>QEPC01000119.1:2290735-2332538 GCA_003113815.1 Sphenodon punctatus | reverse complement strand
ACACACACACACACACACACACACACACACACCCCCCTGCGGCAGCCTAAAGTAGCTGCAGCTGTAGACCTGAGGGGCTGCCATGGAAACCAAGTGACCACAGCTGCCTGGAGCAAAGCAGTTTACCTGGAGAACTTTTTACACACAAAAGTTCTGGGAGAAGTTCTATGCAGAACGTCAAAGAACCAGATGTTTAAGATCTGGGTGAGTGATTTAGACACACAGAAAGTTCAGGCTGCAACTGCAAACATGCAGGAGAAATGTGTGTGTAAAAACACCCAATGTCTCTGCCATGCTGAAAGCTTGCTATTCCAGGTCCATCTACTGGCAGTTCCCCAGAAGTTCCCAATATAGGAGATCAAGGAAAGAGGAGCTCCTGAACCCCTTGTTCTCCCTGTTTGTTGGAGAATGAAAATATATATATAATCAGAAAGAAAGTGTGGCAGTATTTAGTGGGAAAAGTCACAAGTTTATTATAGGGCATGTTGGCTTCCTGCACACATAATGAAAACACTCCACTCTCTCTAGTCCTAAAACTTAAAACATACAATTCCTATTCAAATGCCTACTGACACTGCCTATTAATTATGAACAGATTCCACAGAGGCGGTGACTTCTAGCCTGCATGAGGATTACCATCCATGGCAATGCTATACAGACTGAAGCTTTACCTTTATTTGACCTCTGTTTTCACTAGGCAATGGCTCAATCTACCTTTCTTGTAGAGATTGTTTAATAAGTAGACAGGGACACCCAAACTAGCAAATACTGGTATTCTAAGGGCTTGTTTGCATAAGCATTCTTTAAACAGGGTAGTTATTCCAAATGTAGCATTTCTGGAGCAACTACCTTTCTCCACCTATAGGCTGCCAGGCTTGGTGAACATATGGTGGCCACTGACCATATGATTTGCTTCATCCTGGGGTAAGGCTGCCAAATGTACGGTAACGCTCCCCAAAGTGAGTTAGACCATTTTTAGATGAGGCACTGAAAAGCGGCTCCCGAGCTGTGCGTGACGAGAGAAGAGAGAATCCGCGTCGCCAGAAGTGACGTTTTCCCCGTTGCCGGCAACGGCTGGAGACGCGGCACTTTGCAGAGGTGTGTTCTAGAGACCTCAATTTTCAGGTCTCTAGAACGCGCCTCTACAAAGCACCACATCTCCGGCTGCTGCCGTTGGCGGCAACGGGGAGAACGTCACTTCCAGCAGCGCAGCCGATGTCTCTCTTCACGTGCAGCTCAAGAAGCGCTTCTTCATCACCTCGTCTAAAAACGATGATAGTATCTCATGTGACTTCATGCAAAGTCACCACACATTTTTGCCTTGGGGCTTTTTAATCAACTCTTTTATACCCATTACTGTAGTAGCTGCTAAATGTATATTATTTATACTAAATCCTAAATATATCTTAAATAAAAATATAGGACATAGTTCAGAGAAAGGAAAGGTGTACTGCTAATTCAGGTTATGTTCAAATAGACTAATCCCCTCGGGAATTATTATTTTGGTAGTAATAATCCACTTTGCCAGCATTCACCCAAACAGAGAATAATTAAACCAAAGAGAGGCTACTCAGGGAGTTCATGAATGTGGGAACAGTTGGATGTGAGGTGTTTTGCAACAGGCTGGGCAAGGGCCCTCTGAGGAGGGTCTACACACTGCCCTTGTCCCACTCCTCTCTGGCCCTATAAGAGCAGTATACTGTGGCAGTTGAGCCATGTGGGTTGGACGAGTGAGCCAGGAGGACTTGAGGCTGTTAGGTTGGAGATGATAGCAGGTGTTCCTGTTCTGAGGCGAAATACTGACATTTCAGGAGTGCTTGCGAGTGTTGGTCGGTACTTCCCCAGTTTCTGGTGATTCCATGCTTCTGCCTAACTGAATACAAGGCACTCTCTGGAGAATGGATTATTCTGCCTTCTACATTTGGTAATTTATGGACTGTTTATGTTATGTTGGGACAATTAAAGTGCCCGAAGAAAGAGGTCCAAGAGTCCTTTGAACTCTGGTGTTTTAGTGTTACCTGCTGGGGTTGCAATACAATCCACAGCAGCCCACAATGTTAAATGGCTTAATATGCATAATTAACCCCCTTTCCCTACTCACACCATTATGTATCCCTAGGGGTAAGCTACTCCACAACATTTTTTATCATGTTTAATCAGGAGACATGCCATACTACTCATTAAGCATTGTTTATTTGAACAAATCATTGTTAAATCAGCTTTAAGGGCTATTACATCAGGGTCACTGTTTTTCTGTTGTCAGACCCCCTCCACTTTCCCCTCAATATTGAAGATTTCTTAGCTGCAGTTAAGATTCAAGGCCTAACTCTCTGTTTGTAAACCAAAGGTCAGATTTTAGACTGCCCTTTGTGAGCATCCAAGGGGTAGAAGAAGAAGAAAAAAGAACAAAATATGTATCTTCTCCTTCACGCACATAGCTACGTTGGAACAGTTCCTTGTGCAGAAGATGGAATGGGGCTTCCTCCCAGTAGCAGTGGCTACATCTGCACCAGGGAGCATGTGCTCCCCACCTCCGTGCAGCTGCACACCCTGTCCCTATTGGGGCTACACCCTTGCTTTCCACCTACTGATGCCCCCCTTTTCCTACAACCACCACCCCAGCAGCTGGTCACATTTGCCGTTCCTGTTCTCCGTTGAGTGTAAGCCACTCCTCGTAACTTGCACTGACAGCTATGTTAAAAAAGTAGCAAGAGGGGAACGAGGTCATGTCCCTGCCTGGAGGGCTATGAAAGGGTGCCCCATGTCAGACAACCCTAATGGGCAGGCTGTGTGCAGCGCACACCATGGAACTGGAGGAAACAGGATGCTTCCCTGAGGCACATTAACACTTTGAGTTCCCACAGTAGTGGATGAAGCTGCATACCACCACTAGTATCTTCTTTAAAACACAACTGAAATCTAAATTACATAGACAAATAAAGGCAGAAAATGTGGGAAAAGAAGACAATAACGTCCCCCTTTGTTTTGCCTATTAAGTTATAGTGGCAGAATTGCCAGGGTTGTCCTCCTGCACATAAAATATAGATGTGTGTTTTTTTTCTTTCTTGGAAGCATAATCATTGATGGCAGAGCCAATGTGTTGAACAGGACTGAAGAGGAGACAAAGGGGGAGAAACAGGGAGAAAAGTGGCAATGGTTTTTTGCCTTCAGTTATGTGTCTGTTGATTAAAACTGATTTTCCCCTCCTGAGATTTACTGAGATATAAATGAAAAAGGAAATTGAAAAGAAGTTGTGCTCGCAGGTATGAAAAATTAATGGCTGCAAACCTGACATCTTTCAGCTGCATTATTATATGGTTTGGACACAGTCAAAATCTGTGTTTAAAAAAAGTTTCAATGAACAGACTTTATACAGTAGAACTATGACTTTGCCCATAGAGAGCTTAAGTAATGTAAATGGAAACTGCAACAGAAAAGCCAGATTCAAAGCTACTTCATTTTACCCCTGTTTATCTATCACTTACATTATCCAGTGTGGAATCTCAGGAGAATCTCATCGTAACCAAGCCAAGTACGTGCACTTGAGACCTCGCATCTTCATGAATGTTAGACCCCTTGTCTCTCCCTCTGTTCCCCTTCCTATGTCTCTCCCCCAGCTCCTGTCTCTCAGATTGTAAGCCCTAGGGGCAGGGACCGTGTCTATTTTATTACTTTGTAAAGTGCCAGGTACACTGCTGGCGCTATATAAATGTTTGATAATAATAATAATAATTGCCTCCACCCCTCCCCAAACTTCCTCTTCATCAGATGGGCTGAAACAAATGAGTGTTTGGAACGGATGCGGTCCTTCCAGAGGATGGCAGACGAACTGGGAATCCCCTTGGCCCTGGAGAAAACCAAAGGGCCAGCCACAAGGCTGACCTACTTGGGAATAGAGCTAGACACAGTAGACACGTGTCTCCCCTACCCCACGACAAGGTGAGATCACTCCGGGACAAGGTGGACGTGTGCCTGCAAGCAAACAAGGTGACGGCCCGTACCTTTAAATCATTACTTGGGAGCCTTAATTTTGCCTCCAGAGTGGTGGCACCGGGACGGACCTTTTTGTCCCACCACTATGCCAAGTTGGGGCAACACACACACACACACCACACTCACACACACTACCACATTAGGCTCACTAAGGACATGAAGGAGGACTTAGGGATATGTGCATCATTTTTGGCAAATTTCAATGGCGTCAGCTTCTGGTGGGAACACCTGTTGCTAGAGGCCGAGTTGCAGGTCCACTTGGACGCTGCGGGTGGTTCCGGTTTTGAGGTGTTTTTCAGGGATAGATGGGTGGCGGCCCCCTGGCTGACCGAATGGAGACAAGGGTCACCAAAGACCTTACATTCCTTGAACTTTTCCCCATCGTACTCGCTGTGCACCTGTGGCCGCAGGAATTAGTGAACTACATGCTGCTTTTTTGGTGCAACAACCTAGCTGGGGTGCACATCATAAACGCCTTGTCCTCCCACTCCCCACGAGTTATGAAGCTAGTGAGGGCATTTGTGCTCACCTGTCTAAACTTTAATATCCTGTTCCAGGTCAGGCATATGTCCAGCATTGACAATGGTGTTGTCAACACCCTCTCTCGCTTCCAGATGGAGCGCTTCCATCTGCCAATGCCCCAAGTCAAGGCAAACCCAGAGCTTCTGCCTCCATTGGTGTGGACCCTTGAGTCCTAGAACTCTACTCCGCCATGCAGGGATAGCTGGCCCCTCGAACAAGAGCAGTTTACGACCGGGTGTTCAGCCAATTTCAGGAATTTCGGCAGGTGCAAGGGTAGGAACTAGGTTTCCCAATCCCTGAGCTACAAATGGTTCAATTCGCCCTCCAGCTTAGGAAGAATGGGGTGGCACAAGGCACCATTGCTGGAAAATTGGCGGCTTTGGGTTTCATGAGTAACCTAGTGGGGCACCCACCCCCCAACAGGTTTTTTTCACCAGGCACCTCTTGGAGAGCTGGGCCAGGGAGCGGGGCCATATTCCTGATCAAAGGCACCCATCACCCCCACCGTTCTGTTGGACTTCTGCGGCGCCCTCCCCCATGTTTGTTTCAATAATTATGAAGTTTCTCGGTTTAGTACAGCATTTAAGGTAGCATTCTTCCGGGTCTTCCGCATGGGTGAGCTCATGTCTGAGTCATCCAGGGACAATACAGGTAGGGCGCTTGACATCAAAGACATTCATATTGGACCAGTGGAGATGTCTTTACTGATCCGCCACTCAAAAGCCGACCAAAAAGGGAGGGGGCAAGTGATTAGGCATGCCAGTCCAGGAGAATGGATCTCTGTCCCATTCACACAGTCGAGGCATACCTCGTCACATGCCCGCAGGTCCCCGGCCCCCTTTTTAGACATGCGGGTGGGCAGTTGCTGACCAGGTACCAGTTCACATCTGTCATGAAGGCTGCCATGGCTTGATCGGGATTGGTGGTGGCAGAGTATGGAATGCATTCCTTCCGAATAGGGGTGGCCAGTTTTGCAGCATCGGTGGGTCTCTGAGACCATGAGATACAAGCAGTGGGCTGATGGAGGTCGCGTGCTTTCCAGTCTTACATCTTCTGGGCCTTGCACCACGGCCACCCCTGAATTTTCTTCTTGTTCTCAGGTGGACCCCCAGCACCGGAAGAAAATCTGGATTGTTGGGACACAGCCTGGTGTGCTGGGCGAGCAAGGGGGCTGGTCACATGAGAGGAGGAACATAGCTGGGCCTGTCGGCACATGTGGAAATACACTGGATGTGCCGGGGCAGCATGAGATGGCATCACCTACTCCCAACACTTAGTAGGCCTTACAAGGGGCAACCTCCCGACGTAATAGTCCTTCATTTGGGTGAGAATGATATACCCAAGGTTAAGAGTGTACACCTTATTAGGACTATGGAAGGGGACATTTGGGAGGTAAAACGGCTTTTCCCATCCTCTCTCATTATATGGATGGATCTGGTAGAGTGAATCTCATGGGGAAAAGGGGCTCACCCCAGGAAGCTAGATAAGACACTGAGGAATATCAATAAGGACATGGGTCGGTGGCTAGTAAATTTGGATGGAGATTGGATTTTGAGCTATGCCCTGTCCCATAAACAGCCTGAGCTGTTCCTCCACGGCGGAGTAAATTTGTCAGCTGAGGGGAATGAGCTCTACCTGAAGACCCTGAAAGAAAAGTTAGACTGGGAGTTAGACTTAGTTTATGAGTTACTAGAACTCGAAGGGTGGGGGTCGGGCTCATCCAGGTAGACCTGGCAATCCCTTAGTGGCAGGGTCCAGTACTGAGGGTTAAACCATAGATTAGAAGTTGATAATGTACAAGGCATCTCCTTAAGAGATGGGGAGGCTACACCCGCCAAAAAAGCAGGGGTATGGCAACTGGTGGGGTGGAATCCCTGGGAGGGGTGTCAGCGAGGGCGGTAGGGACAAGTATGGTTTCCCGCCCATAGACCCAGTCCTCCTTACTCAACTTGGTTCCCCTCGCATGCGGCAAGTGCCACGACGAGGGGGAGACGTTGTGTTGGTTAGAGGGGTGGTACTCGAGGGTACATCGAAACCACCTCTGAGTTGTTTGTTGTTAGGATACGCTCAAGTACTGGACCCACATCGCTGTAGGTGATTTCCCCCACCTATTTACAATTATATAATTTGGTTTAATAAAGAGTGCGGCCGTTTAAACCCAACACTTGGTGTCCTGTCTCCTTTCGCTTTGTCGGCAATTAGAGTGGGACCAGCAGTCCTAGGTTATGCTGAATTTGTGATGAAAGAATGATATGCTTTGCATATTTAAAATGCCTGGAGATGATTGGATGTAAGAGTACTTAAAATGTTTGGATAGAGACCAGGAGCTGGAACAAGGGAGGTGGACATTCTAAAATGTCCTATGTGTGGATTTAAAACATCCATGCAGAAAGCACCAAACTAATGATGGCTGGTTTCCTAAAGGAGTGTGCTTAGTTTAAATAAATAGAATATTTTGGCTACAGAACAAATATCCCCTCCAGAGGAACCTATTTTTATGAAACCTTGGACCTCTACTTATATTTGGGGCCTTTGCTCCTTTACCAAATATGGTTGCATTCAGTCAGTGGGATCAAAAGGTATTAAGGCAGACATAACACAAGCATGGGGAAATGACACTTGTTTAATAGAAAGCAAGACTAAAAATTAAGGCTATACAAAACAAAAATATTTGGAGCAATACTTATCTTTGAGCTGATTATCACCAATGATAGCCCTTATCACGGACGTGAGTCCTGTTCATCACTTCAGTGGGACTTGAATCGGCGCTAAAGATTACAGTTGACTGCAAAGAGCTTGAGGACTGTGCTGATAAAATGAAATCTGAGCTTAACTGAAGTCAATGAGAATGTCGTCATTTTCAAGAGTTCAATGAAAACTGTTACAGTTACTTTAAGTTTTCAAAACCTGGTAAGAACACAATTTCTGGGGGGAAAATGGGATTTCAATGACAATAAGATTTTTCATTCTTGTCAAAAATCATAGGCTAGGAAGAGGCAAGTTTCAAGTAACTATAAAATGGAATATGTGATGCACCGAAAGGTGACCGTTTTACAAGGATTGTTTCTTCTCTTCTATTTCAAGGGACGAGGTAAGCAGCATAGTGCAGCATTCTCCATTAAAAATATTTACTGAGACAAAGATTCCTTCAGTTCATTTGAGATCATTTCAAATGCTTATGTGTGTTTCACCAGTTGCAGGAGCAGATTGTTTTCGTTTTGGTTTTTTTAAAGATTTTTTTGTACATTTGGCACCTGATAACAAGCCAGCAATTGAGCTGAGCAGGGTTACGGTGGAAATCCAGTGCATGGGCAAAGTCTAGCACACAGACTTTAGCTTTTTATTTAGCCCGTTTTCAGTTCCTGAATCTGGCCCATCTATCCAGCCCCTACTGAGCTCTGGGGAAGAGAGGAGGTCATGCACTCAAGGATAGGTGATGGATTCATGGCATATATCCATGATCTGGACACTCCCCTTCATTCCCTCCATCCTGTGAACATCTCTGAAACACTCCTTCTTACAAGTCCTATCCAGCCTACAGAGCTTGTACTCATTTTCAAAGTAGCCCACAGGAGGGAAATGTTCCTGGAGTAGGAAGCAACAATGGAGGGGCTGGGGCTGAGGTGCAGTTGCTCCTGTGGACAGTGGCAGCTAGTAGAAATCAGCACAGAATTTCCTGCCACTACTAATGGTCCATTCACTTTACTACTATGTCTAAAGCCAACTCCTCTCCTCCATCCCATGCATTGTAGGGATGTGCGAACAGAACCAGGTTTGGATGTTCGGCCATTCGGTGGTTCGGGTCAAATGTTGAGTTCGGATTCAGTGTTCAGTTCGGTCGGTCTCGGTTCAGCCTTTAGTTCAGTGCAATCAGGAACTGAAAATGACATTTGGTTTTTTAAATAAAGGGAAACAAGTGAAAAACATATTTCCGGCTATAACACTTCTGTTTCTTATTCATTTTTGATTAAATTTGAGATTGTACCCACGATGGAGGGCACTATTTGTACCAAATTTCGGACTGTTTAGATAAAGGGAACTGATTTCAGAAGCAATTGAATGTTGTGATTTTAAGAAATACTCCATACACAGTCATGGCTACAACTTCTTTATCTTGTTTTCAATGTTCATGAAACTTGTGCATATTATGTCCTTCCATATGCTTAATACTTCTGCCAATTTTCAGAAAGAGTGGATAAAGGGTCCCAAGGGTATAAGACGTTAAGCTGAACATACATTTCCAGCTGTAACATTTTTATATTCCATTCTGTTTACAGAATATTTGGCAGGAATGTATCAAATACCTTTCCTGACATTTCAGCAAATGTACAGGAGATTTTGATAAAGGGACACAATTATATAAGCAACTGATGTTGTCCCCATGAAGATCATTATTCAGATGAATATCAGCATATTCAGTGCCAGTCAGAGGCAGGCACCCTGCATGGCAGGGGGAGAGAGACTGTAGGAGGAAGGATGTGGAGCAACCCCAAAGACTGACAGACACATTCAATGGCCAAACACATTACTGCAAGCTTCTAGCTTTACAGGACCAATTGGTAGTGGCTTCGAGGTGGGCATAGGGGGCGGCCCTGAGGCGGGCATAAGCAACATAACTGGGACTTCTGAGATAGCATCCCAGCAGTCAGGAGACATAGTTTAAACACATCCAGGCTGGCCAATTATCATCACAATCACATCCTGCAGCACTGATACAGAGGACATAAGAGAATTTCTATTGACTCTTTCCTAAACAGATGCTTCTGACTTCCCAGAAACAAGTGGGGGAGATATGTTTGGATGGATCCCAGCACAGAATGAGAATATTTGGTTGACATTTCTGTTGGCCAATTCGCATCACAAACCGATCTTATACCACAGTGACTTAAGAGAATCCCAGGCATAGGTCCCTTCTCTACATATGTTGTACAGGCATATAATATTGGGACCCTTTATAAAATCTTTCTGATATTTGGCAGAGATGATCATGAAAGTGTAATATAAAGCCCTGCCAAATTTCATGTACACTGGTTGGATTACAAAGATGTTATAGTCAGACATACATTTATATATTAATTGCTTATACCACCAAGACCCTTTTTCCAATCCTTCTGGAATTTGGCAAAGGTACTAAATATGGTAAACTGGACATGTTTCACCTACATTAGATGTGAGGCAAAGAAGTTACAGCTAAGAATGTCTATGTAGAATATTGCAAAATACAATAATTAAACTGCTTCTAAAATCGGATTCCTTTATCCAATCATTTTGAAATTTGGTACATATAATGTTTTCTATTGGAGGTATAGGCAGCCCAAATGTCAGCCACATAGCATAAAAAACAAAAACGTTACAGCCAATAATGTGTTTTCCATTGAAACCAATGGAAATTCAATTCCGAACTCACCGAACACATCCAAAGCAAACGTTCGAATTTGAGTTCGGTTTGCACATTCGGTTCGGTCAACTGAACTATTCTAGTTTGGTCCGAACGCCGAACTTCCGAACCGCATTCGCTCATCCCTAATGCACTGAGTGAGGCAGGGAAGTCCCATGCAAAGGATAGCAGCTATGTTGTTGTTCTCTGCATGGTTGCCATCTTTAATGTGACAATTGTCAGCGCACCCCCCCAAATAAATCAGGACACCATAATATGGATTTTAAATGGCTGCACTCTTTATTCAAATCAATAATTATTCCAAATTGGAATGGTAGAGGCAATCACTCAGGTGATTTGGGTCCAGCACCTCTCATCACAAACTATTCAAAAACCAAGGATTTGTCAGATATACCATCTGGTACCAATCCCCATCAACTGAAACAACGTCTCCCCCTCCCTTTAACCAGCTATGGGGAGGGGGACAAGGCCCCTTTGGAGCCAGAGGAAGGTGCCCTCGAGCAGGGTGCAATACATGTCCCTACTGCCCTCGTGGTTACTTCTCCCAAGGGGTTGACTCCATCGCTTGCCATACCCTGCAACAATTGCGGCTGGTGTCATCCCGCATCTCTTATGGAGATGCGCCTTTTCTAATTCTAAACTATCCTAGCCATTGGTCCTGGACCCCTGCAGAGTGCAACAAGTGAAAACTAGCAGCTCATACCTAACTTAAAATGTGGTCATTACCAATCGAACCAAATAGCCCCAACACTATGAGGAAGGCGAAAAAACGTGCAACTATAAGTCAAATTAGTTGCCCGTCAAAAATTCCTTCCTGGTCCGATTTACCACAGTGATTTACCGATTTACCACAGTGATATTTGGGCGGGTGGGAGGGTGCTGCTCCATCCACCGCCGCCTCCTAACTGCTGAGGTGAGCGGCACTACACAACCTTGCCCCGCCTCTAGCAGGTGGTGCACCAATCACCAAACGGGCTTCTTTGCACCAACCCACCTGAGTTTGCCTAGCAAGCCTGGTCAGGTAACTGTAAACATCATGCGGCCACTGCTGTCGGATCTAAACGGAACTAGGAGGGGAGGGAAACCTCTCACCCCCCTCACTCTGTCCTGTCCTCTTTGGCCCCAAGAGAGGGTCGCGACAAATTGGCCTCCGCACCCACAAGGGTCACGGACGGGCAATTAGAGCGCACAGAGTTGGAAAGCAGTTGAGTGGAGACTCATCTTTGAGGACTCAAAAGAAGGGGGCCACATTGGACCTACCTCTACAATCATTTTGGTGAGGAAAGTTTCCTGTATTCTGTAGATCTCAAATTACTACCAAAAAACCCAAACAAACTGGTGACAAAGGCCCTTTTTACACAGGCTGCGGCACGGGGGAGTCCATGTGTGCTGCATGGGGGGGATGGTGTAGACTGGCGCACCCCCATCTACATCCACCCCTATCCATCTCCACACAGAGAGGCACCCTCCATTTTCTCCAGTGCCTCTGTGCATGGGAATGTGTGCGCATGGGAGTGCTCACCCCCATGGGATTCACACAGGCGGCAACCCAAGTTGTTCATGTGTGGTTGCTGCCCATGTAAAAAGGACCAAAGACTTTGAAGAACAAGGTTCAAAATGCCTCATTAGTTTATAGATGAGGAGCTGAAGTTTAATACTGTCAAGTGACTAGCTTAATAGCAGAGTTAGGAAGATATGAAAGGGATATAGATCTCCTAACCTAATTCCTGTCTCCCATCTGGTCTGCTGAGGTAGTTCTTGCCCCATTCTAAGAGAACTGATCTGCTAGTAGCCGTGCAGAAGGTTCAAGATCAAGCAACAGAGTCCTATACAGTTGCTTCACTAACAATAGTCAAGGTCATGTTTACCAACATTTAGGTTCACCCTGACTTGTTCTATTGTTCGTTATTATGTTTACGCTCTGCAGAAAGCAGATGTGTTTTACTTAAGTCGCTTGTACAGAAAACGAAAGCTCTAGTTACTAGCTTATCATTAAAAGTTCACAGCAACAAACCACTGCAAAGCCAGTCTTTTTTAAAAACAGTGATATTGATGATGAAGCTTCACCATCCATCCCAGACACAGAAGCCAACACGCTCTCTGGGAAGTGTGGTACTGCATTAACAAATAGCCGTGCTTTTTTATACATTTTGTTTTCCCCTTTCAGTGTCACACTAGATTTTCTGTTCATCACTTCCATCCGTCTCTCATCTTCCATTGAATGATGCAGTTTTTTCAGACATAATTGAAAAAGAAACTGTAAGCTCATTTTGAGTATGAAACACATTGTCACTGCCATCTAACACACCAGAAGAACAAATAGGCAGGGTTCTTTTTTTCACAACGTACAACTAAAATATTCTACGTATTATGCCAGAAGCAAGTGTACTAGGCTATGCACTGGTGGAGCTGTTCCCATGGGACTGCTCATCAAGTATGGCTTAGCTTGCTGTTCGCATTACAGTATTGTGCTAATTTAGATTAATATCTCAATAGACGTCACTCAAAAACAGGATTTCATTCTTACTTATCCCCTGTTCTATGAAAATCAGCCCCCCGTCCGCCCCCCCTCTAACCTTCTACCTGGCTGTAGGGTAAAGTCAGGAGGAATGCAGATAAAAACATGCTACCTTCAGAAATTCATCAGACATTCTACTATTGCCACAAATGCATGATATAAATTCAATAAGGCTTTCAGACGTGAACAGGAAAACAAACTCCTTACATTTTGTATGCATCAGGTCTTTCTTATGGAAACATACATTGGCTTTCACATTTAGAGTAACAATGTGGCTTAGACTCAGGGAAGGGAATAATTATTAACCCTTACCTTTTATTATGAAAAACTTTTAATTGAGTTATCTTGGGGGTGGATTTCTACCCCAAGCTGATTTTGGCCTGGGGATTGAAAATGTGCAATAAAATGTAACTTTTTTTTTACAGTATCCACACAATGTATGCCCAGCACACACACACAGACATTATAGAGTCTGTTTTATGAGAAATACCAGCTCCACACATGAATAAATAACAACCAACACGACTCGTTTTTCTTAGCAAAAACATTATTTTTTATTCAAACTACAGAAAATGGTTTTTATGAACTTTAACTATCTATATAAGTTAAAGTAGTAGCAGTAGTAGTAGTATCAGCTTTATTCGGCAAGGCCAAAGGTCATAGCCAGCACAGATAAATAAACAAACAAACAAACAAAAAGCAAAGACAGCAATTATACATGCAAAACTTACAAATCATAAATATGAAGCCATAAAAAGTATAGAAAATATATAGATTTTTTTTTATAAAAGTGAAAGCTTAAATTCTACAAACATACGTCGTCGGACAAAAACTTGGATCAAAAAGGCAACAACCTGTGATGTTATCCCCGGATCCAAGTCTGCCAAAGCTAACTTCAATAGCATTAAGTCCAATCTACCTGAGAATTTAGAAATAAGTTCGGATAAAAATGCAACTCTCAATTGGTTGTATAGATGACATCTAAAAAATATATGATCAGCAGATTCAACCTCAAGATGGTCGAAGGGGCATAGACAGAAAGCAAATGGAACTCCCTGGAAACGCCCTTCCATCACGGCCGTGGGGAGGGCATTCAATCTAGCAGTAAGAAATAACCGTTTACCAAAGAGTGAGTACCCAGAACGAAGATAGGGAGCCATCCCATCGGCGGGGGGGGGGCACTTGAAGATACTCGATAGAATGCTGGGACGCCCTGATTTTAGCTACCTCCTCCTGCTTGTCGAGATCCTGCCACCTCAACTTGAGTTTCCCCCAGGCGAGCTTCGGATGCTTAGAGAGCAAGTACTCCTGTGACAGACCCAGTGAAGCCAACATGGCTTCCACTCCCCTCAGCCAACTACTGCGAAAAGAATCTTCACGTAAAAACACCAACAGCCTGGGGACCTCTGGAAAGGCCACCCTGGCCCATAATTTAAATACCGCAATCCAGGCCTTAAAGTACCATCTACACTGGCCCAGTTCAGTGCAGAGGGCTGTATTCAAGGTCCCCCCAGGAGCTCTAACAATAGCCTGAAGAAATTTGAATTGGACACTATCAAAATTAAGAGGAGATAATGGTGTCCAAACAGCAGTCCCATAAAGGAACTGGAACCCCACTTTAGCGTTGAATACCTCCTCCACCAATGCCAGGCCCATCTCACCTGAACGGGTATGGAACTTCCTAATGGCCAGTGCAGTTCTATTTGCTAACACCTCTGCACTGGCCACATGGCTTTTCCAGGAGCCAGTGCAATGGAAAAGCAGACCCAGGCATTTAAAGATTTTTACCTGTTCTAAAGGTTCCCCATCCAATTCCCAGGCATGCATATTATGAAGTTGAGGCTTAGCAAAGACCATGATCTTAGACTTAGCACAATTAATTTTAAGATCATTAGTCCTACAATAATGTGCAAAGGCTCTTAGCTGTCTCTTTAAGCCCACCTGCATCAGGGACAAGATTGCCAAGTTGTCAGCGAACAATAGCCCTCCAACATGTCTAGAGGCCAGTTTCGGAGGAAATAAATGAAGATGGGGCAGCAAGGGTATAACATCATTAAAAAATAAATTAAATAAGGTCAGCACCAGCACACACCCCTGGCGAACCCCTCTGGTGACCCTTACCTCCTCAGAGAGGAGCCCATCTGGACCAGTCTTAACCACCAGTCTAGAGTCCCTACAAAGTTGTTGGATCAAATAGAGGAATCAGCCATCCATAGAAGATTCACCAAATTTATGCTACAGCAATGACCAATTAACAAGATCAAACGTGGCCTTTAGATCCAAAAAAGCCGCATATAAACGGCCATTAGACTTTACATATTTCTCCGCCAGATGGGTTAGGATTAGGCATTGATCTAAAGTCGAGCGATTCCTCTGGAAACCCGCTTGCTCTGGGTGGATGATCTTCGTTTCCATAATCCATTGAGTTAACCAAACTGCGAGAAACTTAGCGTAGACCTTACTAATTACGCTCAGCAAGCTAATAGGTCTAAAGTTCACTGGGTCGGAAGGGCTTCCCTTCTTATGAATGGGAACCACAACTGCACAACTCCACAGACTAAGCATTTGGCCAGTATTGTTAATCGCTGTAAAAACAGCTGCAAGAATGGGGATCCACCACCCAGAACACTGCTTAATTAAATTAATGGGAACCAGATCCCTTCCTGGAGCTTTATCACTTCTGCATGTAAGCAGCAAATCCTGAACCTCATTCTCAGACGCAGGAGGCCAAACAGGGAGAACCCTAGCTACACCATCCAAATCCCCAGCATTCAAACCCGGAAGGGCGTAAAGATCCCCAAAATGATTAACCCAATCCTGGGGAGCTACAGATGATGACCCAATCCTTGGGGATGATGACTGGGAACTAAGCCTTAGAAGCCTCCAAAACTGCTTGGTATCCCCCTCTGTGAGCTGCCTCCAGGACAGCCTTCCATCTTTTCTGGTAAAACGTTCTTTTTTTAAGGCTATAAGATGTTTGTATTCTTTCTTACCCTCAAAATACTGCCCAGGGAGTCGAGAATCTGAACCCTGGCGATAAGAAGTGTAGATTGCACGATTTAAACATTTCACCTTATAACACTCCTCATCAAACCAGGACCACTGTCTAGTCACCAATTAACTATTACCTGCAGGAAAACAAGCTGACAAATGCTCCTGCAATTTGAAACGTAGTTGATTAAAAACTTCCACCCCCTGGAGGTCATTGGTTGAATTTATAATTAATTGTGCTAAGTCACTAAGTTCCTGCCCCTCAAGCCAGACCCGCATGAGAGCAAAAGCATCCAAATCCCATTTAACAGCAGGAAGTCGGGTGGCAGGGGAGATTGAACCTTCAAGTTCCCTCTGGCCTCCATGGGTACTAATAGGAGGTAAATCCCTAAGCTCGAAATCAAGGCTCAATTCCAGGGGGAGATGGTCACTGGCCTGAATCCGACCCACCAAAAAATTAAGAATTTTAGGTAGGACATTACATTTGACAATGGCATAATCTATTACACTAGACCCTCTAGGATCCAAATATGTATATTCGCCATGACTATCCTGGCCACACCAGCCTTTTAGAATACAAAGATCAAGCTGGGCAACAAGGGAGGCAAGACGAAT
Organism: Sphenodon punctatus; assembly: GCA_003113815.1. Lineage (NCBI taxonomy): Eukaryota > Metazoa > Chordata > Lepidosauria > Sphenodontia > Sphenodontidae > Sphenodon > Sphenodon punctatus. Next base: position 2,316,501 of record QEPC01000119.1, on the reverse strand, counting down.
ACCTGAATGATTAATTATTCCATCCTTAGACCGCCTGGACCCCCAAAATTGTGGAAGCAGAGAGAAATTACAGTGGGTCCTCAAGGCCCTATCCGCAGAACCCAACCTGGCATTGAAATTCCCAAGAATTAGTAAGTAACTGTCCGGATAGGAGGTTAGCAATTCTTCCAGTGGGGTCTGAAGCTCCTCCCAGACACCACTAGATGATGATTTGGAAGTCTGGGGAAGCAGGTACACATTTAGAATAATTAACACGAAATCGCCCTTACACAGAACCAAACCAAACAGAAAAGGAGGGTGCTTGAGTACTTTACTAATCCTAATCCCCAAATCTAGATGTACCAAACATGCCAACCCCCCACTAGGCCGACCTCTATCTGATGGAGAAACCGCTGGCAGAGAATAGACTATAAATTCTGCAAGTTCTGGTGGAAGTTCTATTGTATGAACAACCCACGTTTCCTGGAGGGCAAGAACCTGAAAGGACTTAATAAATTGAATAACTTCTGCTGACATAACCTGGGTTACCCACCCAGCTATGTTCCAAGAACAAAAGGTGTGGCCTTCCCATGCCAGGCCACCATCCTGTCATAGACTAGTAACCTCCAGTAAGAGTTAGGGGGAAAGACAGGAACTGACCGGGGAACCCCGGGTGTCCCTGAATGTACCTGGCTTTTCTGACTCCCCAAGGGCTGTGGGTGGACCTCAGTCCCCAGCTGGTCCAGCTGTAACTACTCAAGGGACCCCCTCTGACCCACGGGCCCTCCCATAAGTGCCCTTGGAGAGGTAGTTGAAACTGGGCTACGGCCCCGGGGCACTAAATTTACCGCCCCCAAACCAGCTACCAATTTAGGGGAAACCACCCCTACCCACTTGGATGAACTTGCAAGGGCCCTACTAGATGAACCACTAGGTCTACCAAGACCTTCAGCATCGACTGTTTCTACAGGGCCTGGTAATTGCATTTCATGGGGCCGCCCCTCCTGACACTTCCAGGGTTTGCAAACCCCCTAACAGGACCATGCCGAGTCATCTCTCTCAAAGGAGGACGTGACTTGGTCACTCCTGAAGAAGATAAGTGGATTGCCCCTAGTTCCGCCTCTGGGGGTTTACCTTCAGCAAGATTACGGAGCCCTGCACCAATTGGCTCCAACACCCCTAGAGCCACTCCTCCACTATTGCTCCCCCTATTCCTAGGGGTCCAAGTAGTCGAAGACTCAGTATCCCGAAGAGACAGTCCCTGCCTAGACTGCTCCTGGCCAGACAGGGGGGCTGGATAATGATATCCTTGAGGACCGCCCCTAAATAAACACCCCACTTTGAAAACAAGTAGGCATGATGCAGGATTCTAGAGGCAAAAAAAGGCTGGCAAAAATACACTATCACCCTCCGCATATGTCCATATGAGTGTAAAACCTGGAAAGCACCAATCACCCCAGATGGAATCCAACCTAATATTTCCAGGTGGTGAGCTATATCATATATAGAACCCCAGCGGGGAAAGAACCCATCTGGAAGTGAATAAATTCTAAAAAGTACTGCCCCCACTGGAACCAACTTAAGGCAATTTGGAACACCCCTTTTACTTTGGGGCCCTGAATTTAACCCACCCGGATCCTCACGACGGACAACTCCTGAAGCCTGACTTAAATCAGCTGGGGGGGTCTACCTGCTGAAGGTTCACAGCGGGGCATAGAAGTCCTGCTACCTTCTTCAATTCTAGCAATAACCAACTGTTGAAGTACTAAAAACTAACTGTCGCTGATGGTCCTGCATCAGGGTAACAAGATCTCCAATTTTACCCAAAAGTTGATTGATCAAATCCCCCAGTACCGCACATTGCTTTCCACAATGTTCAAGGTACAAGGAATCCCTAGGGGGTTTAGAGTCTGAAGTAATTGAGTCAGATCGATCGGAATCATGAGTAAAAAGTGGATTAAGGCAGCACAATTCAGGATCGCAACGTCCTGCTTCCGACCTAGCCTCATCGAAATTTGGGGAAACATTGGGGGCCCCTTGTCATCACCAGTTCAGTAGGCAAGGTCTGAGAGTCCTCCTTAGAGCCCTGCGCATAGGAGCGCAAAGAGTAATACTTATCCAAACATTGCTGAGCTGCTGGCGGGGGATCTAATAGCGGCACCTGAGGCTGACAAGTGCTTTTGCTATGGGCATGGTGAACACGTAGAAAGACCTCCTGGAGGGATGCTTCCTTGCACTTCACAGAAGTTGCCATCCAAGGACCTTTCAGAGTTAGACACTGAACACTGTACTGTGCACTCACACTACGCTCTTTGTTTCTGCTGGCTTTACTCACAATTTGTTCCTCCCCTCTTGTATACTTACTCAGGCAAAACCAAAATTGAACTTTAAAAATGAAAACAGACATGCCCGCCTACATCTTCCTCTTGTGTATTATTCAGATTTCCTCTACAATAAAAGCACACCAAGAATTTTAAGGGAGTTAACCGCTAAAAGTTAGAGGGTGGCTTTTACGATAAATAAATCAGATCAGAGTTACTTCATCTAAATGACACTAACCCAGTCGGTTGATGAAGTGTAAAGTTGCCAGCTCTTAAAATATGTATTAGGCTTAGCAAGGAAAGAACGTCTGTGATTTCATCTCCTCTCCACCGATTCCTCTCGCCAGCAATGCCTTCCATTGCCAGATCGCTAACAGAGGCCAAAGAAATTCCCCAAAAGCCCTTTCTAAAAATTGGATTTTATATCCAGATTTGTCCATTGTGAAAAATTAAAACTATATTGAATTTGTCTATGTTTGGAGGCCAAAAACAAAAACAAAAAAACCAAAACCCTTTCTTCCCTCATTTCTGTGAAGAGTCCCACTGAAGGGATGCAGGAGGCAGACAAAGATAGAAACGTAGAATCATAGGGCTAGAAAGTCACTAAAGGGCCACCTAGTCCAACCCTTTGCTCCAAGGCAGGATGCTCCGTCAGGTAGATGCTTGTGCAGCCAGGCTTTGAAAAACAGACAAGGAAGGAAATTCCACAGCCTTCTGAGGCAATCTATTCCACTGCCCAACTGTCATTACAGATAGGAAGTGTTTCCTTATATCAACATCTTGCTGCAATTTAAACCCATTTCTCCTTGTTATTACATCTATAGCAGTGGAGAACAAATGTTATCCATTCTTTGCATCCCCACTAGTGAGACAAAGGATGTAAACAAATGAGACGATAGCCCACTGGAGTCCGTGTTCAGTCCATGCAGCCCCCACACTCACATGTTTAGTGTATACAGCCTAATAAATAGGCAGCCTCCTCTCACAGGTTAAGCACAACAAACCTAATGCCCATGCAAGCATTCTTCCTCACCGCATAACTGAAGTGGACCGGTTGCGGCATAGAGTCTGGTTATGTACCTATGCCGTAGCGGTGAGGACAGCAAAGAAGGTTTTCTTTGCTGCCCACATTGTGTCCGCTAAGTCCCACCTGGCTGGGCAGTTCCTGGTGGTGAGGGGGCTGATCTTGTTAGATCTCTCGACTGCATTGGATACCATTGATCATGAACTGTTGGTGACTCGGTTGCGGGACCGGGTAGGGATTGGCAGGACTGTTCTTGAATGGTCTGCTCATTCCTGGCCGGGACAACCCAGCGTGTGGTGCTGGGGGAGTTTTCATCTTCCCCCCAGGGCTTCACGTGTGGAGTACCGCAGGGTTCCATCCTATCCCTTCTCCTGTTCAACTTGTATATGCAGCCTTTGGGAGAGGTTGTTAGGGAGTATGGAGTGACGAGTTGTCATCAATATGCTGATGACACCCAGCTATATCTTTCATTTTCCTCTGACTCAGGCCCTGCAGTCTCTGTGCTTACCTAGTGTTTGTCCACTGTAGGGAATTGCATGAGGGTGAGCCGCCTGAGACTAAATCCTGATAAGATGGAGGTGATGGTTGTGGGGAAGGCCAGGGTGGTGGTGGCCCCCATCATTGATGGGGTACGCTCCCCTCCCAGTTTCTCAGGTCCAGAGTCTGGGGGTGCTCCTGGACCCACAGCTCCGCCTGGATGCTCAGGTGACAGTCTGGATACTCAGTTACATCTGGTGCATTGGCTTAGGCCGTATGTCTCAGACTCGGATCTGGCCACGGTTATCCATGCTTTTATTACCTCGAGCCTGGTTTACTTCAACGCGCTCTACATGGGGATATCCTTGGTATTGGTTTGGAAACTGCAGCTGGTGCAGAATGCGGCGGCCCATCTCTTAACGGGGATGGGCCGACGCGAGTATATAACACCGGTGCTTCGTTCTCTGCATGGGCTTCCGGTAGGTTTCCGGACTCAATTCAAGATGTTGGTGCTGACCTTTAAAGCCATAAACGGTTTGGGCCCCACCTATCTGCAGTACTGCCTCACCCTCTGGGTCCTGGAGCGGCCCCTGTGGCCGGCTGGGGGCACCCTTGTTGGGGTTCCCTGGGTTTTCCAGATGTCTACTATGGAGGAGGGCATTCTCCATGGCTACACCGCGGCTGTGGAACTCCCTCCCGTTGGAGAGCTGCTTGGCTGCCGACCCCCCCCTCTTTCCGCAGAAAATGTAAGACCTGGCTGTTCCACCAGGCCTCCCCCAGGGAGATGGGGTGGGTGGGTGGGGATGGTGTTTTACATTGTTTTAACTGAAATGATTATGGTTTATTTTAATGTTTGAAATGTTTTAATATATTGTGAGCTGCCCCAAGATGCCTGAGGCAGGAGGGGCGGCATATAAATTGTAAAAAATAAATAAATAAATAAATAAACAAACTAATGGGATGCGGATACATGGACACACATTAGCCTGCATTTGCAACCTAGCTGACAGAACACAGTCATGTAAGCAAACATTAGCCCACACAGTGGGCTCTGCATGCTCTGAGACCCTGCTGTGAGTGGGGGGGGAGCAATGTGTCTCCAGTGGGTGGTGGCCATATGGCCGGTGAGGGAGAACACCTAACAAACAAGCAGGTGGTCACTCACCTGGTGTGAGCTATCATTGGTTGTTGTCTCATTTGTTAACCCCCATTGAGGCAGACAAAATGGATTGGGTATGACAACTGCTCAACAAATCAACAGAAAAGGTAAACAAGGTCGAGTGCCAACAGGAATGATCCAGGATCAGGGATTGTTTCCTGGCCTAGAGCAACATGAAGGCTAAGCCTGGCCTCGTCCAGTGTTGTATCCATCCACTGAACTCACACACGTGCCCCTAGCGGGCAGAAGGCAAAAAGAGGGGTACAGCAACCCGTCCCAGGCCTCCCAGCCTAGGAAAAGGTGCAACCCCCCCTTTTCCCTCCAGGGGTATTAGACCCAAGGGCCAATGATCCAACTAGACCCCCACATCCTCTACAAGCTCCAGTAACAACGGACCAAGTTCTGTTAAATTCCTTGGTCCTACCTCAACTGATTCAAAATGCTGGAGCCACTGCGAACAAGCATTGCTACATCTATTTAACTAACCCAGCAACCAAGTCTGGATGCACCCTGATGACAGTTCAGCCATCAGACAAGAGGGTGAAAGCACTTCAGGGAAAGTGAAAAATCATGGCAAATAAGTCCAATCCTGGCTGATGGGTAAAAATTCTTTCCCAGCCTCAAGTCGGCAGCTCAGTAAGCACACATTCCGTGGCCGGTCCATAGGTTGGACTTCCACCCACCCACTCTAACTGGCACCAGACGTTTGTGCCTCTCATTTGGGACCCTTTATCCTCATGAGTTGTTGCGACCACCTGGGCTTTGCATGGCAGGAAAGTAGAAAGAGCTCAGGTCCCGCTCAGTTCCTGCCTGCCTGAACTTGGCTCAACCTCCCCATCTCAACTCCTCACTGGGGGGGCTGGAGGGGGAAAAGGCAACTTCCCCCACCTTAATGCAGCAGGGCAGCATTTCTGTGGCAAACCTTCAGCTATTTAAAAGATGATAATGAAAAAGCAACCTTTATTCTGCATGTATACATGCCATTACTGTATATACGGAGTTCTGTCATCTGTAACCTGGAAGTCCTATTCTAGTTGCTTTCCTCAGGACTTCCTGTGTCACAGCCAGAGGTCCCTCCTGGAACCTAACATTTTACCTATAGTTCCATTCATCATAGTACAAAAGAGTAAGATTTCTTGACATGTTTGTTACTAAGAAAAATGGAATGTATCTGTGACGTGGAACTGCTAGTGCAAGACTAAATAAATAGTAAGCAACAAAAATGCACACACACACACTGCATTTTAGTTAAACGCTATGGTATTATTGTGGCTTATGACTCATGAGTCACGAATCCAATTTGAAGCCTAGCATTTCCCATTAAATTAGTGCTTTCCATATGGTATTTCCAATGCAATGCTTACAACCTACTTGCTGTGTTAAAAAAAAACCTACATCAAGTACATACTGTACTGAGATTTAAAAGATGACACTTAAATCAAATTATTTGACTATATTGGAGGGCTAATACTATTTCAGGAGTCTAATGCAATTTCTTTTATTTTCTGGTACTTTATTTTTATTCTAAAGTTATTACAAGTTAGTATGTTATTTCATTTTTAGTGCTACATTAGCATTCTAACAGGAGACAAAACCAATTACAGTCAATAGAAAGCACTCTATTATAGTATCCTACTGTACCAGAATTAGAAACGGAAGCTATTTACCAAGCCACATAGAACTACTGTGTTTGGAGGTCATAAAAGGTGCTAACCCACAAATTCAATATTGTGCTTCAGGTCAGACTCAACATTGTTAAAGGAAATGCTGGAAGGAGGGCACAGAGATGGATATGGTTGTAAAAACAGGTCTCAGCTTTATCGCTGCTATGCAACATCCCAAATCCAGAATACAAACATACCAACACAAGGTAATGAATAATAACCTGATCCAAACCACAAAGAAGGGTTACCCTGGAGCTGTCCAGCCAACTGCATTAAAAAGGCTTGACATGTCCTGTGCTTCACCAGATTTACAGGACAATTGCAGAATCCATCCCTTGTTGTCCCGAGATTTCAAAGTTTGACCCAGACAGTTGGATTTGGTTTATCTGGAATAATTTCTTTATATGTTTTACTACACACCTGAGTTTTAAAGAGGTACAATAAGGTGAGGGGCATTATTCTTAGTGACCAGTGCCCAACGTATTATTAACATGCCCCTGGTAAGGTTTAGTCCAGAAGAATCTGGCAAATCTATCTGTCTCAGGAGCACTTCCTTCTCGGTGATCACTCAGCATTGTTCCAAATACTACTAGAAGAAAAAGGTGAAGCTGAGGCTGTACAAGTGCTCCAGGATGCCATCCATTACTATCCTTCCACTAATGAGATGCCCCCAGGCTGTGTTAAGTGGTTTGGGATGGCCTCTGAGTTTGTACCTACCAGTGGCATACCCAAAATGGAATCACCCTATAACTCACATGGCTTTGATTCAAGCAAAAATTAAATGCCTGCCCTGGAGAGAGCATGTAGTTGTGTTGATTTCACATGTGAACAATGGAGACAAAGTAGTTCAGATTAAATCTTTTATTGGACCAACTTCTGACTGCCTTAAATAGGGAACATAATGCTGCAGCAAGAAATGCAGAACAACTGAAGTTCCTGTAGTTGCCTGACACTGAACAGTTTGCTGTGGAGAAGTTGAAAAAATGCTGCAACATCGGGACCAATCAGACAAAGGAATACATTATTCTTGGCAACTAGCTAAAGCCCATAGAAGGTGTCCTATAAGCCATTATAAAAGGTCTCTCCCTCCTTTCCTTGGCTACATGTCTTTAAGTGAAAAGCTTTGCACCTTTCCTCAGTTTTTGTGGCAAAAATGGTCACCACTAGGGCTGAAGCGGTAACTCCTTTTTCCATTCTGCTATTTCATTCCGCCATTGCAGAATTGCCCATGACGTTCCGCAGCTTTTCCGCCGGCATTCCGCTAATTCGGAAACTGTCGGAACAATCGTGGAAACTGTCAGAACACGTATTTTTCGCTACTTCACAGTGCTGGTGGAAATTGCGGAAGATAGAAACTGTCGGAAAAAACATTATTCTGCTATTTTCGCAGTCTTTGGAAGTAGCGGAATGAAAGTAGCGGAATGGCGGAATTAGCAGAATGAAATTAGCAGAATGAATGTCTCTATCGCATCATGCTGCTCATTGCGGAAGAGCTTTTTCCATCAGAAAAAGTTACCGCAGCGGCATGCCGCATCAGCCCTAGTCACCACCATGCACTCTTATGCCTTCTGCAATGCTTTAGAGTACTTTGACACTTTTGTGCCACTTACAGCTATGCACTTTGCCGCAACTGCCCATAGCGAGACTTCAAAACTGGTCACAAAAGGAGCAGGGCAGCTGAGACAGCTGGACTGCTCCAATCTACCTCCTACCAAGCCGGACAGTCTCCTCACATTTTGGCATGTGTTTAGTGTAGGGGTGAAATGAGAACAGGAATAGTGCTTGTGAGATTCCTCCAAACCCAGTGATACTTACTATGGCTTGCAAGAATTTTGTGAGCTTGTTGAACATGCTCTGCACATGCAAAAAAGGGCATTTTCTTTAGGGTTCTCAAGCATCTTGAGGTGCTTGAAACCCTAAAAATGCTCTGCACATGGGCAAAATGACTACTGGGATCTGCACATGTGTAGAATGGCTGCAGTGGCCATTTTGTGCATGCGCAGAGCCAGTTTTCAGCTGTGCGAGATTCTCAGGAGAACCAGTTGAGAATTAGCCAAGTCTCAACCCATTCTCATTCTCGCAAATCTCAGCAAGAACCTGGATCCTTAAGTGAAAAGCTTTGCACCTTTCCTCAGTTGTTGTGGCAAAAATGGTCACCACTAGGGCTGAAGCGGTAACTCCTTTTTCCATTCTGCTATTTCATTCCGCCATTGCAGAATTACCCATGACGTTCCGCAGCTTTTCCGCCGGCATTCCGCTAATTCGGAAACTGTCGGAACAATCGTGGAAACTGTCGGAACACGTATTTTTCGCTACTTCACAGTGCTGGTGGAAATTGCGGAAGCTAGAAACTGTCGGAAAAAACATTATTCTGCTATTTTCGCAGTCTTTGGAAGTAGCGGAATGAAAGTAGCGGAATGGCGGAATTAACGGAATGAAATTAGCAGAATGAATGTCTCTATTGCATCATGCTGCTCATTGCAGAAGAGCTTTTTCCATCAGAAAAAGTTACCGCAGCAGCATGCCGCATCAGCCCTAGTCACCACCATGCACTCTTATGCCTTCTGCAATGCTTTAGAGTACTTTGGCACTTTTGTGCCACTTACAGCTATGCACTTTGCCGCAACTGCCCATAGCAAGACTTCAAAACTGGTCACAAAAGGAGCAGGGCAGCTGAGGCGGCTGGACTGCTCCAATCTACCTCCTACCAAGCCAGACAGTCTCCTCACATTTTGGCATGTGTTTAGTGTAGGGGTGAAATGAGAACAGGAATAGTGCTTGTGAGATTCCTCCAAACCCAGTGATACTTACTATGGCTTGCAAGAATTTTGTGAGCTTGTTGAACATGCTCTGCACATGCAAAAAAGGGCATTTTCTTTAGGGTTCTCAAGCATCTTGAGGTGCTTGAAACCCTAAAAATGCTCTGCACATGGGCAAAATGACCACTGGGATCTGCACATGTGTAGAATGGCTGCAGTGGCCATTTTGTGCATGCGCAGAGCCAATTTTCAGCTGTGCAAGATTCTCAGGAGAACCAGTTGAGAATTAGCCAAGTCTCAACCCATTCTCATTCTCGCAAATCTCAGCAAGAACCTGGATCTTACCAAGATTTGAAAGACTTGCAAGGGTCAGTTTCAGATGTTGTTGGGTGGTGGGAGCTGAGTACAAACACAAGTGACTCTTATTGATATAAAGTTATTATTATACACTGAGCGATCATGAATAGAGAAAGGTACCTGTGTCTCCAGGGGCTCACAATCTAAGAGCACTTTTAGATGAGCGGGTTAAATACCCCACAATTGAGGTATTTAATTCAGTCTGCAAACAATGTGCAACCGCCTTCTACGTGTATGATCCTGGACTTCCGTCTCATCTAATCCCACCTTGCAGGATTTTGAAATGTCATGCAACAGTAACCCGCTCATCTAAAAGTGCACTAGGATGGACACGGAAAAGGAAACAAGGGCAGGGGAACACTGGGAAAGACAGTGAGTGAAAACAAACCATGAGTGGTTGTTGACATGGCCACACTTAGGTTGGACACTTACCTGCACACACGTTCTCCCTTTAGGTACCCCTGCACGGCATCATGCCAGGAAGGCATGGATCATTGTGCAGGCCAACACATGCCCATTTGTTTGTGTATAAGCTAAAGCATGCCCATGTGTGTGTGCGCCTCTGAGGGAGGGTGGCAGCTGTGCTTGAAAAGCAGCCAGATCATAGGAGGAGTTGGCTGGCTCACTGGCAACACTTGGAGTGCCAACCAGCTGTGGGGGACAAGTGGAGTGGCTTGTGGTATCAGTGCTGCTTGGTGCTAGGCCAGCCAGGTGGGAGCTTAGTAGCTGGTTGTGCTTAGAGCTGTGAGTGTGTATGTCACACTCACCTACATGCTTTTTAATAAGTTTTGTATGCACAGGATGTGGATGAGTAATACCCACATTCAGAATTCACAACCATAGCAATTGTGCTGTTTATGAAGCTGAGAAAGTGCACTTGCTTAGCTTAGGGTGTTTTTACATGTGATTGCACCAAGCTGCCACCACGGAATTACCTGGTCCGAGGTTGGGCCATCACTATGTTCAGGACTAGTCTGGGTTCCTGAAATGAGGTGATAGGGGCCGGGCTGCCGGGGATGGCTGGGAGACACACAGACATTCATCTGCCCATCCCCACACCAGCTCTATGCTCAGTCGCCTCCCCTCTCCCCCTCAACAGGCAGCTATGTTGGCCAATGACAGCTGCCATGGTGCCCAGACCTGGTGGGCACTCCAGACTAGGTTGGTAAAAGAGATCTTTCAAACACAATTGCCCACTTTACACCCAGTCGGGCAGCCAGATGCCAGCCCTGTTGGCAGCTAGCACGGACTGTGACTCGGACTTTCCCGAGTCACAGCCTGCGCTAGCTGCCAACAGGGCCAGAATCTATCTTGTGCCACATCTGGTGCCTGGGAACTAATGTGATGGTGACCCACAGCCCCATGGGGTAAAGTGGAGAAAATCAGGCCACCGTCCCATCTGAAAACACCCTTAGATTCATCAGGAGGAGGGGAATTCTGAAGGATATGACAGTATAAGTTAGGGCTGAAATGACATTTCACCAAAATGGGAAATCTCATTGAAATCATGGTTCTCAATACCATCTCAGTTGAATTGACAACTTCTTGGTACTCGACGATATATTGATCGAGATAACTAAAATTCTCATTTTACCGATAATTTGCTTACTGGGATCTCATTTGCTGACTGTTTGCCACGTACTGTTCATTTAGCGCTTACCACATTGCCGTTTTACTTCCAGGTTTGTTGTTTCTGCATTTCTGAACCAAATCACTGTGCAAATAGCCCCCGCTTAACCTCTCCCCACCCCCCCTTAACCTCCACTGCAGTGCCTCCAATCAGAATGGTTGTTCTATGTTGTTCTCTTTGCTTTGACGAATCTTCAACTGTGTACTTGATTCCTTTAGAAAACTGCAATCCAATTGCAGGCTGGACAAATAAAAGGGAACAACATAGAACAGCAAGTCTGATTGGAGGCACTGGAATTGAGAGGGGCAATGGGGTAGGAGGTTACGGATGGACTATTCATACAGGGATTGGCTCAGAGATAACAAACTTGGAAGTAAAATGGTATTTATTTATTTATTATTATTTTTTAATAATTAAATAAGACATTAAGGCAAAGTTTATCGCAAATACAAAAATGTACTGTTTGTTCAACCCTAAAGAAGCAGCTCCAGTGAATAATCTGTGATGGGAAAACACTACAGAAAACTTGTTCGCAGAGGTAGGTAGGAGGGAGGGAGACAGCAAATGGAAACTGTACACATGCTCCTGAAGGTGAATGTACATAAATTGCCATTTCTACAAATCACAGCTTCACTATGACAGTGTGGAAAATTGGACCTACTTTAAACACAGCAATCTGAATAGTTGTAAAAGTGATATTTTGACAAATACAACAAGTTACATAAATGAAACAGTTTTTCAGATTTTTATTATGTATCATATTGAGTGAGACGGGAGTGAAATTATTCATTCTTTTAATATTAAAAGACTGAAGTTGGAACAGACCATTTGGGCTGAGCAAGTGTTGCTCTTCTGGCACTCCATTTCTCTGCCTGATAACTTTATTTTGTGCAATAGGTCACTGAACCACAATGACCTGCATTGGCCTTGTGGGGGCAACTGTTCTTTTGAGGCTAGATTATCAATGATGTTTACTTTTGGATTGTAGTAACCTATAGTGCTCGGTGGTTTTCCCCTCAAGGGAACATTTGTACTGTGGAAGTGAACTTCCTTGCCCAAGTACAACAAATTGTTTGGGACAAGTCTAATATGAGCAAATGATGAATGATGAGGGGGGAGGGAAATACTTCCCTACTGCACTTTCAGCATTTCTTCTTGGCATTAGAGCATAGAATGCTAGTAGTCAATCCCTGGATTAAATGTAAACCAGTAAGTAATGAAGAGTTATGCCAGTGAATAGTAACGGAGTTATGAGTTACTTCCTGAGTTGCATAAATCAGTAAAGAGAACAGAATCCAGTAGTAGACTTGTCTATTTGCAACAAATATCATCTTGTATTAGCAGTCAATAAACACATCATAGAGTGCAATCAACAATTTTGGGAATTTTAAAATGCTGCAGTTGAAGACAACTCCTTTTTGCGCTAAGATGAAGTGAACCTGTCTGAGTGGAGTCTGACTTTTGTTAGCTGAAAACGCATGCATCTATACATTTATCACGGTAACTAACTGTACATAAACATTTTCTGACCAATACTACATTCACACCTGACGCCTGGCATTACTAAAATGATGCGCAGGCAAAGACGCGGCAGCAGGGAGGAGTCCGATGCTGGCAGTAGAGCCAGCGTGAACGGGGATCTGCCGCGGCTAGCCTCACACATGACAGGGTGCAAAAATCCATTCCTGAAATGTGCAAACAAAGCCGTAGCAGAATCCCATTCAGCACAGCAGATCCCCTTTCACACCGGCTCTACTGGGTTCCTCCCCACTGCTGTCTCTTTGCCTGCACTTCATTTTAGTAACACCAGGCATCAGGTGTGAATGTGGTAAGAGTCGATATTATTTTTCTAAGAATCTGTTGTGAAAACTCCAAGGGCAACAATTTAGGATTTCAAAACTTCACAAACAATGTTATTTTCCAGCAGATTGCATGGCATTTGTGACTTTGTGTTACAGTTCTAGTTTTCTGGTCGTTCTCTCCCTTAAGTCTCTTCTGGCACTGCAGTTTGTAATTTCATTCCCCATTGCAGGTTGTGTACTTGCTTTCAGTTTTCTAAGCTACATCTTAACATTTTATGATCTGCCCATGTTCCAATTTTCCTGGTTCCCTCTAATTTAATTCTCTGCCCTTGCTAGTCTTTCCAATTCCTTCCGACTTAAATCTATTGGCAATTTTTATTAACACACCATTCACTTTTTAAGTGAAGATATTAAATAAGTTTGCATAAAATGACACCAACATCATGTCAGCAGCACACTATTAGAGTGTTTCCATACATTATCCATCATGTAGCTAAGGAGTGAATAGCAAAACATGTGAACACCAATGCCAAACATGTGCTTTTATCCATGGGTCCACTAATAGCAGCCCTGGATCCTCTTAGTCTGTCAGCAACACTTCAATGGGGAGGGATGCAGCTAACAGGGGCAAGGGCAACTGCAATTCAGCATCAGCTGGACTTCTTGTTTTCTACCTGACAGTTGATCAGCGGGGGACAACATATCCACCACAGATTCTCTGCCTTCGGTTGATAAGCAGGGAATCCAGCCTTTACTGAATGATTTATAGCAGGGGTGGGGGAACCTTCACCTTCCAAGGGGCCACTTTGAAAATCAATAAAAGCTCTGAGGGCTGCATGGACGTTTGGGGGAGCGGGGGCTGAACTCAAGAAGAGAAAGGTGCAGATCGTGGATGTTTGCCATAAATCCAGGGCCAGCCTTAGAATTTGGGTGGCTCAGGGCAGAGCTAAAATGCGGGGGCCCTAGTAACCCCACCCCCTTCCCTATGGTCCTTCCCCCTTGGGGCACCCTCTACAGGGCCCTAGAGATGTCATGTTTGGGGCCCTGCTTCCCTGCACCATGCCCTGGGGAAATGGGAGCCCACTGCAGGGCCCCCAGAGGAGTGGGGCCCAGGGCAGTCATCCCAGGTCGTCCCGTGATAAGGCTGGTTCTGCATAGATCTGTCCCCATCCTTTGTGCATGCCCTCATCTTGAGCTCAGACTTTCAGTGCTGGATCTAGGCCAAGGGTCAAATAAAAACTAGTCATGGGCCACATTTGGTCCCTGGGCCTGAGGTTCCCTACCCCGAATTTAGAGACTTGATGAAAATGATCAGGTGAAAAATGAGCCTGGTCAATGTCACCAAAGGTGCTTATCCAAATATAACATGAGCTGTGTGTCAGAAAAGACACGTTGGTGACACCACACATTTGAGAGGCATCCAGTGGGGCTGATGCGGCAGCAGCTGTTACCGCTCCGTGATTCCGTTCCGCCATTTCGGAATTGCCCTCGCCACACCGCGACTTTTCTGCCGACATTCTGCTAATTCCGCTGGCATTCTGCAAATCGCGGAATTGCGGAAAAATTGCAGAAACTGCGAAAAAATGACGGAAAACTGCTATTCCGCTATTTTGTGGTGCTGGCGGAATTGCGGAAGTAGCAAAAATGTCATGTTTCCACTATTCTGTGAAGTCTGTGGAAGTAGCGGAATTAAATAAGCGGAACTGCAGAATAGCGGAATGAAACTAGCGGAATGAAAGCCTCTGCCACGCCGTACCACTAATTGCGGAAGCGCTGTTTCCGGTGGAAATAGCTACCGCTGCGACATTCCGCTACAGCCCTAGCATCCAGCATGTGCTTCTGTCATAGCAGGATGCTTGGCTGCACAAATATACATAACATGACAAAACAAGAGTTTAAGGAAGAAAATGAGCATGTAGAGTTATGTGCGTAATACCTTTTATTAAGATGTTTACTCTCTCTGAGACCTTTGTAGTGGTCATGCTATAATATTAAGCTTGAATAATCTATTTCAACAATCTTTCTATATAAAGCAAGGAAGAAAATTAATGCAGTCATACATGAGAATATTATGAAAGATATCTGGCAATCTTAATTAACACAAAGCCATGGAAATGAAATACCATGTAATCTAATAGAACGGTACCCACTACGTTTTCACCCACAGATACAAACTTAAACAACAGCCACCCTACATCACTGGTCACACATTGCTATTGTTACTGAGTGTCTGTGGAGGCAGAGAGAAATTGGGGAAGGAGGTATGAAAGTCTGGCATTTACATGATCTCCGTCTTCAACACAGTATGCCAGAATGTCCTGAAAGGAGTGCCAAAATCCTGGCATCTGCTTCTTCAGAATTCCTCCTGCTCTTAGAGGAGTAGCGTTAATTTTGTAATGGGTGTGATGTGGAGTTTGGAGATTTGGTCAAGGCTATGAGTGTTTTTAAATGAGCACCGTGGGAGTGGGATGGGGGGGTCTGTGGCTGATGCATGGGGGCGGCTGAGGGGCGCAGGCAATATGTATGGCTGCCCCGTCTATGGATTTTTCAAGAGTGCTCCATGCATGGTCATGAGTGACCAGTGTGCGGGTCATGGGAACATGCTTCCCCAAGCACCATCATCACACAAGCAGTTGGACGTGTGGATGGTAGGTAGCCATGCATGGACACATCTTGTTTTTTAAACATACCCTAAATCTCATTGTAAAAGAATATATGGCTATTTTTGTTAGCATGCCTCTCTGTTTCTTTCCATTTGTGGTTCTGGATGCATTTTGTGTGAAGTCTAAGAATGAAAGTGTGGCCTGTGGCATCAACACATGGGGTGTGGGTGGATTGTTCTAATGTATTCTGCCATATAATTTCAGATGACTTTGCTGCATAATTTAAAGTCCAAGATGCTGCATGGTATTAGGACCTGGGCCAATTCTGCCTACTCTAAAGCATTTCTCTTACCAGACTTAAAAAACAAAACACCCTACTAAACCCAAATTGAATACCTTAAAAAAAACTGCTGGGGGACAATCTTAAGTGTCAGAATGTCATTATGAATACATTTGGAACTCACTAATAGTATTGACCAAAATGAATTCATTAGGTGTGGCTGGCATACAGACTTCCATTCCAAATCAATTGTACTTAAGCATTAGATAATGGACTCTTAAAAGAAGAGTTTAAAATAAAGCTATAATCAAGACTTTAAAATTACCAATCCACGCCTACTGCTGAATTACAATTAGTCAGATTTAAAATGTAGGGCACAATAGGATACTTTACCTTCCAAACTTCCCTAACTGCCTATTGATGGCACTGTTTAAAATCTATTTTTTGTCTGTCCACACTTAAATTAGCTTAAAGTGTCATCTAAAAAGCCATTTAACTATTGCCACAAAATGTATCTCCTTCTAGTGAGAATTTATATAACATGCATCTATAATTACTGCGTTCAGCTGGAGTGTAGATTTACTCACTCAGGCAATGGTATAATTGCACCTATATATAGCTTTACAAAAGGGTATCTTGAAGGTAAAGATGGAAGCAGCAAATGAATCAAGACCATTGATGGATTAGGAAGAACAAGGCTAAGAATCACTGTCACTTGATTGTTAATGTCAGAAGCAGCCATGTACAGATTATGAATGACAGTTTGCTTAAGAAAGTAACAGAAAGAACAAGATGGCAATCAAAGCGCTATAACACAACATCAATAAATGACTGAAAATGTTAATTAACTACAGATAAATAAAGGAGCTATAAAAAGAAAATGTAATGGGAGAGAAACAGCCAGCAAAAGAAAGACCAAAAAAAAAACAAAAAAAAACCACACACCCCAAACTGTAGCTGCAGTAATTTCTGTCATTCATAACTTGCCGTAATTATCTACTCTGTAAAAACTGCTGCCGTAATTTGAAATGCCTCCCTCCTGATCTAATCGGCAGACTAATGTAATGACTTGACTAAGAACCAGGAATGTAGATCTTGCCATTATGTCAGATTCGTTTGGATTTTAATGCAATATTCCCTCCGGAAGACTCATGATTTAATTAAAAACATTGTGTTTCAGTTGCCAGCACAGCACCTGCAGCATCACTTAGTGTGTGAATCCTGATTCCCTGGAGTGAGTTGCAGCTGACCTTTTTGATTTACATTTTGCAATCACTTTACAGATAAAATTACCACCTTTTAATACTTAGCACTTATACGTACGTCTCCGGCTTCACTTCTCAGTATATAGATAGCTAGAGATCTCTATTTCTGGTCACTGTGATCTCCACTATTTATGTATATATTCTAATAGGATTATTTAGGGGAGGAAAATTACCAAGCTTTTGGAATATCCTCCCATAAATACTGCCACTAGAATATATACATAAATAGTGGAGATCAGATCACAGTGACCAAAGATTCAGATACAGATTCAGTTTGAGAAACATAAGCACCTCCAAACAGGGCTACCCAAAGCAGTTTGCATTAGGTTTAGAGGTAAATGTTCAGAATAAATGAATATTAATGTTTTTGAATTATAACAGTACATTGCCCACTGGAATAGTCATTATGATACAGTATTTTTGCTTCTAGGCTAGAAAATTGGTGACGTGCTTTTCCCCAGTTCCTTGTTATACATGGAAATAAGCTGAAGAGTTGGAGAGTGTCCTCCTCTAGGCAACATTCCAGAGCATGAATGGTTGACTGTTTGGAAACATTCAACATTGGGCATGTTCTGACGTGGTGCATTAAAGTGTACTTATGCGTTTGAGGCCCAGGATGCGCATGCAAATTAGGCGCAGCTTTGATAATGTCGAAAAGGCATTATCAAAGTGTTACATGATTGAAGCTTTTCATCACACTCACAAATGTGCTTGACCAAAATGCAAGGTTGATCCAGCGCACTTATCAGTGTTCCAAAAGCCTTCAATAATGTGCAACGCACCTTTCTGACATTATCAAAGCCGTGCTCAGTTCACATGCAATACCTGCCACCCAAATTTGTAAGTGCACTTTAATGCACATCAGAAAGTGCTCATTATCTCCTTGGAGACAGGTGACTTGGAGAGGAGGGGGACTACATCCATTATATCATGTGCAATCTGAATATGTAAGTATTAGGAAGTAGTATTGCTCCTAATTGCTTATGGTGGTGGCAAACCCTTTGTTGACAATATACAGATTTCTCTCTATCAAAATGGAAAATGTCCCTTTACTTGAAATCTTGTAAGTAATGAAGTTGCCTCAGTTAATGGATGTGATCTGTGTCAGCAGGAACACTTCTTCAAGGCAGGCCTTTTAGACCCTTAATAGTAACTTTCTGGCTGAACACTTTTGGTGCAGAGCAGAGGTATGCAATTCATTTTCATTTTCATAAAAATGAAAACAAAAATCCCTATTTTGGGAGGGGCGGGAAATGAAATTTCAAAATGAAAGTTTTTATTAAATGAAACTCTTGGGACATATTCCAGGCTGTAGCGTCTTTGTTTTTCATCCTATTTGCATGAAGGTTGGACATATTTTACCCATCATGGAGGGAACTATACCTGCCAAATATTATAAAGATTGGACAAAGGGTCCAAATTTTATAAGCATCATGGTTTGTGCATGCATTTCTGGCTACATGTCTGGCTATAACATCTTTTCTTACAACCATTTTGGATGAAATTTGAGTAGGTTGTAAGAGATCATCCATGAAAAATTTCTGAAAGATCAGAAAAAGGTACTGATTTTATAATACTTGAATTTTTGTGATTTTAAGAGAAACACATCCTGAAGCACTGTGAGAGAGAACATAAGAGAATCCTTTATTGGCTCTTTTCGAAGCAGATGCTTCCAACTTCCCAGTAACAAGAATGGGTGTTTGTGTGAGCACAGCACAGAATGAGGATACATGAATGACATTTCTGCTGGCCAACTGGCATCACAAACACATCTTGTACCACTGTGACAAACACAAGAGAATCTCTGGTATAGGCTCATTCTCTGGAGATGCTGCCCAGACTTCCAACTTGCCAGTACCCAATCACTGAAGTCAGGGTGGCTTGGGGGTGGGCACTGGAGAGCAAATATAAGCTTCTGCCGAGCTGCACAGCCCCCGCCACAGCTACATCCTGTGTGGCTCATATGCTGTTTCAGTGCTCTCTGTGCAAGACTGCTTAAGCTGCAGTATTCAGCCTCACTGCAAGTGCTCTGAAAGCAGAACTATCCAGCTACTCTCCCCCATGTATGCTTCCACAGACTTTTGGGGTGCCAATGACTGAAGCCTGCTTCATGCCAGTGCAGTGCCTCTGGCACCTGTTCCTCCTGTGCTCTGCCCACCTCCTTCTGTCTTCTTCACCCTCTCTGCAAGTGATCTAAAAATCAGATGTCTGCAATTAGTAAAACCTCCATAATTTAAACAGAGGATTAAGGATATTTGCAACTTCTCTTAAAATCATGATATTTCTATTGTTTATAAAATTTGGATCCTTTATCCAATCTTTCTGAAATGTGGCAGGGATGATCCCATGGGTTAGGGGAGTAACCTAGCTAAATTCTATCAAAATTAGATGGAAAAAAAAGACGTTACAACTGGAAATCTGTGCACAATCCATGAAACAATTAAATTGCTTATAAAATCAGGACCCTTTATTCTTTCTGAAATGTGCCATGGTTTATCCTTTGCACGACAGGTAGAATGAGTCCAAATTTCATTCAAATTGAATGAAAAACAAAGATGTTACAGTTGGACATGTGTGTGCAAACCATGACATTTTAAACTGTCTGTAAAATCGGGAACCCTTCTCCAATCTTTATGAAATTTGTCAGGGATGCTCCCTTGGGTGAGTGGCAAAATCGGTCCAAATTGCATGAAAATGGGTTGAGGGGGGGAAAAGAAAAGAAAATACAGTCAAAAGCCCATTTCTCATTGAAAGCAATTGAAAACAAAAATGATAACAAAAATGAAAATTTTAATAAAAATAAAAAACAAAAACACAACATGTGATCCATGTGCATACACCTAGTAGAGACATCACACTCTCACTCATTCAAGACATTTTGGACAGTACTACCATGAACCTTATTGTATGCCAACTGGGCTAGACAGAAATGGAATCTGATGACGATGTTGAATGTATATGCACAATGCCAACTTAGTCTGAGGGTGAGCATGCAGCTACCTACAGAGCTGCCATATTCCGGCAGCCAGACTTGCAGCAAATCCTTCTCCAATGCTTTTGGTGCCCATACAAAAATACCGTCACACATTTGATCACAAAAGATGCCACGTTTCCAGGCTAAAAATAAAATATCCATGGACGCAGTTACCCAGAAAGGAATCCCAAATGGGAAGTTTGGTATGCATACCCATTTTGAATGTTCACCCTTGGCACCCATGGCTTATCCTTTGACCCTTAATAGCGGTGTAGGTCAAATATTTTCATATGTTTCCACTACTGATGCTGTTATCCCTACCCCCAAGAGAACAAAACCTTTAATTTAATCTGTCCAGTTAGGGTTTAAAATGACCAGGGTTAGGTTCACAACTCCAGTGTGTCTACTTTGTGCCATTCCAGTGACTCAAAGCAACTGTAAACCTGGTTTAACTGGCCAGTTAATGCCAGGTTTAGGAGTACCTCACATCACCAGATCAGTGCAAAGCCGATGGTGCACACAGATAAATCTGGTCTTCTGTTCTTTTTCAACAAGAACTTCTATGTGAAGCTCTCTTTTCTTTTTTTTTCTTTTTTAAAAAAAGAGGGTGTAATGGGGGAGAGGGTAGGGAAGTCATACAGTAATTCCCCACATGAAGAATTCCAGTGCAAGCTTTTATTTTGAAACAGCAACACACACAAGACCCAGTACCACTTAGAGAAAACAGGCAGAAGGATTTTTAAACTTGATTTTTCTCATCCAAGTGAATCAATTTCGGTCAAAGTGTAATCAGGGTAGCCTGTGTGTCCTTTACTGTCCAGAAAACTGTTTTTCTTTACTGCTTGCACACAACACACAGTGTAAAAGATGTGGAATAATTCACCACCACAGTTTTGGAATGGAGGCAATACATCTTTTCTAAGGAATGCCTGCCAAATTCCAGTTTTTCTTTTAAGAGTTAAGGAAGAGTTACTGGAACGTAGTTTCATTTCCCCCCTCTTTCATTTCAAGTGTTCATCCGATGGCAGACCCTGCAGTCAGGCACTAACCATTAAAAATGGGCTCCAGTGGTGTAAGCAGCAATTAAAATTTAGGAGCATTGGCATGGCTCAGAGCTATAGAATGTATGCGGGCTGGTGAAGTATGCCAGTGGCAGGTTGCTTTTATAAGTCCCTGAAGTAGCAGTCCCATAGTGGATCAGCACTTTGGCCATGCCAGCCCTAAGCTAACTCTTCCTGAGCTAAGGCCTCTATAGGGCAGAGCCTGAGCTCTGATTACTTAGACCACCAGGGAAGTCTTCAGCAACAATTAGGAAGCTGGCTGGGAGCCCAGTGAGGGGTAGGCCTCATTAGAAAAGGGACTCGGGAGGCCAGACAGGAGCTTGCCTCAGGGAAGAAGCTTGCTAGAGAAAGAGAGGGGCCTCCAAAGGGCCAAGACTGTATACTAATGCACTGCAAAAATTTGCAGTGCCTCAACACCTTCATTTAGTGTTAAAGTGTTCATTGAAACCATGAAAAGGTGCTTCCCCACTCAAAAGCCTGACACAGTATCAGACCTTCATGTTTCAAGCAGGGCAGGGAAACACATCTTCCATGTAGACATTGCCGCAAAAAGGATGGGAAGGCGTGGGGAGAGGATGCTATAATGTGCCAATCCATAAAGTGGGCTCAGGCCTCAGGAGTCTGTTGCCCACCCCCATCGGGTACCAAGTGCCCCAAAATAAAGGTGTTACTGGGACACCAATCCTGGCTCCCTCACCTTCCTGCCAGCTTGTTACTCTCCTAAGTTGGGCACTGCTCCCTACCCAGTGTGCTGCTCAGCTGAGCAAGGAACTTCCCCACTTAACTTTTTCTGAGCAGTCACTGGGGGTGGGTGCAAAGCAAGGATGCCTCTTCCCACCTGTGAGCACTGGTGTAACCAATCAGAAGAGCAGCAGCTCCGTAGTGAGGCGAGTCAGCCCAAGGCTCAGGTAGCCCATTGGGTCATGTTCAGGTATCAGTTGGTGCCCAAAAGTGACCAGGGCAAGTCAAGCATCCCAAATTTGATGAGGTGCCTGACTGGCCAAGTACCTGGTTGCAGCTCTACTCTGGTGTGACTGCACCAGCAACTTGAACACTGTATGCAGTTCTGACTGCCCCATCTCAAAAAAGATATAGAAGAACTGGAAAAGGTACAGAGAAGGGAGACAAAAATACAAAGAGAGGTTTGATAGGTTAGGACTCTTCAGCTTGGAGCTTGTGTGCCGTTCACCCCATCTCAAAAAAGACATAGCTGAAGTAGAAAAGGTACATAGAAGGGCAACAAAAATGATAAAGGGTATGGAATGGCTTCCGTACAAAGAGAGGCTTGACAAGCTGGGTCTCTTCAGCTTAGAGAAGAGAAGACTGAGAGGAGACATGATAGAGGTTTATAAGATCTTGAGTGGTGTGGAACAAGCAGATAGGGAACATTTATTTACCCTCTCAAATAACACTAGAATTAGGGGACACTCCATGAAACTAGCCATTGGCAGATTTAAAACAAATAAAAGGAAGTATTTTTTCACTCAACGCATAATTAACTTATGGAATTGGTTGCCAGAGGACATTGTCAAGGTCAGTTGTATAGCTGGGTTTAAAAACGGACTGGATAAGTTCTTGGAGAGTAGGTCCATTAATGGCTGTTAACCAAGTAGCTTACGGGATGAACTTCTTACTGTTGGGAGCTGGGAGTGAACAATGGGGAATGGATTGCCGATTGTGACTGTTGGTTCTTCTCCCATGCGATTGAGATTGACCACTGTCGGAGGACAGGATGCTGGGCTTGTTGGACCATTGGTCTGACTCAGTACGGCACTATTTACGTTCTTATGTTCTTATGAGAAGAGGTAACAGATGGGATATGATAGAAGTTTATAAAATAAATAGAAAACTGTTGTTTACCCTCTCAAATACTACTAAAACGAGGGCACACTCCAAGAAAAGAACTGGCAGGAGATATAAAACAAATAAGACAGTATATTTTTATGCAATGCACAATCAGTTTGTGGAATTTGTTGCCAAAGAAGGGGATCAAGGCCAGTAGCACAACTGGGTCTAAAAAAGGATTGGATAAGTTCTTGGAGGATAGTTACATTAATGGCTATCAGCCAAATAGGTTGGGGGGCTACAGCCTCTGACTATCAGGAGCTGGGAATGAACAACAGGGAATATATGACTCCATTATGACCCATTGGGTACTTCTGCAAAGCAACCAAGATTGGCTCCTGTTGGAGACGGGATGTTGCACTTGATGGATCATTGGTCTGACCCAGTATGGCACTTATGTTCTTATGTCTGTTAAGATTAAATAACCCAATGTGGTATACTTCTCCATCTTGTGAACCAGCTCAACTGAGATCCTAAATGCAGTCTGCAGAAACCTTTCTGGTTACCAAGGTTGTTGTGTTCAAACACTCACTCCAAAGTAATCCTTACAATTTCAGTGGGATCACTGTGGAATAAGTGGTTTGAAGACTACAGACTTGAAAACTAGATCGTTTTTGCATCTTGGATGCGCATCAGAGCAGATAATATATTTTGCAGATTGTGGCTCAAGGTTAGACATTTTTCATGACAAGATGGCGGTTAATAGTTGCATTATGTGAAATATTAAGCTTCTTTTTCCATCAACATCTAATGTAAAGTACACGGCCCATTCTGATACAGAGGCTCCTTTCACACAGATACTCTAACGTTGATAAAATGGATGTTACATTTTATTATACATGTTGCAGGGCTGCAGGTGTGCTCTATGGGTGCCCTGCAACATGTATAATAAAATGTAACATCCATTTTATCAACGTTAGAGTATCTGTGTGAAAAGGGCCAGATACACAAATGCCATCAGGATTTTGTTCTACCCAAAATTAAGAGACGAGTGCTAGCGAGGGGTGAACTGTTCCATATAAAATAAGAACTGCCTCTACTTCACACATGACCATATTACCAGTTAACAACTGAAAACAGAACTGCTAACAGCCTAAGAAAGGCTGCTATGTTAGTAGCTCAGACACAAACAGAAAAAGAAATTGCCAGAAATCCCACAGTAAAGTTTCCTCTGAAGAATTTTAAGACCCAAGAAGGTTAGACAAGTATAGGGATGTCTGGATTATTTTAGAGCCATAAATCCTCTTGAGTTGACCTGATCCTGGTATCTATCTACCCACTGAGGAAATTTGACAAAGGTCAGAACATCCACAAGAGAATGAATTCCTTGCAAACAGAAGCATGTGTGTGCACCCCTTCTGAGGCAGCGGTATTTACATCGGTGCGCTCATTCACACAAAATTCTGCCCTCCTGCAAATTTACCACAGGTTCCTTAATCTGGGTTTTCTTTGTCCTGTAGCAATGCGTTCGCACAGTTCCCAATTCCTATGCCTTTCAGTGGCCCACCAACTGTGCCAAATCTAGGGAAGTGGGGGCCCCACGTAGGAATGAAACAGCAAGCGACAGTGATTGTTGTTTTTGTTGGAAATGGTCAATCCGGTATCGACTGCCCAATATGGCAACCCCCAATGAACCCGCGGCACTTAACGATATATGCTGTCGCTTTCCGCTATAGCACGTCACCATTCTCGGTCTTATGGAAAGGGACTCAGACTTTTGGGAACTATTGGAAGTTTTCCGAAACTATTGGAAAATGTCGTGTGTGTTGTGATAGGTAGATTGTAGAGAGCCCTGCTTTTTATTGGTTCTAGGGGCTTTTGTTGCAGTTTGAACTGACTGATCATCAGTCATGGGTATTAAACTGTAGCTCACTCCCTTTATTCCTACCTGACTCCTTCTGGAGCAAGTTCCTTAGTCGGCTTGCCTCATCACCCGCCCCAGGCCAGAGCTACCCGGTCTAACCTAGCGGTACAACAGGCTGATTGCACTACCCGGTCTAACCTAGCGGCACAACATGAGATTGCATCCATACTTTGTAAGTTCCTTTATTAAATGAATTATATGAGGAGTTTATGTTCCACTTATTGTGCAGTTTATACTCTTAATCTATGGTTTTCTTTAGCAGAGTTACTTTTCTGCTGCTTTTTCTGAGACAGCAGAAAAGTAACTCCACTCATCTTTTACCAATGCCATTGATTGGCTGCAGCAGCAAGCAGCATCACACTTACGCAGTTCTTTTGGGAAGTATCTGGTGACTAGCAAAGAAATGAGATTTTAAATCCCCTGAGTTTTTTGCTTTCATACCATGCATTGCTCTACACTCACGGCCAATCAATAGGTAGTATGCCCGTCTCAGCCCTAACAGTCTCCATTATTATTTAATGTTTATATGCAGCCCCTGGGGGAGGCCGTGAGGGGGTTTGGGGTGCGCTGTCACCAATATTCTGATGATACTCAGCTGTACCTCTCTTTTTCAGCAGACCCACACCCTGCTATCTCGGTGCTATCCCAGTGTTTGGAGGCCGTGGCGGAATGGATGTGGCAGAGCAGACTGAAGCTCAACCC
>QEPC01000119.1:2248315-2288621 GCA_003113815.1 Sphenodon punctatus | reverse complement strand
GGGAGCACATTATACCGGCGCTTCATTTTCTGCAGTGGCTGCCTATAGTATTCTGGGCCTGATTCAAGGTGTTGGTGCTTACCTGTAAAGCCCTATACGGCCTAGGACCCACCTACCTGCTGGACTGCCTCGTTCCCCGGGCTCTGGATTGACCCCCGCGGTCATCCGGAAGCACCTTTCTCAAAGCCCCCCAGGGATCTTGGGGGGCAACTTCTCAGTGACCACACTAAAACTGCGGAACTCCCTCCCAGCAAAGGCCTGGCTAGCTCCGGACCTCCCCTCCTTTCAACATCAATGCAAAACCTGGCTATTCCATCAGGCTTTTTGTGAAGGAGATGGGAAAAGGTGGAAGTTTGTGGGTTGTCTTTGTATATTTTTTTGACGTCCCCCTAGTGGTTTGTAAAATGTTTTAAGATGTAGTATTTATTTATGTTTATATTTGTATTTATATTATTGTGTTTTTATTTGTGTTTTTATTGAACTGTTAGCCACCCTGAGCTGCTTTTTCAGGAGGGTTGGGATATAAAATAAATAAATAAATAAATAAATAAAACATGAACACCCTTCTTCTTTTCTCTACGCTAAATGTGTCTAATGTGATCAACCTTTCTTCATATTACTTGTATTCCAGAGCCGGGATCATCTTTGCTGCTCTACTCTGAATCCTTTCCAGCTTGTCAACATCCACCTTGAAATGTGAAATCTTGTTTTTCTATACTCACATACCCCATTTCACCATCACAATCGTTCCTTGTTTTCCACACACTACTTTTATGATTTTCTTTCCTTGTTCTTGTCTCTCTCTATTTTTCATTGAGAAGCAACACTACCCTTCCACTGGTTCAAGTTTCTTTCAAATTCACCCCATTCCTCAACTATCTTTGTTTGAGCCCTTCTTTCATTGCATGCTTTTAGACAGACACGGAGGCAGCCTGCCCCAGAATTGCTCCGGAGGTACACCCATGTGTCCACCAGCTTGCACCCCCACTTGGGTAGACTTCAGCTAGACCCAGCAAGTTCCCCGGACTGCAATCTTCTCGGGTGGCATCTCCACCCCACGCCATAGCACTGAAGGTGATCACCCAATGTTCTAGGGTGGTGCTCGCAACTCTTTATGATGTTGCCCATGGCAGCAGAATGGGTCTACTCAGCAGACAGACAGCTGCTCTGCTTCGGGCTGCTACCCCAGGATTGGCTGGAGTGCTCTATCACTGGTGTTCTGGGATGTTCCAGATCACCACTAGCAGGGCAGGCACAGCCTGCTCTGCCTACATGTCTGGCAGGGCCACCTTTAGACAAACAGGCCACCCATGGATGAAGCGGGCTGGTGTTACCAGCACTGGGGTAGCCCATCCATTTATAAGCACCCATTATCTTTGCCCCACCACTTTCATCTGTCACTAGCTCCATTCCCGAGCAGGATCCACATGAGATCTGCACAGATCCTGCACGGGATCCATGCATCACAATGCAATCTCTATGGAGATGCATGTGGTTTGCACGCACGTGCGTGCATGCAGGATGTGCGCAGCCTGCACAGGGTATGTGATTACTCCCAGTGCCTCCCCCACATTACCATCGATGTCTTCCCTTTGCTCCTCTGTAGGTACTGAATGCTCACTTTCTCTGGCCTATTCCAGTTCTCTCTCTCCATTTTCCTGGTCTATTACTGTGTCCTTCCTCCCATTTCACTATTTTCCTCCCTCCTCTTTACAAGGTCCCTATCAGATTAGTTTCCCTTTTTCTGCTTTATTCTTATGACAGTGCAGGTATTGTCTCCTTCTTCTATTGTGCAGTTGCTGGGAGGAGAGAGAGGCTTGCTGTTTTCTTCCTCTCTTCCCAGTTGTGTATTTTTTCCCCCATCAGTGAAATAGTTTGTCCCGGTCCCACTTTTGAAAGTATATGAATGTGTATGCAGAGGGATAGCTCACCCTTATATTTCTCATGCTAGTATCTCACAGATAGACCCTCCACTGGGTCACTGCTACCAACATTCACTGTCCACTCAGCATAGGAATTGGAGCAGAGCTTAAGGTGGTCCTAGCAGCACCATCAGTGCTAATTTAAGTCACCTGGCAGTAACAAACTGAGCCATCAGGGACTTGTGGCCAAAAGGTTTATCGTCTTCAAGCATAGCCCCTGAGCACCTGTCAGGTCACTGTGGAAGTCTGCACCCTCGTTCTGCCCTTTTAACGGAAAATCACCGAGCCAAACTGGCACCCTAGCAATCAGTTTATATTAAGGTAAAAGCTTATCTGAAGAACAAAGAGAGATGGACTCATTGGAAGTAATTGCCAGGATGAAACACTGAGATCTAACAACAAAATGATATTGGCAAGTCTTTGTTGCCCCTGAAAACTCACCCGGAAGAAATCATTCAGATACGAACTAGTTACAGGTTTGTCTGAGCTGTGTTTACATGAAGTAAGATTTAGTGTCAGTTGGATTCAAGGTCTGGATTCTGAAAAAAATAAAATAAAACCCTGAGATTCATGCTTTAGCACTCTTTTTATGGCATCTCCTCATCAGGCAATGGAAACAGCCAATGCATATCAACCATGGTATGGACGTTTGTTGAAACCACTATCTTGCTCTCCAGAATCTTAGAACTTTTTTTAAGGAAATCTCTAGCTGTGATTATTACAAAGAAATCCTGGAAAACAGCAATAGCGTGTAACCAGTGCGGCAGTTTCTATCCAAGCACGCGGATAGTCTAGATTAATTGCTTGGAAGGAAGAGAACTGTCCCATTCATCTCAGTGAGGGGTTATATTATCACCATCGTGCAACTGGGTTAAGTACCAACATTGTTAACTATTTCATTCCTCCTGCAAGAAAGAGAGAGGAAGAGAGGCTGCCGGCCATCAGTTATTTACTTGGCTTACAATGCATATGTTGTTTTGATAGGAGCGGACAACACTCAAGAGAAAAAAAACCTTACTTCCTCCAATAAAGGTGGAGTCTAGCATAGCCCGCACCTCAAATGAGTGGCCTATTATGAGGATAGAGCTTGGAAGCCAGCTCCCCCCACCCCCAATACTTCTCCACATCCAATCCCTGGCCCCAGTGCTGGCTCTACATTTAGCTGGGGCCTAGGTAAAAACTTAAAATAGCCTTTTACATTTTATCATGGATACAACAGTAGCAGCTACCTGTGTACACTGCTAGCTAAACCCATGCCACTGAAGTTGTAATGGAGAAGGGCAGGATAAAAATGTGAAAAATAAATAAATGTTTGGGCTTCAGTATATGGTGATCATGCTTCACTGCCAGTGCCATGGTTTGTAATGCTACATGTGGAATAACACCTACATAATTCAAGGCTACTTCTTTGTCTAGACCTTCTTCACTCTCAAGAGGTGCTGGTATTGAAAATAAAATTGTGCTGATTCAAGTTGCTGGTTTTGACCTATAAAGCTCTAAATGACTTGGGCCCCAGGTATCTGAAAGACCCCCTCTTTCTTTATGCTCCATTGTGGCCTAGGAGGTCAGCGAGGAGCACCCCAAGGGCACGCAGAGAGACACTCTCAGTGCCTGGCCAACAATTACAGAATTCCCTCCCCTTGGAGATCCACTTAAGCCCAAGTCTGCTTCTCTTCCAGGAGAGATGCAACACCTTTTTATTTGGCCAGGTGTTTGGCAGGCAGGGGTGGATGGATTGGGGAAAAGGTTGGTGGGTAGAAAGGTATGGGGATTGTTGTAATTGCTTGATATGTTTTTATATTTTGTAAGCCATCCTGAGCCTATTTAGGAAGGATGGGGTAAAAATTAGAATCAATTAAAAAAAAATAGAGTTAAACACACATGACTGTCACCACTTTAGCTATTCCCAGACATTGAACCAGAAATGTATAGAATAAAGAACATGGGTCTCTGCCTCTGGAACTAAAGAGCCATGATCAACAATATCAAATGTTCTATACACTCTGGGCAGAATTGGGGACATGCAACAGTTTGTTAACCAGGTCAGTGAAACCTCTTACATGTATCAAGTTATGCCTTTGTTTTTGTTGTTCATGCCTATAGTGTATTTTATCTACCATTGCAAAGACGGGGGTATTTCAGGTGGAGGAAATAAGCCCTAAGGATTTTTTGATGACCTAATACGCGACTCTTTCTAAAATTAATACAATTCTCAATGAAGATAAAGAGCAATATTAGACCAATTGTTAGGTATTATCAGGAATATTGATAAGGTCACTAAAGGGCTTGTGGCCACAAGCTGTTTTGGTTTCCAAACGTCTAGGAAACAACAATAGTATTAATCATGACCTTATATATGGAAAAACAGAAATAAGAGAGGCTCAAAAAGCAAGTGAATGTAAAAGATGTATGGAGTGGCTCTTCTATTAAAATAAAGGTATTTTAATAGAAGAGTCATTACAATTGTAACAAGTTAACAATGGGCAAGGAAAGCTTGCCGAAATGGAAGAGAGAGAGAACTGTCAGCCGGGTAAAACTGATAAGGTTGTCCACATGCTAAATCATTCCTTTGTTTTCATATTCATTTTAAAGAAGAGAGGCAGGAGGGGAAGGTAACATCCCTGAGGAAGTGATAGAGTTTCCTGGGGGAGAAGGAGGAACACAATGTAAAAGGCTTTATCATTGCATTAGAGCAGATAATTAGGCAATTAGAATGATTAAAAGTTGACAAAGCACCAGGCCCAGATGAATTACAACCCACAATCCTGAGAGAAATATCAGGGGAGGTAGGAAAGCCCGCAGTGAAGAGAGCTGATAGCTCTCTAAGGACAAGGGCTAATGTTGGAGGAGACGTGGCTGACTATTATTGTTTGCATGTGTTTATACAATGTTGTTCAGCTTGTGCAATTTAAAGTAGGGGGTTTACTCCTGATCCACTTGTTATGGGGACTGGAAGTGGATCAATCAATTCAAATTTATTTGTTACTTAGCACAAGCCATTGTAACAGAGAAAATAACACTACAGGACCAGTACTTATAAACAATGAGGTCGTAGACACATAAGAACAAATACAAAACACTTACAGTTATTAACAGATAACACAAAAACTTAAAACTTAAGGAAAGGGTTAATTTTAAACAATGACTAGTAGACCTCCCATGTTCCTAGTGACAGGTGTTTCCAGGGAGAGCCCTTTTAAAATTCAATACCAACTTCAAGAACTGGGCCACCTTAATTGAAACATTTCCGTCCTGGTCTCTTAATAAAAAGACCTCCCCCTTACCAGAGCATTGGGGAGCATTATCCTCTAAGCAGGGGGCAATATACTTATTCCTCCAAACCGTATATGCTGGAGAATCCACTAAAATATGGGAAATTGAGTCCACACAGTTTTTATTTTCCCTGCATCTACAGAATTCACAAATCCTTTCGTCACATGAGTCCAGTTCAGCCTTACAACTGAATAGGCAGAGGGGAAAACATTGAAGCATGCCATTGAGAGAACCATCCTACATTGGTCTGACTCAACATTGGCTAGATAATTGGCCCCATCTAATGGGGTCCTCAGATCACCATAACAACATGACACCTTTTGGCTGTTAACCTGTTCCCTCATAAGTTGTATTTCCAGATCCCCTATCCTAGATTTAACTTCAGCCCATGTCCTAACAAATGGAAAGGACAAAATGGAACTGAAAAACCCAGGGAGTGTAGGATGTTAGTCACTTTTTCCTGACCACCTCCTGTGGACTGCTCTAGCTGCCAGAGCTGCTAACATATCTGAGGGAGATAAATTAAGATGGAGCCAATATTTCAATACAGCCAGCTTTGCCTGGCTTGCTACACGCAAGACTCCAGTTTCTGCCTTCAGCAGAACTGCAGGCGTGCCCCTGGGAGCCTGTAACAGAGCCCGTAAAATTCTATTTTTTTCAACTTCAAGGGCCTCCAGAAAGTCCACTCCCCGAATCTGCACTCTATAAAGCAATTGACATATCAACTTAGGTTTATATACTTTGAAAGGCGGCAAAAACAACTTGCCCCCCTTTACCCAATAGAATCCAACAATGCCTTTAGCAGGGGCTCTTGCGGCCACCTGAGCTGCAATATAGTGCGATCTTCATGAGGGCATGGCAGAAACTATTATACCAAGATATTTACCTACCTGATCAATAACATGCCCGTCCAGGAACCATTTATATTTTACCGGTGCTCTGCTTACAACCAAGACCTTGTTTTTGTGTACTTGATCTGTAAAAATGGTTTTTGCAGTATTGGGAGAAAGAAGTCATTAATCTCCTCAGCCTAATTTGGGTATAAGCTAACAATGCGGTATCATCCACATAAAAGTAGGGTGGATATTGTCTGGTCCCCAATTTGGACTGGATGTTGTGCTGGATCGCTCAATGCCCCCCTTACATCATTTAAATACAAATTAAATAAGGTGGGGGCCAGAATACACCCCTGTCTAACTCCTCTATAAACACTAATGGGCTGGGTAAGTGAGCCCCTTCTGTTGATCTTAACTTGAAGGGTATCATTCGCATGCAGCGCCTGGATTAGTAATAACAGCCTCAAATCTATCCGGTATTGGATTCATTTTGACGAGAGACGATCTCTATCAATTGTATCAAAGGCTGTTTTCAAATCAATAAAACAAATGTACAGACAGGAATTCGGCTTACTGCATACATATTTGTGTATTACTTGCTCTAGGACGAAAATATGGTCTACTGACGCTGAACCCTTTCGGAAGCCCGCCTGCTCATTTCCTATAAGATCTCTAACTTCAATCCATTCCTGCAATCGTACTAGTAAATATTTGGCATAAAGCTTCCCTACTATACTTAGAAGGCTAATTGGGCGGTAATTGGCTGGATCTTTTAATTCCCCTTTTTTATAGATGGGGACAATTACACTCTGCTGCCAGGTCTTAGGAATTTTGCCAGTACTGTTTATGGCCGTAAACACTACAGTCCAGCCAAAGCTGTACTCCACCATTCGCAATTATCTTTCAAAATCTCGGCCAGCATATAATCCACTCCAGGGGCCGTTCCCACCTTTAACTGTGAAATCAACAGTTTTACCTCTGCCTGAGTGACTGGATCCCACTGAGGCACAGTATCCAAGGATGTCATCGCTGGTTCCTTGACAAGGAAGTGACCCTCAGCGAAAATGACTTTATAATGGGCTGCCCACCTATCTTCAGGGATAAGCACCTTCCCCTGTACATCACCTGATGCCCATGCCTTTTTAATCAAAAGCCAAAACCTTGAGGCATTGCCATCTCTGCCGCTAATTCCAAATCCTTCCAATAATCAAGTTGGGATTGTTTTTTCTTTCCTCTTAACAAATCTTTATACTCTCTCTTGGCCAAAAGGTAATTCTTCACTGAAACATCTGAAACACACCCTCCCTTAAGTGCACGCTTGGCATTCCTGCATGTACTATCCTACCAGCTAGTTCTTTTGTATGTCCGCACATTATCATTGGGGCAAGTTGTCAACAAGGGATGCAGTAAACTGACCAACTCCTCATATTCCCTTAATATATCCTCAGAAGCTCTATTAAAAAATTGGTCCAAGACTCGAGGTGTCAAGATCATGGAAACAGCTTACTGAACTCGCTGGGACCATTTGATTCTCAATGTCTGGGAGGATGAGAAACTCTTGCCCTCCCAGCTGTCCTGGGATAGTTCCCTACCTTCAGATGGAATGTGGCACCTACTCAACTAAAATATAGTCTATAATGCTACACCCACAATGGGAGACAAAAGTAAAATCCCCATCCTGGCCCCACAGCATGGAACCATTTAGTGGAAGTAATCCTGTTGAGTCCACAAATTTCTGAAATAGGGGCCCTACCTTATTGGTGACCATATCTTTTGAAGCCCTATGCCGGAAAAGGACTTCTGGCATAAACTCATCCAAATCTATTGCTTCCTCATACTGGTGAGGTCGCCCAGTATGTGCGTTGAAGTCCCCTGCCACAAGAACCCACACCGCGGGATCAGAATCCCGCAGAGTCCCAACAGCACTCTCTAAGCAGTCCCATACTCTCTCATCATAGTAGGGGGAATTCAGGGGAGGAATATATACATTAACCAAGACAAGAATGCCAGAAGACGGCAAACTAACCTTCCAAATTACAAAAAAATGGGACAAAGATTTGAGCAGCGTTACAGAAGCTTGGAGAGTGGACTGTATGAGCAAGGCAAGCCCCCCGCTAGGACAGCCCTTAACTGGAGGATCAGCCAAAACCGCAGGGGACATATACCTCAGGGAGTGGATAATCCTCCCTGGAGAAGTCTCTGAAAATACCCTGCCATTTGGTGCAATTCTGTCAACCCCAAAGGCAGAGCATTTAGCTCTTCAAAAATGTTTTCAGGAGCACAAGGCAGAAGTTGTCTCTGACAGGTCTGATTTAGCGTCATCTAAAAATGAAATGACCTCCATTAAAGGCAGGGTTATCAACACAAGCTTTCCTTCAGTTCACTAGCTGAATTTTCACAGGAGGGTTCCTATAAGCACCCAAGATTACTGCTGCTCTCCTCAGGATAGAACTAAAGCAAGACACTTCACCGACAGCATTCTGTGCCTTCATTTATTTATACACATTTGTGTTTAAACTTATTTCTTACCGTAATTGTATTTAACACAGTGAATCATTAGAAGAGTCTCCCTATAGTGTTCAACAGCTGTACCCAGGCTGTAAGGCTTCATAACATCCTGCCCCGAGCTGTTCTCAGGAGGGGTGGGATAGAAATTAACATAATAAATAAATATAAATAAATAAATAAATAATGGTTGAAAATCTTCACTTCACAGATATTGCAAGCACTCACCCCAGACTAGCCAGAGAGAAGGTCTGACCAGCTAGACATATAGTTTTGACTGACCCCCTAGTAAATCCTCTCAGGCTGGGTCCTAGGAATCCCACACTGCAAACTGAACTGCTGTCCCCATAAAGCACAGCCTTCCCATGCCAAAAGCAACGTTATGTGGAGGATGCAGAATCAAAACGTGGGTAAAAACTAGGGCTCAAAAGAATATGTATTTTTGCATTTGCAAATTTACATATTAATTCCCACAGACAAATACCTAAATTTGTCTTCAACACCCAAGCAAAACTTGTTACTTCTTTACTTAGGTGTTTCAACAGCCATTACTTTGACATTTTGGTACTGGGTATTCTGATGACCTTGATTACTTTGTTCTTTGTTTAATGGCTGCATTCTGGATCACATTATTAATTATTATTATTATTATTAATTGGACAAAAATAGCATTGCTGAAGACACGAAGTACTGAATATTGAAATGCCAAAGTAGTGACAAAGTAACCAAAATAATGAAAACAACAACAAAAAGGAAGATTCAAAACTGCAAATGAAGATAAAGTAAATTTGCTTTCATATTCACTTTGCTAAACTAATTGCGAATACACCCAATTCAGTATTCACTTTGAATATTCATTTCAGTAGCAGTTAAAACAGGCTATGACTTTGAGAACATACACACATACCAAATGTAATTTTGACCAGTGCAGGACTCAACCAATGGGAATAGCCACTATCCCAATATTTCCCCTAGTAGCCTCTAGGGATGGGAAATCGAATCGTATTCAAAACTGATAGTGGATTAGATGGATCGTATCAAATCGTATTTTCCCCCACTGACTTCAATTGGAGAACAACGGAAAACCGCACTAGTTCATTTCAAAGGGCCATTGTTCATTCCTCTGATCCACAATCTTAGAACCCACAACAACCTCAAAACACTAGGCACAGTCGGATCCTATGAGCTTGAAGCAAGTCCCCAGGCTAGACCAAGAAAATCAGTGCATAAAAACCCTTAGAGTCACCTCCCCAGGTGAACAGGTATTGGGCACTCTATTAATTGCACACAGAACCCACAACCAAGTCCAACCCCAAAACACTGGGCACAGCCAGAACCTACGACCTTGAAGCAGCCAGGCCAGGCCAACAAAAATCAGTGCAGGAAAACCCTTGGAACCACTCACCTCCCCAAGTGAACAGGTCAAGGACCCCCCCACCCCCATTAATTGCACACAGAACTCACAACCAACCCGAACACACTGGGCACAACCAGGAACCTCTAAGCAGCACTGGTGCAACATGGGGGTGGGGCCCCCAAGAAAAATCACAGAACACTGAAGGAATACAACCCTTAGATCCCCTCTCCCCACATGGGACAGGGCACCCCACCCCAAACACTGACCCTTAACACAAACAAACAACATAAAGCATAAACAGAGACCCAATAATGCCAGGCAAGTCCAAGAATAAAAAGTCCCAAGAGGAATTAAAAAGGAAAAAACAACAACATTTTTTTTTCCAAAGCAACCAAGTTTTTTTTTCCAAACCAAGGAGCCTTCAACCTGGCGAGCTGCCAGGCACATTTCTGCAAGCATCCACCCCCCACCGCCCTGGTACACACCCAACTCAAGCCCTCCACCACCTAAATTCACCCCAAATGTTTTACCTACCTCAGATGATCTGTCCTGGTCGAACAGAATCCTAGAGACTGAGTGAAGAAGTGCTGGCAACAGCAGCAAAAGAAAATGGCAGAGCAGAGGGCAACAGAAGTAGCAATGTGGCTGTGGCGCAAGAAGGGAGGGGGGGAAACAAGTATTTGCCCCCAGACCTTTGCCCTATCAGTGTGCCCTGCTGGCTGACTGACAGCCAGATCTGACTGGCAATTGGCTAGCACAGAGATCCCCTTTCCACCTTCCAAGCTCCCTTTCCCCCCATCCCCTCCTGTTAGCCAGCCATTAGGGAACTCAATTTCATTGGCTGGCTTCTTTTAAAACATGAAAAAGGGCACTAAAACAACTTGTGACAAGAACCGGTGAGCTGATCAATGCCATATCGGTTCTTTCCCCCAAAATTGGATCAATCAGATTAATCCAGTTTGCCTAAAAATTGGGGGGACTGGATTAATCTGATTCTGATTTTCCTGTTCCTACTACCCTCAGAGCGTCCCCTATCCGCCAAGAAGCACTCAAGTCAGTTTCATCCAACAAATGTACTGAAGGAGTGCTGAAATGCCCTGATGGGGCCCTAAAGCTTTTATTAGTCCCAGATGAGTCTCCCCTCTAGCAAGGGGCAGTGGTAGGCCAGAGGTACAACCTCTGGCTGCATACTGTTCTCAGAGACCATAGCTTGCTAACCTTTCCATTTCCTAAGGATATGTCCTTCTTCTGGAAGTGACCTCAATACTCTCTGGTTGTAGATGTCTTCAGGGTGCCACAACCAGTCTCCCTGTTTATGTAATAGATTGAAAGTTAATACCAATCAAAAATGTATACTGATTTTCCTCCAAAGCCAGAGTATCTGCACTGGATAATATCTGCCACTTGCGAATAAAGAAACAGAACTGAATATGTATAACAAATGTTTATAAATCCTCTGGCTTCAGACTCATTAAGAAAACAAGTTTACCCTAACCACCCCAGTCAAACAGGTGGAAAAGGAAGAAAAAAATTTCTCATCCTCCAATTAGACAACTAGCAAGTGTCCACAGTACAGCAATAACCAAGAATAGCAGCTAGGGTAGAGATCAAAACCTAAGGGTTATAACTTGTAACCCCAAGATGGGTTGAGCCAACTGAGAATGGGGTAGTGATCCCAAATGATTCTTGATATACTTTACAGGTCTGTGTTATGGTTTAGGGTCACAGAATTATGTTTAAATTTCTCAAAGTGGTCACGCAGGCAAAATGTTTGGGAACCTCTGAGGTAGTGTAACAATATAGGGAAGACTAGCAGGATAGACAGCAGCAGGAATAGCTGCTTGGATGCAGGCTTGTGAGAAGACAAACTATCAGGCCCATTGGCAACTACTTTATATATAACCCGATGTGCTAGAGCCGCCTTGCAATGGGTGGGAGAAGGGGTGCACAGATGTTGGACATGAGGCCAGTTTTGGCCCATCCCATGGTGAAGGGCAAACCAGTCTTGGGTCCTACTGTATATCCCACTCCTCAAGCAAAGACAGAGGGGGTTTTAAATGAGATGCTACCATGCATGGCCACCCAGGAGCCACTCATCCGACTGCTCATCTGAAGGTAGAGCAGGGGAACATGCGCTCCTATGAGCCACACAGCACTCACTCACGGAGAAATCCAGAGGGCTCCATACAGGGCAAGCCAAAAAGGTGCATGGCAACTGGCGGCCACACATCCCTGCCTGTATGAACAGCAGCAGCCAGCCATGCCAGCAGACTGCTCTGACACACGTAGGCACCGCAGATGGGGGACACCGCCTTTGCAAGTCACAGGAACCGGCCATTAGCACTGGGGACTCCAGGTTCCCCAGCTCACACAGCAGGACACATCTATTTCAAAGGCCAGTCCAGTATGCTTCCCCCTCCCTCATGGTTCATAGCAGAGGAAGTGCAAGGTAGCTGCTACTGTAGGCACACTGGGGGCCACCCATTAAAATTGCTCCCCACGCATTCCACCTGAGTGGGTGCTCTGCGGTGCAGTCACAGACACTCCTCCCCCCAAGCCTTAATCATTTAAAAGCACCCATTCTATTAGACTAGAACCCCAATTCCTCAGTCAGGGTCAAGGACCCTGTCTGCTGAGTTCTATACTCACATGCATTTGAAACAGCAGTCCTAGTCTTGATGAATCACAGCTGCTTTAGAAGCTCAAAGTATCAGTATTATTATGATTGTCATCATCATTTAATTGCTTTTAAGAACATACTTACTATTTTAGCCAGAACTACTTTTGCAGGTTATGGTGACCTATCCCTCTAAAAACTAGAAGCAAAAGCAGGCCTCCATCTATCAGGTCAAGAAGTGACTTCTCATAGTTTCACAGGCAGCAAGTATTCCCTATGCCTACTAAAAAAGAAGATGGGGCTGGCAAGGGTCCCAAAACTGTTGGTCTGTGGATCATGTTGGGACCCTGACTGATGTTTCGCATACTTAACATGATTTTGTTGCTTTCTGGGACACAGAGGCAAAGGTTGGGGAGTTTGTGGTCCATGTGTTGTAAGCTTTGCTTGGTACTTAGGAGCTCTGAAAAGAGGCTAGTCTCGAACATCATAATGGGTAGCGATGGGCGAACGCGATTCAGAAGTTCGGACCGAACTCGACCAGTTCAGTTGACCGAACCGAATTTCCGAACCAAACTCGATTTTCGAACCGAACCGAATTTCTGAACTCGGTTCTGTTCGCCCATCCCTATGAGATAATATTACATTTAGTTCAATGGGGTTTGAATTTCCAAACTCTGTTTGGAAGTTCGGACCAAACCCGAATAGTTTGGTCGGCCAAACCCGAATAGTTTGGTCGGCCAAACCCGAATAGTTTGGTCGGCCAAACCGAACTTCTGAACCGAACTCGATTTTTGAACCGAACCGAATTTCCGAACTCAGTTCTGTTCACCCATCCCTAATAATGGGAATTTTTACACAAATGTTAAAGTTCCAGGTGTTTCAGTCTTCTGGGTTTACAAGCCCACAAGTAAGTTCCGGATGCATTTTTCACTCACACACACACACACACACTGCCCTGACGCAGTTCCTGGACAGGAACACACTGCCCTGAGGCAGCCTAAAGTTGCCGCAGCTGTAAACGTGACCGGCTGCCATGGAAGCCAAGTGATCACAGCTGCCTGGAGCAAAGCAGTTTACCAGGAGAACCTTTTACATACAAAAGTTCTGGGAGAAGTTTCACACAGAAGTTCAAAGATCTGGATGTTTAAGATCTGGATAAGTGATTTAGACACACAGTAAGTTCAGGATGAAACAGCAAACATCCAAGAGAAATATGCGTGTAAAAACACCCAATCTTCCATTAGATCTTAAAGTCTATAGATGGTTGGAGGGAAGTAATCTGCAGCCAATGAGATTAAGATAGAAAAAAAATCAAGGCATACCAGCACCACCACAGTAATCTGAGATGAAGGGAACATGACAATGTTTGGGATTGCTTTGCTGAAAGTCATGGAGCAACCCCTGCTGAACATTACTGCCTCCACATGGACCTGAAAAATGTTGTCCTTAGTACTTATACAGGAGAAACCCCTTTACTAAAACAGTCAAATCCAGTTCCTTCCTTATCTAGACACATTTGTCCCACAGATCTCTCAGAGACTATATTATTGTTTAAAAAACCACATCCAGAGAAGTTGGGACCACATGCAAAATGGTGGTGTGGGCCTTCTTCTAAGAGGATTTTTTGTTGGACACACACTGACTCACCCATAAGAAAAAGAAAAGTGTTACTGTAGTTTTAATGTTGAATTAAATGTCACATTCCCTTCAAGGACTAGTGAAGACCTTGTGGGCCTGCATGTTTCCCCTATGTTGTTATTCCTAGTTTATTCCTGGACCCAAAGTGTTGAGAGGCCTCTCCTGAATTGCCTGAGGCCTTCCATTGGCCAGAGCTCCCTGCGTTTGGGACTGTTTAGCCTGGTATTTTATGCCAGTGCTTTCCACACTGGGTACAGCCACACGAGCTGGGGCAGGGCAGCCAGTCCTTCCTCCCCCACCCCCACAGGGAAATTAGGTGTGCGGACTGCTAGAGGTCCTGCCCCATCTATCCCTGCCCACTATCCCACCCCTGGTCTAGACAATGGCCACACAGGAATGGAGGCAGTATCCGCTGCTCCAGGCCCCGGGGGGGGGGGGAGGCAGTCCTGTGCCATGCGTTGGGCAGTCTTACCCTACTTTGGCTAAGGCTGATACGTGGTGCGTCAGCCTTTTTCTGATGAAACAAGGCATAGCAGACAGCTGCCCCCTTCCCCCCGCCATGCTGTGAAATGAACATCTGGTGTCTACTGGGCAGACGATGAACTGCATCACATGATAAGACTGCCTAATGGGGTGTAAGGCTGGCCAAACCATGGTAACATCCCGTGTGGCTGCACCCATTCACTTTGCCATTTCAAGTTAATTCATGCACTCCATGTACTGCAGGGCTCAGTCATACAGCCTGCACTTACCTGGATCTGACCTTGAATGTGTAGTACAGCACAGCCTCTCTTATTCCCGCACCTCTCTAACATGGATAAAAAGCACAGACCCAAATGCATCTGACAAAAGGGTTTCTCCTGTATTTACATGATGCAAACTCAGGCAGCATTTTTAAAATTGTTTTAATTCCAATTCCTTATCCTTTTTACCCTCTGGTTACCACCTGTGCATAGTTACTATTACCAGCATATTTAGATTTCAGTGGGAGCCCTTGGGGTAAGTGCATTGAGGACTACGACCATAACTGCCTGTGAGAATGCCATTAACCTCTGTAGTCACAACTGGTTTTTGACGTGCATTTTATTTACTAATCAGTAGTAGGGACCAGTACTAGTCAGTAGTAGTAAGCTAGTGCTATCAGGTCACCATTGATCAGTCAGTCTATCTCCTTTTAGCAGAGCAGCTAGTAATTTTCCCCAGAGAACAAAATACCTATAGCTTAACTCAGGCCGGTGAACAAAAAAAAACCTTTCTGAAACAAGGTTACTTCACAGATAGTTTTCAAAAGAAAAAAATAACCAATGGATCATTGGAGGGGCCCTATTTGACCTGTGTGGGAGATTATTGAGGTTTTCATAATCCAGTTATGCACTGATGTGCATTAGTTATGCACTAATGTAACCTAGTAGTTACATTACTACCACTGCGATGTTACTGCTACAAATAGAGCACTAAGGCTCTGGGTCTTTTTAGACGAGCTCTCGTGATTTTTCAAAATCCCGCACGGCGGGATTTAGACGCACCAGTGGGTGCAATCAGGCACATGAAAGGTGGTTGTGCATTGTTTGCGGATTGAAAATTAAATACCTTGCACTCTAGATGCTGTGTTGCCATAACCCCATGGATAGGAACAGGACCAGCACCAGAATACCGCAGTGCAAGGTGAGAATTTGTTTGTGGGGGGATATCTCCCCCAAAATCATGAAGCCTATAGGCACATGTATGAACCCTGCATACCACAGCCTATAGCTAGTCCCCATAAATTATAAATCCAGAAACTGTACTGACACTCCGCAGCGCCTTGTGTGCACATTCGCTTCTGTACAGAAATGACTTTTTATTAAAGACTGGTACTTGTAAGGAAAGGCAAAAACTGTATTCCTTCTTGAGCTCCCCACACACATCTGTCAGGGCATTACAGCAGCTGCAGCAAGTTAGAGGCAAGGAGCAAAAGAAGAAGAAGAAATAGAAACAAATTCCTGCTAATAAAAGGGAAGATTTTTTTTTTTTAATTTCAGTTGTCTTTGCAACTTTCCTGACCAATTGCCTCTAGCAGAAGAGTATTATTATATTCCCAGGGAAATATTATCAGGTGGATTCTTAACACAAAGACTCCTCAAGCCCTGAAGGCAGCTAGTCCATCAAATGTGAAGTCGCAGAAATCCTGGGTAAGCAGATCGCTATTAACTTCATTTCTTCTTTTGAAAGAAAAGAGAACTATCCTGGTAATTCAGACCTTTTTTTATTAAATAAAAAGCATCCAAGTCTGATGTTTCTCATAACAGATGCTCATTTTCATGTTTTCAACTCTCACACCATGCTCTTGGGACAAAATTACCATTAAAAAGAAACCATCAAGACATGCAATTTACCTAGTCCCTCATGTCCCTCTGCCCAGTTTGCAAGCATTAGAAATAAAAGATCAAATCCTGCATTTCTTACCAAACAGCATACGGTCGCTTGAGTAAGCCACTGAAGGAACTTCAGGAGAGTGGAAGTGGAAATTGCCTTCAAAATGTAGAGCTTGGTCCTGCCCAAAAGAAGCCTCACTGTTGTCAGTTGCCAGTTTTTCCCCACACAGAAGGCTTGCAGGTTTGGCTCCTTTAAACTAAAACACAAAATCTTCACAGCAGGGGCTATGGTTTAGCCTGTCTGAAGATATTATGTGTACTCAGTAGATAGTTCTTCCATCCCATGCCTTGATGGGGACTGAATTCCCTTCCATTATCCTAGCCCCTGTGCCTTGGCTGGGAGGGACTCACTGGTTTCCTGCCTACACTCTAGGACCAGGATACTCCTCTGCTGCTACCATTCAAAGCCATACACTCTGCAAGACCATTATTCCACACATTACACTTCTGTGGGGTGAGTTTCTGATTGGCAGGAGACCTGTTTGCACGTGATTCAACCTGTCTCCCCCTCCAAACTAGGGCACCTGCTTGCTTCACAGAAATGGAAGGGACAAGGGTCAAGTAGGGGGACTGATGGCAATATGAGAAGCAGCTGCTGAGGGAAAGACAAAATTCAAGAGAGCCCTGTCCCACATGCCCCAACTCGAGACAGGGATATATCCTCCATCCCACTCCTTTTTATGCTCATAAGATAAAGGCTGGTCCAATAGTTAGGATGCCAGCCTGGGGCTCAGGAGACCTAGGGGA
Source organism: Sphenodon punctatus (assembly GCA_003113815.1). Taxonomy (NCBI): domain Eukaryota; kingdom Metazoa; phylum Chordata; class Lepidosauria; order Sphenodontia; family Sphenodontidae; genus Sphenodon; species Sphenodon punctatus. The sequence continues at coordinate 2,271,312 of QEPC01000119.1, read as the reverse complement.
TGATCTTAGGGTTGGCTAGTGCCAGCACTAGCACCTAGTGCAGGTGCAAGTCCCACTAGGCGCAAGCGCTATCTGCCTGAGGGATTTCACTGCATGCCTTGGTGTTCATGCTCTACCATAAAGTTTGCCAGAATCATTGCCAAGTCACCTAAGAGAAGATTTTCAAAAGCACCTAGCCTTTTGGGGACCTCAATGAGTGTCCAAACTGAGACATCTTAAAAGGGTCTGATTTCCAGAGTGCTCTGTGCTTCTGAAAAATCAGACCTCTTTAAAGTTCCTTATGTTAGCAAAAGTCACCTAATAACTTTGCAAATCCTACACTCACTCTTTTTGGATGTCATTTTCAAAAACAATGAAGGGAATTCATTTTTTGACTTTCCACAGGAGGAGAAAATCACTCCCTTAGTTGCTTTTAAAAATCCACCTCATGATGTTTTGTTTCCCCATCTGTAAATAGAGGAAATAATTCCCTACCTCCAAAGTGCTACAAGACTAAATATATGGAGGGTGATACAATTTTCACAATACAGTGGTAGAGAGTCATATCAGTTCCTTAAATAAATCAATAATGAGACAGCTGCATACCATCAGCTTCAATCAGCTAATTCAAAAGAGATGGCAGTATACCGGGCCACACTAGCTGCAGTATTTAATTTTATAAGTATGCACAGGTGGGAAGACAGAGTTCTTTCACATTAGCTACACAATGAGTTTCTCAATTACCTTCACCCAACCCAGAGGATTTACAGTATGAGGTATGATCTTTCCTCAATCGTAAACTAAAATTAATAGGGCGGGAAACAAAAAGGCCCCCATTTGCTACAGTGGAGTGTGAGAGCAAGCTTTTGGCAAAATCTGAGCTTTACAAGGTCCATTTTCTGTGAAGTGATTGGCAGGATCCCAAGCAACCTGAGATTCCAATTTTGACAGTTGCTTAAATTAATTAATCAAGGATGTATGTAATATATTGTAGGCCTGGTGCTAAGTAAATTCCCATTTTCTATTTTAGAAAAACTATTCCCTGCTAAGCTAGACTTTGTGCCAGGTTAAATGCAAAGACAAAACACAGTGTTAAGGTTTCTCCATTTAAAAGTTTCCAAAGGAAAGAAAGGCAAAATGAAAAGTCCTGTTCTGTGTTATTTCAGCCAAATCATAAGCACACTGTATGTTTTTCCTACAGAGGCCTACCCAGTAGGACTTATATCTGCAGAGAGAGGAGGGGGCAGGTTGGTCCCAAATCAGATGTCAGAGGTGGAGATAAAGTAATTCAGATGACATCTTTTCTTTCTTTTGTTTGTTCTTTCCAGGGGGGTGGCTACTGTTGGTGAAAGTATGTTCCATAGTTCTGACTTGATACATGCCTGAGGAAGGGCCTCGCATCATCCCACCTCCTCCCATTTGCACCTATGGGAGCTGATGCTGGGTTCTTAGGTAAATATGGTAGTAACCGCACCTTCAAATCCTGCAGAGAACTGTCCCCTCTTTCCAAAACCCCATAGCGTCTGTCCCCTAACTTAAGCTTCTTCATTAGTCTTAGCATTGTGATGGTCATATTCCACTAGTTGAGTTAAATAAGTATGCCTTAGAACCAGTGTAGCTTTGTGCATTGATCAATGCTCTTAGACCTGGGATTCCAGAGTTCCAATCCTGTCTTAACCATGAACTCATGGAATAGCCTTGAGCAAGTTGCTGTCTTTCAACCTCAGTTCTACATCTACAAAATGGGAATAATAATGACCTATCTCACAGAATAGTTATGAGGGGGAGTTAGATAAGGGCTCTAAACCAATCTGAATGCTGAAAATACTATATTAATAACACAGGGTTCAAAACACAGTTTTAACTTTAACAGTGGCAGACATGACTAATAAATGTCATAATTATTATTACTGGCATGCCCATTTTAATTTGTATATTGGCTACTGTTTTTTTTTTAATTAACCAAAACATTATCATTATTTTTAGAATGTCCTTAACAAATGTGGTGTCATCAAGAGGTAAAGCTCTTTGAAAAGGCAGTCAATATTAAAACGGAAACAAGATGAGGTTCAACCAGACCAGCCATAAGTCATGACCTCTTGAAACAACAATCAGCAGATTTTATTGACAAGAAAGACACATCAGCAATATTATATCACACAAGAATCAAAAGACACAAATAACAAACATCATAGACCAGCTCATTTTGAAAATGCAAAATAAAACAGCAACATTTCATTAGTATAATAATTAAGTAATAAATATTGAAGTTTTTAATTTTTTTTAAAAAAAATTTAAATAACCATATCCTGCATGCCAATTAACTGAAGGGCACAGAGAAAAATCATTTATTTAATGCAAAAAAGACATTTATACCTCAGCAACTGGCCATTAACATCAATTATCACCACTATAATCCAAGGATTTAATTTATAACTGTGTGAAAACTGATCCCAAGAATATTCACCTTTGGAAAATTGCTCCGTTTAGAGGAATTTGCTCTGCCATTAATTTTATAGTTTGCTGCCTCTATAGAGGATGTCAATGTTGTCTGGTGGATGCCATGCTGGATTTGAAGCTGTAGAGTCCTGAGTTCAAATCCTGGCCTCATTGGGCAAGTCACTATGGGTGTTTTAGACAATCACCTCCCCACCCATCATGCAAGTTGCAAGGCTGCATAGGGCACCAATGCAGCCCTGCAACATGGGCCATTATGGACGTGGCTGGGAGGCGGATCCATGTGTGCTCGGTGGAGCGCACACAGACGTCAAGTGAGGTGGGGATGCTCACATGGCAGGGGATGGGTGTGAGCTGGGTGTGCACCCGCACCCACTCAGCACCCATTCATGCCCCCACACAGAGGATGAGTGGAGGTGCATGGGTCGCAGGAGTGTGTGCCCACCACCACGTTTAGATGGGTGTTTGCACGTGTGTCCACTGGGTGGACATGCGTGTTAGCATCTTGTCTAAAAATGGCCATGCATGATGGGTGGGTGATGGGTGAGTAATGAGTGGGGAGGCACTTGTCTAAAGACACCCTATCTCTTAACATCAGATCCTCATCTATAAATTAGGGCTACTAATGTCGGCCCAGCCAGCCAGTGCCATGCATACACAATAGGCACCATCAACTACTGGTGGGTGGGTGGCACAACTGAGCATCTACAACTGTACGGTAATGCTGCCAACATGGTTAAGCACCCTAGTTTTGTCAAGCTCAGCTGCATTCATGTATGCCTGCATCAGCAGTACATACATACCTTCCCTTAATCATGTAATAAAATGTAATTGTTGATGATCTGTAGCAAAAACAAGTTGACAGCGCATAGGGTCATGCTTTCTCCAACAAGACCAGAACACATCAACAGCTCAAGAAGTCCTCAAGTACAGGAAAGCTTGAATAAATCAGCCTATGTATTAATTGTTTAACATACTCTTTTTAGTTAATATAACAAGAGAAATTATTATTAGAAAATCACTAGGCAGGGGAGCTGAATAAGCTAATGGAGAAGTCACCTGGGTGTCTTGTCACATACGGTGTTTTCAGACAAGACACTCCCCACCCACCTCCCACCAACTATACATGTTACAGGGCACCCATAGGGCAACACTGCAACCCTGCAACATGTATATTGGGTGGGTAGCAGGTAGACAGTGTCTTGTCTGAAAATGCCCACAGGAATTTCCATACTGGATCAGACCCGTTTAGTCCAGTAGCCTGCCTCTGAAACTGGCAGGTGCAAGACACTACAGAGAAAAGTGCAAGAAACCCTGCAGTAGGCAGACACGGTAGAGTCACCCCCAGTCCTCGCCATAATCCCTAATAAGGATTAGTTGTAGACTTGAAGCATGAGATTTTTTATCCTTTTTCCTCCATAAACTTTTTACCAGTTTTAATGTCAGCTCCACCGAGTAGCAAGGACAATTCTTAGATTTTTTTACTTCTCTTCAAATAAAACAAGGAAATGCTTCCTTCCATATAGGGAGTGACTTTGGCGGGGGGAGGGCTAAATGCTATGTGTCAGCACTGCTTATTGTTTATGCACAATCATAGGCTAAGGATGTCTTTAGACATAACGTCAGCGGGTGTCTGAATGTGTGTTTTGACCGTGATATGAACACTGGTTTGGCCCTGTGTTCACCATGTGGCACTGCTTAGACACACAGCCCATCTTGGGACAAATCAGTGTTTTGCTTGCCACCCGATCTCAGCACGCAAGCGCTGCCGCCTCGTTCCCTGTGTGATACCTGCTAATATGCCATGCAATAACATTAGACACAACTTTGGTCATGTGTTCATCTGGAACACGCAAATTGTCCTTGTGACGCAATGGTGTTCACATCGTGTGTTCAGTGGGTGGCCAAATTGGTGATGGGAATGTTATGGTGCCTACACATAACGGCCAAACACGTGCTTAGGGGTTTTGAAACCTGATCTTTGTTATGTCTAAAGACCCCCTAAGCTTTTGATGTAACAACATACCACGTTTCAGAAGCTCTGAACGCAGAGAAAATATCCCCATGCAGTATTAATTTCCTCACCATGAACAGTTCCTTTGTTAAATCTCTTTGATGGGTCCTTCATGGGTAATTTCAGACATTACGTTACCACAGTCAACCACGGTCAACCACCCGTGGTGGCCGCGGTAACGTAACGTCTGTTGGGCCCAAAAGAGATTCCCGCCAGATGTTCATCCTCGGCGGGAATCTCTTTGACCACACTTCCAGCCCTCTGGCTGCCCGGAGCTCCGGAAGCGTGGTCAAAGAGATTCCCACCGGGGGTAAACACCCGGCGGGAATCTCTTTTGGGCCCAACAGATGTTACGTTACCATGGTCAACCATGGTGGGGTTCACTGTGGTTGACCGTGATAACATAATGTCTGTTATAGCCCCACAGCTCGGAATCGGCAGACGGTACCGGCTGTTACCGCCACCGATTCTGGGTTGTGGCTAATACCCCGTGGGGCGCCCACCCGTCTCCCAGAAAGCATGCGGCTGGGGGAGCACATTACGTCATGCAGCCCCGCCCCCTCCCCTGATCCCACTCTGGAATCAGCTGGTACATCTGTTGACAGGCTGGCTGGATTCCGGAGGGGGATTAAAAGGTGATTCCGTGCCGGGGCCAAAGGACAGCCCAGCACATCTGAAATCACCCATAGAAGTTTAAATCATGGACACCCACCACCACAGTCTTCTTCCTAATGCTGTGGTGAGGCTGCAACAGCTAGACAGTGAAAGAAGTCCTCTGAAATTTTAACAGAGACAAATCTAAAAAATGTTTAGCTTATTTTCCTGTGTTTTAAATAACCCCCTTTTTAAAAAATCCTGTCATTTTCCCCCCATGTTGTTGCCATCAACCTTATGGAGTACAAGCTGTGGAACTTGGATTCCCTCCTACTCCAAGCTAGTGGGTACAGAATGACATATGTGCTGTACTGAGAGCCAGTGTGGTGTAATGGTTAAATGTGCATTACTTTGATTGGATGGGAGGGAGGTGGGGACACCAGTTTAAGTCTTGCCTTATCCAGAAACTCACTGGGTGACCTTGGGCCAATCACACTATTCTCTCAGCATAACCTACCTTACAGGGTTGTTATGAAAATTAAAAGTTGTGTTATATGTAAAATAGGGGCGTGCTATATAAAATTAAAGATTATTATTAATGAACTACTTTCACATATGGGACCAACCTGCAACCATTCTCTCGTTTTTAATCTTTTACAGCATTTTAACACACATGTCTTTTCACCAGTTTATTTCATTTATTAGCCAATCACAGCCTTCCTCTGTGATCATTACATGCAGTGCAATAACTTGATTCCAAAAGCTATGGTAAGGGGCTCCACTCCCAATGCCCCACTGCAACCTGCCCAACTAGTCTCTTCAACAATACTATTTCCCGTTACTCTGTCCCCAATGCCATCACCTCCACACTGATCTTGAACAGCCACCTCAAGCTCACTGTTTCTAGGGGAAGGACCCACCATGTGAACCTAATCCCCCTACAGCTGCTGCTGATGGTGGTGGTGGTGGTGGTGATGCTGCTTCTGATGCCAACTTCTTAATACTCACCAACAGAATTTGAAATTGTCATGTTTCTAGGAAAAATGGAGGAGTGAAGGGATGGGAGAACAGAATGGAGTTCGGAAATCTGGTTCAGTTCAGTTCGGTTTGAAATTTAGAATTCAGAAATTCAGTTCGGTTAGGTTTGAAATTCAAGTTCGGTTCAGAAGTTCGGTTCGGTCAACCGAACAGACTGAGTTTGGTCGAATTCCGAACTTCTGAAACAAGTTTGGCCATTCAAACCCAGGTTTTTTGGTGTGTGTTGCCACTAGGGATGGGTGAACAGAATGGAGTTCGGAAATTCGGTTCGGTTTGAAATTTGAGTTCGGTTCGGAAGTTCGGTTCGGTCGACCAAACAGACAGAGTTCGGTTCGAACTCCGAACCACGTTCGCCCATCCCTAGAGGAGTGCCTCCTTTTGCAGCTGGCTGGCCCTCTGATTGGTGTCTGCATTGTGACATAATCACCGTCATGTAAATGCTCGCACAGCCACCAGAGGCAGCTGAGGGAACAAAGGGGGATCCATTCACTCTGAAACAATCTGAAATATTGTCATAATTACACCAATGATAATATATTGGCCCCTGACCTCTCAGGGTTCCGTAGGAATTGTAAGAACTGGCTGTTCTGTCAGGTGTTTGGTGAGAGAGAGGGGTGAGGGTGAGGGTGGGGTGGGTGTTTTGGCTTTTGTTCTCCCCATTTTACAGTTGTATTTGTTTTTTACTGTTTTTATATATTTTACTGTATTTATTAACTGATTTTGTTAGCCACCCCGGGCTGCCTGGCAGGAGGGGAGGGCTAAGATTTTTAAAAATAAATAAATAAATAAATTATTTGAGAGACTGCCTCACCCCCCCGCCCTCCCCCTCCCCGGGTTCTGGACTGGCCCCTGTAGTCATCCAGGGACGCTTTGCTGGAGGTCTCCCGGGTTTTCCGGGGGACCATCAGAATAAGGCGTTCTCTGTGGTTGTGCTGCACCTTTGGAATTCCCTCCCGGTGAGGACATGTCAGGCCCCGGACCTCCTGGCCTTCCATAGGAACTGCAAGACCTGGCTGTTACATCAGGCATTTGCAGAGGGAGATGGATAGTGTTGGAGGGGTTGGGGGATGACGGAGGGTTTATTTGTTTGTGGTGTTATGCGTTATGTTGTTTGAAAGTGTTTTATATTATATTTTTATTATGATGTTAGCCGCTCTGGGCCGCCTGCGGTGGGATAGAGCAGGATATAAATTCCATAAATAAATAAATAAATATAGGCTAGCCCAAAATGAAATCAGTAAAAGTCCTGTAAGTTCAGAGACGACAGCACCTGTGTTGCTAAGTAGGAATTTCTGTAAAGCTATAGGGCTATTGCAGGCAGCATGGGAAGTTTGAGTATTTAGGAGCTTCTGGTGCATTGATACTATGACTGGTTTGGACCAACTGCTGTTGGTGAGACTAAGCAAGCTTTCAGGCCGCACAAAGCCTTTCCTCAGGCATGTAGTGAGCCAGTAGAAATATATAAACTGAGCAAATGTAGGGCAGATAAATATGAGGAGGCATGGAATGGGTGGGGGTGGATAAGACAAAGTAACATGGGTGGGGGGGAGACAGACAGAGGTGTGCCAGACATTTAAAAACAGACCAGTAAAATTATATATTGGTGTAGAAGACATTGAGTAAAATCAAGTGTGACAGGAACCCGCTTAGGTTCGCTTTGCCCTGTGGGCCGCTGTCACACGCAATTCCTGGCTGTCAGATGTTGACCCAGGATATCCTGGGTCATGTTGGCGACTAACCTGGACTCTCACTTACGCAACCAGCTAAGGTAACAGCCCGAGCTAGGGCCTACTGGGCTGGGGGGAAATGGGTCATTCTGGAGCCTGCACATCTGGATCCAGCCGGTCTGCCAGTCCAGGCCACTTCCATCATGACTAGCTGCCATGGCAGCCATCACCGGATGACATGACTGCCTGTCATGGTGGGGGACGGGTTGCTAGGTGCAGTGCAGGGGCAGGGCCAGCTGCCCGCATGTTCCCTTTCTCCCTGCCCCTGGACTGTGCTGTTGTCAGCCCATCCAGGAGCATTTCTGTACTGTGCTCTGGCAGGCAGATGCCCTGTCTGCCTGGACTGCTGTGGACATGGCAGCTCAGTGGTCATGTGTGGTTTTACCCAACAAAACAATAGCTCGTGGTAAGCACACAGAGAGGACTCAGGTAAAGCAAAGATATGGGATGGAGGTATAGTGAGTAACAGCTATCAGGTGAAGGTCCCTGATTGCATGAAGGCAGGCCTCAGCCTTGGCCAAGTAACTGTGAGTGACCCCCTTTGGATGAATGGAGCAACATCCTGGTATAGAGTGTTCTGTAAGCAATGCAGTTTCCAATAAACCATAAATAAGCAGCTAACAATAACCAGTTCAGCACAGAAGGAAAGGAAGGTGTGCTAGCAAACATGGGTGCTTAAAAATTAAGAACCAAATGTAATTTTATTTATTTATTTATTTATTTATTTGCTTATTGCATTTTTACCCTGCACCCTCCTTCTAATAGTAGCTCGGGGCAGCTAACCAATTCATAAAATAAACAATATAAAATACAATAAAATTTTTAAAACCACAATAAAACCCAAGATGGGGCTCCACAGAATACAAAAAAACCCAACCTTCTCTAACCTTCAACCTCCTCATGCTACCCAACACCCGTACCAGGCTTGGTGGGCACCATCCATACCACAACGGGCCTGGGGACACAGGAATCACTGGGGAGCCCCGACCCTTGCAGGGGACAGAGACACCAACACACCTGGTTATGGGAGAAACAGCTGTGGAGCTGCCGCCGGAGTGCTTGGTTGTCAGGGCCACCAGTGCTGAGCAGACACTCTATCCTGAGGGGCTGTTTCCACCCTGAGAGAGGGCTCAGAGGAGACCAGAAGGTACATGGAGTTGAAAGCCTCCCTTCTTCCTATCCATATTCCCCCTTTCCTGTCATACTCCCTTGCCAAAACCCTGGTGGAACAGCCAGGTCTTACGCAAATGTCAGAAGAAGGAGAGGGCTGGGGCCACATGGACCTCTGCCAGGAGGGAGTTCCACAACCTCAGTGCGGCCACCAAGAACATCCTCAGATGTGATTAGGATGTAGCAAGCAGGAAATGCAAGCAACACTGACTTGTCCACCACCCCAGAAACATTCTGCCACCCAGATGGTGATAAGATTCCTGACACCTATGGCCATTCGGCCTTAGAGATAAGGACCTAGAGAATTGAAACTTCAGAGAAAGGGTCTTGTTCAAACACCTGGACCCCATTGTCCAAAAGAGCAGCATCAGCATGAACTCATGACACTCCACCTCAAGCAATGGTAAAATGCCACATCAGCAATGCTCCCTAGCTCCACCAGTGGCAAGAGGCCACACCAGCAAGATCAATGGACCCCAGACAAGGACCGTAAAAAGGATAGTGAACAAGAGCACAATATCTTCTTGCTTCATCACCATCTTGACACAAGAAGAGCAGACCAGACCAGACCAGCAGCGGGATCCCTCCATCTCACTGAAACAGCCTGCATGATCCAGCAGACCTGGCCAATCTCAGGACATGTAAGATACAAATTGTACAGAAGTCTTCTCTGTTAGTGTTGTAAGCTGCCAAAACTAGAACTTGGGTGTGTTGTATGCTAATAAATAGAAATAAGGAAAATTGCAATATCGATCCCATTGTTACAGTTGGTCTGAAAGCTTGCTTATGCTCACAAAATGTTACTTTGTCTTACTGCTGTGAACCCAGTTCCTTCCTTTCATATGTGTATTCCGTTCACCTGATAGCTGTTTCCTCCCTTATCCCCAACCCATATGTTTGCTTTAGCTGAGTCCTCCCTGTGTGTTTACCATGACCTATTATTTCTTTGGTCCTTTTCAAACAGGCCGCTGGAGGCGCCGCAGTGCAGGGGGATGGTTGGAGGCCACAGCGGGTGTGCGACATGTGGGTGGGCCATCATACAGATGTCCGCCCACCCACCTCCACCCATCTCTGTGTATGGAGGCACCTTTGTTTTCCCCAGTGCCTCTGTGTGTGGGTGATGGGTGGAGAAGGGTGGAAATGGGTGGAGCCACCCATCCCCACTGGTGGTCAGATGGACGGCCCCCTCCCCACACTTTCGCACACGTGGGCGAGGGAGGGCATCCGTATAAAAAGGGCCTATGTCTCCTACACCTACATATAATTTTATAGCACTGGTTTTAAATGTCTGGCACATCTCTCACTTTCTACTCCCCCTACCATCTGTCACCTTGTCTTATCTTCTCCCACCCATTCCATGCCCCTTCATATACACCTTCCCTGCATTTGCTCAGTTTATATGTTTCTACTGGCTATGCTACATGCCTGAAGTTGGGCCCTGTGGGGCCTGAAAGCTTGCTCATTCCCACCAACAGCAGTTGGTCCAATAAAAGATAAAATTCGAACTACTTTGTCTCCCTCTCTGTCACTTGGGACCAATATGGCAACCACACTCTATCTCTGGATACTGTGACTAAAACTACTCTGGTATTCCTGATTTGCAAACCAAATTTGAAGGTTCATTTCATTAGCATATATTCAGATTCGATATTTCTGGATTGAACTGTTTGAACCAAGTCTCAACTTGGTTAAGTTTTATTTCTAACACAGCCAAATTTTACATTCATCTAATTCAGTATTTGATAGTTCAAGCAATTTGTTATTTGAATCCATTAAAATTCAGTTATCATTGTATCCCACATCAAGTAACTGAAACAAACTAACAGTTGCCAAAATGACTATTGAATAAAATATTCTAAAAAATTCAAGGATCTCATTTTTGAACTTTGCTTTCATAACTAGCAAATGGGATCCAACTTTGGAATTAAAATTCATAAATACAGATTTGTAAAACCTGATGACTATTTAAATGAATTTGAACAGTCCTTTCAGACCTAGTCAACAGGGGTTTTTTTGTGTGCTGCTTGTTTTTTAATGCCTACATTCTCTTATCCAGATCCAGAGCAGAAAATTTCATGCCTGCTTGTAAAGGTCGGTTAGCTTATGAGCATGTGCATGTGTGTTTTGTTGGGAATCCATAAACAGGAAGAGAAGGTCAACACACAAGGTGGTCCTCAAATTCTAGGCACTGAGTCACAGTAAGAAGTTAAGAACTGGGAGTTCCTCCATAGCCTACATTTAGTCTGCATTTCAACACATCTAATGGACTGTAACATGTAGTCATGGCTGTTGATTCATTTTACTACACTACAGTTCTCCATTGGTGCTCCAAAACACCATATTAATCTGTTTACTGAATACACTGTGTACGCACATTCAAAGTAGCTATGCTTTAGTCAAACTGATATTTTTAAATTATGTCCATTAGTTTTAACTTGATGAAATGTTTTAAAGTCATTCCTCTACTGAGGATAAGAACTTTGTCAACAACAATCATGTTTCTAGATGTGGTATTTCCAGATAAAAGAAACTCTTCTCCTTATATTTGAACTTCAAATGCAAGAAGCTGAAAAGTCTCTCAACATTCCTGAGCAACAGATCATTATTACTGCCTCACTAAGTGCAGACTTAATTAAACTAAAAATAGAAATTAAAAATTAATTAGATATAACTCCTATTTTTTATTTTTTATTTTTTTTAAAAGACCTCTTCCAATGTCCACCTGAGATTTTGGATAAAACCAGATGTGACAGCAGCCTGCTTAGACCTGCTTTGCCCCACAGACTGCTGTCATGTGTGGTTCTTGGCTGCCAAATGTTGACCCGGGGTATCCCAGGGACACAGGATCATTAAGTCAACATGGGGCCCAAGACCAACCATGGCAGAAATACCGACTTGAACTGCTCAGAGACACATGCAAATCATGAGCCATAGTTTGCTCACCTCTGGACTAGGCCCTTGATCATCTTCATTGCTCTGAATCCTTTCCAGTTTGTCAAATTATTTTCTGCTATTTTTGTTTTTACTGTTTCTGTTTGTTACTTGACTGCTGTTAATGACAGTTAATTATGTTACCTCTCTGCTTTTATGCATCCTCCTGCCTGTATTTTGTTCACAGAAATGGCAGGATGTCTTGGTTACCACAGCACAGGGGGAGGGGTGTGTGTAGCCATTCAAAATACAGCTTCCAAGTCCAAACTCCCTCCACTGAGTTTTACAATCTATAAAAGCATCCATCCAAGTGTTCAAACACAAAAATTACCAATAATTTTAGCCATTTAGTACCCATGTGAGGAAGATAAATATTGCTACCTTTATACAGGACAGTGAAATGAAATTGATAAAGACAAAAACCTTCAAAGTTTTAGATTACCACTAATTTGGGAAACCTCCGATTCTAGATGATGAAGCTGAGACACGCAGGCCATGATTTTCAGACATGCCTGGCAGCTACAACTCCCAATATCATAACTTCCAAGATTCCCTATTTGGGAGGGACGGTCCCTCTTTGCATGCTGAATCCCAGTATCCCTCTTTCAGGGGGGTCAAGTCTAAGGCACCTCCTTCCTGGTTGCCTTCCAGGAAAACCACGTGAAAGGACAACTGGCAAGAAACTTCAGTAGAATGATAAGCAGGAGGGCTTCTGTTCCTCTTTGGGAATGTTGGGAGATATGTCCTAATGCACACAAATAGGACCTGAGAAAATAGGGATCTGTCTGTTAAAATGAGCATTCTAAAACTCAGAGAACTGTTTTGCATACTTGACTTTTCCAAAGGGTCATCATTAAGCCTGTGGAATGACAAAGAATAGAATCCAGGTCTCCTGCGACTCAGCACAATGCTTTAACCACAAGATTGCATAGGCCCCAATTTAGTCTAAAGCTGAGCTCGTCACTAATAAGAAGGTGCAGCCTGCCTCAGCGTGGAGTACTTATCCTTGATCAGAGACATTGCATGCTGCAATCTGCAATCTTTGCTGATTGGTCCTCCATATTAAAGATGGGGGCAGCTGTACTTCATTTTATTTCGATCTCTCAGGGTCCTGGGAAGTTGCCAACACAGCCCACAGTCAAGCAAAGATTTGGCACTTCAACAATACACCATGTAAAACACATGGGCATGCTGATACCACCCACAAAGGGGAAGGCGTATTTACATCCATCTTGTAAATACATCACTACTGGAAGCAACAAGAAATAGATCAAAAGAGAGGCAGTAGCACAGATAAACAGCTCTTCAATCTTAGTCTCAAGAGCTCAAAGAAAAATTATTTCCACAATCAAGAAAAAGGGAGGAAACAAAAAGCTGTGTGGCACAACTTCAGAACCCCTAGAAGAAAGAGAAGGAGGGGGAGCTGTGCGGAATTGCTGCATTCTTTGATCAGCTTTGCAGGATACCAGGAAAGAACAACAAGAAGGGGACGCTGTGCAGTAGCCATGTGTAGGCTATTTTAGAGACTGCGGTGTTGATTTTTAAATCACATTTTTTTACCAGAAGAACAGACGTATGAGCATATGGGACAAAGAGCAGCAGAGGCCATGCAAACTTTCAGTCAAAAGTTTGTTCTCACAGTTTAGCATGAATAGCTAAGCTGGCTGCAGAGGATCTCTTGACAAGGAGCAAAGGACAAATCAGACCATACAGCCAAACGTGAAGCCACAATTCAGGCTTTCTGGCACTAGCATCCACATTGAAGTACCCCTGCTGCATTTGGGGCATTTCTAGTGGATTTATTTGCAGCCTAGAAAATTGCATTAATGAAAATTCCAGTGATTTTGACAGATTTATGCCCTTGTAAAAAAATTCACGGGCAGTTGGTACCTGGACGAGGGTGTGCCCAGCTGACCTCAGAGGCCATGATGGAATATTAGGGAAGAGGAAGTCTTTCAAATACAGTGAATGTGAGCAATAAAGACCAATGGGATGAAGCTTGAAGCACCAACTTTCCTCCCTTTTCAGTCTTCAGTTCACAACCAAAAGACATTAAAGAATCCTAGTACAACAAATCTTATAGGGAAAATGTAGGGATTGTTTAGTAGCAAGAATTTTGTAGGAAAACATACTGTCAATCTCTATAAGGCAATTTAGTAGAGAGTAGGGATGGGTGAACAGAACGCTGTTTGGATGTTCGGTCGTTCGGTTTGAAACCCGAGTTCAGGTTCAGTGGTTTGGTTCAGCCAAGTTTGGTTTGGCCGAACTTGGCCAAACATTCAAAAATAGCAAAACTGAAATGAAATTGAAACCGAAACCTAATTTTTAGCCCTGGAAAGATGTTTTTCCTGCCCCCGAACTCATCCGAACTCATCCGAACATGACAGAACTGTTCAGTCGTTCGAGAGTTCGGTTCGGACGTTCAGTTCAGACATCCTGAACAGACCGAGTTCAGTCCGAACTCCGAACATCCGAACCGCGTTCGCCCATCCCTAGTAGAGAGAATTTAGTAGCAAAACATCAGCACAAGTCCTGTACACTGGATAACCAGTGCCTTTGATACTGAATTTATTTTAATTTATTTTTAAATTGGATCTTCAAGCACTAAAGATCTAAAAGATTTTGGTCCCGAACTCATTAAATACATGGGGGAAATGAAATTGACTTCAGTATGGTTTATGTCAGTCCAAACATGGCTCTCCATGTTTGTCTAGACATAAGGTAAAAACAGAAGACAGGGGAAAAAAAGACAGAAGCCCCCAGAAGCCTGTGAGTCACCTGCTTTTCAGTTTGGTGGCTGCCAGACATTTGTCCATGCCCACTTTGGGGTGGGCAGCCAGCTGCTACCAGAAATGTCATCTGGAGAATGTCGGCCAAAGCTTACCCAGCTGGGCTAATTCAGCCTAATGTGCACCATCCCATCTTTTAGGCCACATTCATTCTAGCCGTAAGGCAAGGTCCAAGGATCAGCCCCGGAGGAGCACACTCACTACCGCCACCAAAGGGGGGATGGAGGAGCATGCTCACACATCTCACCAATCAGCTGATCAGTGGGACCTGGAGAAACGGGCTAATAGACAGGATCCTCCAGGTTACTCCAATCAGCTTTTTGGTGCATGTACCTGGGGTGGGTGAGTATCCTCCTCTGCCCCACACCCTGTTTGATGGGCCAGAAGAGCATGCTCTTCCAAACTCCCACCCCCAATCAGCTGTTTGGCAGCAGCTCCTCCCAGGGACCCAATCCTACTGAGCAGCAGGGGTCCACAAGACCTGTTCTATGTGGGTGGCTCCTTGGCCAACCCATGGCTTGCAGGGACTTTTATCAGCAGCATTCCAACTCATATTCCCTAAGGGGGACTGCTCATTTGAACTGCCCTCCCCACTGACCCAAGGAGTAGCAGCTGCAGTGGTCCTCCCCGGGGCACCCAGCGGATCTGGCTTGCCCCAGTCTCGTTTGTTTTCACCCAAAGTGTTGTAGTTTAGATTGGAAGTTTTTTTGGACAGCAGCCATCTCTTTTGTCATATAGATGTAGAATACCCAATACAATGAGGTTTTAGTCCTTAAGGAGGGATTCTAGGTACTACTGTAAAATTATAATAATTAATACTGTAATTGTTTAACAGCCACATGACCATATGAAGAAGGGGAATGAGAGAGATTATAAAGGAAAATAGTGAGAACATTATAAGCATGCTTCAGATACACTAGACCTGTAGTTATGGGTATGTTTGCTCTTGTCTAACATTGCATAAGATGAGTTGTCTGTCTCATATAGGCAAACTATCTTGGCTGCTAGCAGTGCCATGACATCTGTGAAAAGCAGAAATCAAGGTATTATTGCCCAGCACCCACCGAAGAAAGACACACACACAATTAGTTGGATTTTAAAGGCCGCACTCTTTATTCAACGAATTAGAAAGGAGGAGGAGGAAGGCTAATTCCCTCAGGGTCCAAAATTATCTATTATAACCTGAACTTGTGCAGGCAGCCTGATATTTCTTCAGTGCCGCCTCCTTAAATGTTAAAATTAACTCTCCTAGGTCACTCTCCCCTCAGCCGTGTAGCTGGTTGCGAAGGCATCATAGCCTTGTCGTGACCTGGAGCAGGAGAAAAGGCAACGGCCCCCTGGGGACCCCCTTGTCCTCGAGGGTATGGCTCATTCCTTTCCCCTGGGCCTTGGAAGGAACCTGGCCGCACCTGCATTTGCTTCCTTCTGCAGCCTCATCTCTTTTAGGAGATATCTCCCTTTTAATTAATCTAATTAACTTCCTATCCTACCCTTACCTGGACCCCTGCTTAAGAGAGCGACAAACATAACAATTAACTCTGGCAACAATCTTAATGTTGCTACAACCAAATGCACTGTGGTGAAGGCAAAAAAACAACCAAATCTGTGGCCAATCTGATTTGATAGCAAACAATTCCTTCCCGGCCCTCGTAAAAGCAACCATCTTGTGCCCTCAGTGACACTCTTCTGGGTGGGCGGGCAGGTGCTCTGCTTCTTCCTGCCACCTGAGGCTTGGACAGTGAATCTAAAATGGCGCCTGGCAGATCTTGTGACGTGAGACTGCCGCTGCGCAAAAAACATACGTGGTTGTCATAGCAACCACACCACTAGTGGCTCCTCAGCGGCGGCTAAGCTAACGCTGTTTGCATCTTCCATCTCCCACTGAGAGGGGGAGGGCCACGCAAAGCCCCCGTGCCCTTAAAGGGTCTGCCTGATTGGGCAGACCCGTGGGCAGGGGGACTTGTGAGGCAAAGAAGTCTTTACTTCATACTAAAACGTGTACTACTGATATACTAACTCCAGTTTTCTGCTCAGTTAAATTCCTTTAGGGTACCTTGTTCTAAAACGTGTGACCCACTGGAATCAATAGGGTCATAAGTAGGAAGTGAATTATCTGCTCTCTCATTGGGCCTCAAGTACAATAGTTCACTGAACTTATTCCCTTTATTTACAGGGGGAAATGCTTTTTTCACTTGTGAAATAATGCCATGTCAATAGGACCTACACATTCTTACAATTCAAGCCCTAGGCATCAATTTACTAATGCGTTAGTACCATAATTTATTTTGCAACTCATATGGAAATACTACCAGTGACATTCACATAAATACCAAATAAAGCCATTATGAGAGTGTGCATATTTTAATGGTACGTTTATTCATCTTGCACATTTCTTAGCAGACACAGGGCTCTGAAAATTCTTGTATTTTGAACTGGATAATAAAAGGTTTGCACGTTCTATTTTTCTTGGGGTTTAAATTAAAGTCCTGGCTAATTACACAATTATGAGTGCATGTGGGTGTGCTACATGGTGTTGTTTAACACAGAATCATCATTGTTCTAGTCCAAGAACGATATAAATCTTTAACATTGCAAAGGGCTCATTCAAATTCTGTTGGCATCAGTGGCCAGTAAAATCTTCATTCAAGATAGGTCTGAAACTAATTTTCTCAATGAATACCAAAATTAATCCAATTTAGCATATTTGTCTCCATTTAAGCAAAGTGAATAACAAGCCATCTTCACTTCCCATTTCATTTAATGAAATGAATATTTGTTTCACTTATTTCAATTATTCGATGTTTTATTAACTTCAGTAGTGTAATTAGTAAGTTAACCAAGTTCTGACTAATGAATCACTGAAATAACTGGAAAGGAATAACTGTCTTAACAAATATGCAAATTTCAAATACATGGCAAAGATCAGTCAGATAATCTGAATAAGTAAATTGGTTGGCTAACCTGTGCCATGTGATATAGCAAAGTGCTATACAACTGAAGTACCAAATAACAAACAAACAGACAAAAATCCCACTGTTTCACTTCAATGAATTTGACCAAATTCTCAGGAGCAAAAAAATCTGAATATGCACTTTAAACAAAATACCCACATTTATTTCATGCAAACCTGTTTCAGCACTACTGTTAAGGGGATGATTTTTAGAAGTGAATAGTCATACTGGGAGTCTCTCCATACCGAACCATTAAAAAGTTCTATTATCCAGTACCTTGTGAAAACCACAACCCTTTAAAATGTTGCAAGCTGGGCACCCAGGAACCAACAGCCACAAGTTTCACAGTAGGACTACTCTAGAGTGAGTGGTTTGCAGCCAAAATCATAGCCAAAATTATTATTACTCATTTTTGAAAACCTTGACTTTATTATTTTTGTTGAAACTAACAAGATAACACTGCAGAATATAAAGTACAGAGAGACTGCACAGAGCATAAAATGCTCTGACAAATGTAAAGCCATTTAGCATATGTTTCATAAGTCCGTTATGATAAAGCCTTTTTGGAAAATTTCTCCTGATCTTAGAAGGTTACTGTGAAACTGTCCATATAACCAAGCACTATAGTCAAAGTACTTTTGAGAAATCCATCTGAGAAATAATTATGCTATGGCAACAGCAGATAATTCACAAGAGTTTGGCAGTGAAGAAATACGATTGAACCTACCCTTATATTTTTTGTTACCTTTAAGTAACATTTTCCTCCTCTTCCTTTTTAGGGTCTTTTATGGAGAAATGAGCTAAATTAGGAATGTTGATTTGGGAGAATAACTCACCCCCTTCTCCAAAAACCCATTTATATATTTTTTTGCCAAATCATATATACCCAGTCAGAGTACAACTGTATGCCAAGGCCATTACTGTTAGTGAAATTACTGTGTGTATTTGTGTAGCTGTACTAGTAGTAGTCACACCTTGATTAAATCTAGAAAAATTATACTAATGAGCCTTGCAGTGATTTATTAAGACAGCCTGGAAGGTGATTTAGTAATCTGGTCATAAACAACAGTTGTTTTACAGATCACAGACGTGCTTCCAATAATGTACAGCGGTTGGGATACTTCTATGAAATAGAACTCACAATCCAAATAATTACTATTTGCTACTACAATAGTATTAAAAAAACAGTATTCTGACTCCCCTTTGCCACTTCAGACGTCAATGACCATGAGTATGCTGGGAGTTTCAGAAGTGGTGAAGCAAACAACTATGTAACTACAGCATTGCCTCTCTCTCCTCTTATTAGGAATTCCCTCCCGCCTCTCAACTCTACATCTTTTTAGTTTTGTATTATATCTTTTGTCAGAACAGCGCTTGTCTCAGAGCCACTGTGATCCCACTGTCCTCTGTGTTTGCCTAAAATACCCCTTAACCTTAGCAGCATGGCACAGTATTGCTAAAGCCAAGATGATTTTATTGCAGTCTATTCTATTGTTATTCTCTTATCTCGAACAGCATACATCCTAAGCAAGCTATATACTAACGTGAGTGGAATGTGGGACAGCAAGATGATAATTTGTGGTGCTGAACATAAAATTAAATTAAGACAAAGCCTAATACATCAGTGATTACCCCATCATTTTAAAGTATTAACAGATAGCTGCACATGTTACTACTGTTACAGAATTTAGTGAAAATAATGTAGAGGAAATGGACTTCCAGGAACATTTATTGGCCAGTCTGGCTGATTCAGAAATAATATTGGCAGGTTCAGGAACTATCCACGTGTTCTTCAGCTGAATGGATGGTTGTCAAAATCATGGGTGTTATGAGCACAGGGGAATAAAGAGCAATCCATACACCAAAACATTTCCATTCACATGAATCACCTAAATAAGACCCTACTTTTCTAGACTGTGTATAATTATATTGGAAATATAATCAAATATGCTCTACAACCTTAAATGGCTACTGGAGGTTTGCTGCCCGCCACTGTGCCTTCAATATAGTCCTGGTCTCTGTTGTGTTCCTCAGGTTTGATTCTTTCTACACTGGAAAAAAAATATAAGCAGTGGCACCCACTCTTGGGACCAAAATAAAACAGCACTCATTGCCAGTTGTTAAGATCTGAGGCCTCTTGACCTTTATTACATGAAGAATTAGATTAATGACAATGGGTAAAAATGAGTGGACAGTGGGACTGTTCCCCGGGATGCCCTGGGGTGTAAAATTGCGGGTGACAAGGCCCAGGTAAGGTTGGGGTACTGACCAGATGCGACTGCAGCTGGGGAGCTGTCCGACTTGCTGCACAGCCTGGGTAGGGCTGGGAGCACAACAAACTTGTGGGTGGGCAGTGCTCCAAGTGCCCTGCCCCAGTCATGGCAGATGGCCATTGAGGCCAATGAGGTTCAGCCATGGTGGCCGGTCATGGTATTCTAGGCCACAACAGAGATGCTAGTCCACTGTTGTCCTCTTTGGCCCGGTCAGGCAGTCCTTAGCCTGGGCTGTGACCTAGGAGACTTTCTGAGATAGCAGCGCAGGCTAGCTGCCAACATGGCCCAGAGTAGTCCTGGGTCAACATCTGGCAGTGCCTGCACACATGTGCAGGTGGGTCCCGAGCTACAGTGGGTCTTTTCACATGAGACACCTCTACCCATCTCCATGCAGTTTCGCTATGTGGAGATGAGTGGAGAGCACCCGTGGGAATGCCGCAGCGGAGGGTGGAGCTGCGAGAATGCGCCCGCGCTCCATCCATCACCCAGACATGGAGGCATTGGAGAAAATGGAGGTACCTCCGTGAGTGGAGATGGGTGGAAGTGAGTGGAGAGGGGTGCGCACCCATGGGAACAGCCCTACACCCATCTCCACCCACCGGGCCACACACATACACACCCATGCACCTGCGTGGCCCCCAGTCCATTTGAAAAGGACCAAAGTGGGCCACAGCGGGCTAAGGTTACATCTGTTTTTACCCAATGTTGGCATCTAAATCAATGTCATTTGCATGTGAATTCATCCCTTATTGATATGAACAGGACAGTTCGGTTCATACTTCTTAAAGTCTTTTTCCAATCTCTCAGTAGATTGGAGAAAGAGTCTACTTTGGTCACATTGGAGACAAATGTTGCAATCAAGCTCCCATTGAAATTAATGGGAGTTTAGCTGTTGATTTTAACAGGAAATGGATTGTGCCCAGAGACTGTCTTCCCAGCCATAATGGCTGGACAGAAAGAGAAGGAAATAGAAAATAAATCAGAAAAAGATGCCATTCTACAGTGTATTGCCTATTTAACCATAGGTAAGAAAAATAAAGGAATAATGATGGTGGAGGAGAAGAAGAAGCTGGGCTTGCAGGAAGGAATAAGAGACTACTGGGGAAAAACAGCTAACAGAATCACGGGCAAGAGGGCACTATCTGTATAAAATTCTCATGCAACCTCTAAACTGATTGAGAGGGTGCAAAAAATAAATTACAATGACTGTAAATCTTTTAGAGATGCAGAAAGCCAGCATGATTCTGCTTTATGCTCCGATCCTCAAAAAGCACAGTGCTAGAGGCTTAATCTTTAAGTCATTCTGGGACCAGTGTGTAATAAAAGCTGTAGCAACACTGAGCTAATGTGCTGTCTTCATACGAAATGCCCTGGGAGTCACACACATTTCATATGGTGTGTTGGGATTAGCACTGTAAGAAGTCTGAATTCTGCAGAGGGGTAACAGACAGTGTAGAAGAAATCAAGATATATGGCCCCTTGAGGGAAGCAGGTTATCCCTTCATTTTGCTAGAACCATTAGTCACTTAAGGCCTTGCTTTTGAGTGGGCTGTGCAGCTATAATTAGTGCTCCTGTTCTAATTTGCATTCCTGCTATAAAAGTTAATATTTTACATGTCAAATAATCCATATGGATTCACATTTAGTATTAAAATCACTGTGGCTCATAATGCATATGCAGAAGGCTTTATTACACATATTAATGTCTCCTACTTGGTATCTTTTGTATTAAGATAATGAAATATGACTTATTAGTGTAATTTGTGACTTTTTTTGTTAATAGTCTCATTAGAAATGTGTTTAATCTACACACTTTTAGTACTTTCTGAATCACCATTAGTCAGAAATGTAGGGTGATTCTTTTCTTTGCAAGTTTTTAGTCTCTATTTCCAAGGGGACCATTCTGTATCCTTCACTGAAAAAAATATTTATCACTGTTTATTCTACACAAAAGCATGAGGGCTGGTGACTTCAAATTGATATTTTACTGCCAGGCCTGGCATAGGTTAAATTTAATAGATACCATATTTTGTTAATAACACCTGTCTAATATTTTTGGTTTCACTCATTTTCCTGCATACCTCTCCGATGTAATACATCTGGTGCGACGGCTTTGGCCATACGTCTCGGACTCCAGCCTGGCCACTGTCATCCATGCCTCCATCACCTCATGATTAGACTATTGTAATGCACTCTACGTGGGTCTACATTTGGTGATGGTCCAGAGACTGCAGCTGTTGCAGAATGCGGCAGCCTGTCTCCTTACTGGGACAGGGTCACTGTGAGCACATTATAACAGTGCTCTGAGCTCTGTGCTGGCTGCTGATAGTCTTCCGGGCCCAATCTAAAGTGTTGGTTCTTAACTATAAAGCCCTATACGGTCTGGGCCCCTCCTATCTGCAAGACCGCCTCACTCTCCATGCCCTGAATCGACCCCTGCGGTCTGCCAAGAGCTCCCTTCTTGATGTCCCCTGGGTAGTGCGGGGGGCTACAATGGAGAGGGCGTTCTCGTTAGTGGCACCTACACTGTGGAACTCCCTTCCGGTGGAGGCCTGGGTAGCCCGGAACCTTGACTCATTTCAACGACAGTGCAAGACCTGGCTGTTCCACCAGCCCTTTGGTGAGGGAGGTGGGTGAAGGATGGGTGAGGGTAGGTGGGGAGAATGGGTTTTTTATTTTCTTATTCTTATTATTATGCTTCCCTTTTATGTATTTATTAAAATATTTTAACTTTTGTAAGCCGCCTCAAGCTGCCTAGGTGGGAGAGGTGGGGTATAAATAATGAAAATAAATAAAATAAATAAAAATAAATAAATAATATTTTTAACATGTATTTCTGAAATGGTCACTGCTAAGTCAGTCATCTGGAAAGTGGTAGGGGATGTATTTGAAATTGAATTAGAAATACAATCCTTAAAGGATCCTAAAACTTCAGACAGAGTAAGTCTTACAGAGGGTATTTTCAGACGTTATGAGATCACGCTCAACCACGGGGAATTCCCACATGGTGATCATGGTCTCGTAATATGTGTTGGGGTGAACGGAAGCAGCCCACCAGATGGGGGGGGATCACA
>QEPC01000119.1:2227197-2243954 GCA_003113815.1 Sphenodon punctatus | reverse complement strand
GCAGCTCCAGGAACATCTGGACCGCACCGGTTTCCTTGACCCCTCTCAGTCTGTTTTTTGGCCTGGGTATGGTATGGAGATTGTACTGGTGGACTTGGTTGACAATTTCCATCTGGCATTGTACCAGGGTCATCAGACCTTACTGGTCCTGCTAGACCTTTCGGCTGCATTCGACACAGTCGACCATGAGGTGTTGGTGACTCACCTGTGGGACCATTCTGGGATTGATGGAATGGTCTTGGACTGGTTTTGTTCATTCCTGGCCAGGAGAACTCACCGGGTGGTCTTGGGGGAGTGTACGTCCTCTCCCTCGGACCTCATATGTGGAGTCCCGCAGGGTGCCATTTTGTCCCTCATTTTGTTTAACATCTACATGCAGCTGTTAGGGGAGATCATGGGAAGGTTTCAGGGCATGCAGTGTCACCAGTATGCTGATGACACTCAGCTCTACCTCTCTTTTTCCATCGATCCAGGCCATGCAGTCTCCTTATTCTCCCAGTGCCTGTCAGCTGTGGGGGCTTGGTTGAGTTTGAGTCATCTGCAATTGAATCCTGACAAGACGGACGTGATGTTGGTAGGCGAGGGCTTGGGGGGCCTGGGGGTGGTTGAATTTCCTCTTGTTGGGGGGGTTCACCCTCCCATGGTCTCTCAAGTGTGGAGTCTGGGTGTGTTCCTTGATTCATGGCTCAGTTTGGAATCTCAGGTTGTGGCTGTGGCGGGGAGTGCATTTCGGCAGTTACATCTTGTCTGGTGGCTTCGGCTGTATCTCTCAGACCCTGACCTCGCCACTGTTATGCATGACTTCATCACCTCGAGGCTGGATTACTGTAAGACGCTCTACGTGGGACTGCCTGAGAAGTTGGTATGGAGGCTGCAGCTGGTGCAGAATGCCACATCCCATCTCCTTATGGGAATGGGCCACAGGGAGCACATGACACCTGTGTTCCGGGCTCTGCGCTGGCTGCCTATAAAGCACCGGGCTAAGTTCAAGGTGCTAGCTTTAACCTTTAAAGCCCTTCACAGCCTGGGCCCCGCTTATCTGCGGGACCACCTCACCCCATATGCCTGTACGCCCTCTGATATCATCCAGGGGGGCCTTTTTGGAGGTTCCCTGGGTGAGGTGGGTGGCCACCGATTTAGATCTTTTTTGGTGGTTGCCCCTGTGCTGTGCAATTTGCTCCCAGAGGAGACTCGGTTGGTCCCCACTCTCCTGTCATTCCGACATTTATGTAAGACCTGGCTGTTCCCCCAGGTTTTCGGTGAGGGGGGTAGGGTGGGTGGGGTTGGGGTTGTTTCCCTGCATATAAGAATTTTTTTTAACTTTTAAATTGTTTTATTGTTTTATCTTTGTTGTTTTCCGCCCCATGCTGCCCTGCGGGCAGGAGGCACAGGATAGAATTTTTTTATACATTTATAAATAAATAATGGACTTATCCTCCAGAAACTTGTCCAATCCTTTTTTAAACCCAGCTATACTACTGGCCTTGAACATATCTTCTGGCAACAATTTCCACAACTTAGGGCATTTTTAGACGAGCGGGGGAATCTAGCAGATTGGCAAATCTGCTCTTTAAAAAGTTGACCAGGGAATGTTTACATGTACCAGAAGTCGACATCCACCATTGAATGAATAAATTTATTGTTTAAGCCGTAGCCATAACATCCACCATTGAAAACAGCAGCACCCGGCGGCTTGCACACTATTTTAAAAACCAAGTTGCAAACCCATTTTTAAAAATAATGCACGAGCCACCAGGTGCCGCTGTTTTCAAAGGCGGACGGCAACATCTGGTATGTGTAAATGTTTCCCGCTCAACTTTTTTAAGAGCAGATTTGCCAATCGACTAGACCACTCTTCTAAAAATGCCATTAACTATGCATTGGGAGGGGGGGGAATACTTAATTTTATTAGTTTTAAATCTGCTGCAAGTTAGTTTCATGGAGTGTCTCCTCATTCTAGTACTGTTAGAGAGGGTAAATAACTGTTCCCTATTTACTCATTCCACACCACTCATGATTTTATAAACTTCTGTCATATCCTCTCTCGGTCATTTCTTCTCTGAACTGAAGAACCCTAAACTAGTACCTAGCCTCTCTTCATAGGGGAGCTGTTCCATACCCATTATCATTTTTGTTGTCCTTCTCTATACCATTTCTATTTCTAATATATCTTTTTTGAGATGGGGCGACCAGATCTGCACACAATACTCAAGGTGCGGTTGCACCATAGATTTATATAGTGGCATTATGATATTTTCTGTTTTAGTCTCTGTCCCTTTATGAATAATTCCTAATATTCTGTTTGCTTTTTTTGTCCAGTGCCACATGCGGAGCTGAGGATTTCAATGTATTGTCCACAATGGCTCCAAGGTCCTTTTCCTAAGTGGTAACTCCTAACTTAGAACCCAGCATTGTGTACATATAGTTTGGATTATTTTTCCCTATGTGCATCACTTTGTACTTGTCCACATTAAGTTTCATCTGCCATTTAAACACCCATTCACCAAGTCTCACATGATCCTCCTGCAATTCTTCACAGTCCACTTGTATTTTAACTACCTTGAATAACTTCATGTCATCACTTCACTATTTACTCCCTTTTTGCAGATCATTAATTAATACATTAAACAACACTGGTCCCAGTACAGACCCCTGAGGCACTCCACTATTTACCTCTCTCCATTGTGAAAACTGACCATTTAGTCCTGATTTGTTTCCTATCAGTTAACAGTCCACAATAGGACACTGCCTGCTATCCCATGGCTTTTTAATTTCCTCAAGAGTCTTTCATGAGGAACCTTAGAAAATGTTTTCTGAAAATCCAGATACACTATATCAACTGTCTCACCCCTAATAACATGCTTCTTTATACCCTCAACAAATTCCAATAGGTTAGTGAGACACGACTTCCCTTTGCTAAATCGATGTTGACTCTTCCCCATTAATCCATATTTATTAATATGCCCATTAATTCTGTTCTAAATAATTCCATGATTTTGTCCAGCAGAGATGTCAGGCTCACTGGTCTGTACTTCCTGGGATCACCTCTGGAGTCCTTTTTAAATATTGGTGTTATATTGGCCATCCTCTAGGCCTCAGGTACCAGGCAGATTTTAACAATGGGATACAAATTACCAGTAGTAGGTCTGAAATTTCATATTTGAGTTCCATCAGAACTTTGGGGTGAATACATTTGGTCTCAGTGATTTGTTACTATTTAGTTTGTCAGTTTGCTCTAGAACCTCTTCTAGACTCACATTAATTTATAACAGCTCTTCTAATTCCTCACCTACAAATAAAACAGTTCTAGCGTGGGTATCTCCCCATCATTCTCTGCAATGAAGACTGAAGCAAATAATTCATTCAGGTTCTCTGCAATGGCCGTATCCTCCCTCAGAGCTCCTTTCACCCCCCTGGTCATCTGATAGCCCAACTGAGGCCACTTTCAGACATTCCCCCCCCCCATGCATATGTGCTGCAGTGGGGCGGGATGCGCAGCCAGAATATGCGCAGGGATCAGCCCGTCTGAAAGCCCCACCCCACTCCCCTGCGGCTTTACCAGCAGACAGGAGCAGGAATGCACAGTTCGATTTCCTGCTCTGCATCTTTGTGCAGACCAGTGAATCCCTATGCATATTCTGGCTGAGCATTCCACCCCGCAGCCAGAATATGTGTGGGAGGGATGGGGGGGGAAGGGGCTGTCTGAAAGTGGCCTCACTCTCTAGCAGGCCTCTTGCTTCTGATGTACTTTTAAAAGGTTTTATTATTAGTTTTTGTCTCCTTAGAAAGTCTGTCTTCAAAGTCTCTCTTGGTCCACCTTATTAACGTTTTACATCTAATTTGCCAGTGCTTATGCTCTTTCCTATTTTCCTCATTAGAACTAGCTTTCCATTTTTTAAAGGATGCCTTTTTGATTCTAATAGCCTCCTTCTCCTCACCATTTAGCCACGATGGCAGACATTTGGTCCTCTCACTACCTTTTTCAAATTGTGGAATACATTTAATTTGGGCTTCCAATATGATGATTTTAAATAGTCTCCACACCTCTTGCAAAGATTTAATCCTTGCAACTGCTCATTTGAGTTTCCTTCTAACTAGCTTCCTCATTTTAGCATAGTCTTCCTTTTTAAAGTTAAATATTACTGCAGTAGTTGTGTTTATCATTCCCCCTCCAGTAATTATGTCAAACTTGATTATATTATGATCACTCTTGCCAAGCGGCTCCACCGCCATTACTCCTTGCACCAGGTCCTGCGCTCCACTTAGGGCTATATCCAAAGTAGCTCCTCCTCTTGTTGGTTCCAGGACTAGCTGCTCCAAGAAGCAGTCATTTATGGCATCTTTACCTCCGTATCACGCCCTGAGGAAACATTCACCCATTCAATATTAAGGTAACTGAAATCACCCATTATTATTATGTTTCCAATTTTAGTAGCCTATCTACTCTCTTTCACTATCCTGGTCAGCGGGACGATAGTATAGCCCCACTGTTATACACTTCCCCTTTACGCATGGAATTTCTATCCATAGAGATTACAGAGTATACTGGCAGTTCCCTTCCTGTAAAATTTTACTCCTACTTGACTCAATGCTGTCCTTAACATATAGAGCCACCACACCACCAGCTCAATCTACTTTCTCATTTTGATATATTTTATACCCTGGTATTTCAGTGTTCCATTGGTTATCCTCATTCCACCAGGTCTCTGAGATGCCTGTATTCTAATTCCCTCATCTTACATTTTAGACTTGTAGCATTTTTCATATAGAGACTTAAATGTATTCTTTTCATTCTTATTCTTAATCTTCTCATTATAAGTAACCATTTCAGGTATTTTGGAATCATTTATATTTGTTCTGCACTGATTTCCACCTCGGCTCCCTCGGCTTCTTTCATATCCTTTGTATTAGGATGGTCTAATTTCCCTGAATTAACAGCATCCTTTGGAGATGCTTTGGTCCAAACCATGCACTCCTTAGTGCCTACTAGCTTCCACCCAGAGTCTAGTTTTAAAACTGTTGTCTCCTTTTTAATTTTCAGTGCCAGCATGTGGGTTCTGTTTTTGTTAAGGTGGAGCCCATCCTGTCGGTATAGGCTCCCCATTCCTCAAAAGGTTCCCCAGTTCCTAATTAATAAAGCCCTTCTCCCTACACCCTTGTTTCACCCATGCACTGAGACTGGAGCTCAGCCTGCCTCTGGGATCCTGCACATTTAACTGGGAGCATTTCTGAGAATGCTACCCTGGAGCATTGCTGGTTAACTATATGCCAACATGCAAGGGGAATAATGACAATTTTAAAGGGGAATGATTGAAGGGGAATAATGACAATTCAATAATTCCCCAATTATTGAAGGGGAATAATGAGAATTTTGCCATGACACCATCTGGGATTCAACCCTCCTGCTTTAAAAAAAATAATTCCTGTCACTCAGGACACACATAAATACATCCTTGCAGGGGATAAAAATCAATCAGCAAAAACAACTGTATGCATGGTAGTTAGTTACATTAAAAAGCACTGCATTTTTTTGGGAAGATATGAAATTAAACCCATTCCTCAAAAAAATTCTTTTTCTATGATATACCTTAAAATTAAATTCGTGCATTGGGTGAAAACAAAGTATTTCTTACCGCTCAGCTTTCATAACAAAACCATTTGGATACATTAAAGAGACCAATTCCAAGCTGGTATGCTGCACACTTAGCAGTCCAAACAGATGTTCATACCAAACAATGGAATTGAATTCCAGGTTCACTATGGATTGTTGACAGGTTCTGCAAACTTTACCCTGCCCTTGCCACAGAGTAGGGTGGGGGGAGGAGATGTGGGTAAACACACTTGCCTCAGTCACCCTGAGTTTAAGAGCCCCTGATCTACCTAGGGAGTTTTTACCTTGCAATAATAAGCACTGGGGAGCTGCCATGTGCTGCATGAATATGATGACATTTTTTTTTTTTGGGGGGGGAGTCAAAACCAGCTACCCCAAGCTAGCTTTCTAGTTGCTGCTTTGAGTGAACAAAACACAAGCCTCAGCCTGCAGCCAGCCTTCACAGCTACTTTATTATAAATGCCTGAAAAGAGCAGGAAATTGTGACAGGCCTTTAACTACAGCAGAATTGCTACCAGTTGTTGTATTCCACTGTACTGGGAGCATCAGAAAGGAATGATACAGACACTATATTATTCCTAGCTTAAAAACAGACAGGCCCTTTGTTTTTGCTGCACACAGCTCAGCTGACTGCTATCTCCCAGTCCTGTATAAAACTCAGGGATGAACTCATGACTTAATTTGTGGGAAGGCTTGCAAGGCCTGTGTCCCAGCAAATAAATTTGGTTGTGGGAGGGACTAAGCCCGAGGAAATGTTCCCAATAGGAGTGTGCACCCTTAAACAAGAGAGACCAGGAAATGTTTTCCAATGTTTCAGAGTTGGAAACAGAAGCCAGAAAAAAACCTGAATGGCTTATTTGGGTTTTTTTTTTAAATAATGTTCCTACCCTGCACCTTGTGCTTGTCAATGTATGAATTAAAGAACAAGAACTGTTTTCTATTTAACTGTAGAGAGGTGGGTTAGTCCAGTGGTTGGGTTGCCAGCTGGAGAATAGGGTTCATTTTCTTACTCCAACAAACTCTGGGCTGGGAAACATGGCTTCTGGGGCAGGCTTGAAACCCAGCAATTTATTTTTTACAATTAAAACTCAAAACTAGTTTGAATCTGGTACTAAGAGAGGCTACTCTTGGCTAGGACCATGAAATGGATCATTTATAAACACTACACTACACCACAGTCATTGCTATACTGGTAAAGCGCAAGGGAGAACTGAAACAATGTTCATCTTTCAGGTCCAGCCTTAGAATTTCCCCTGGTGGCTCCTCTCCCATCACGCCATTCCCTCCATGGGGCCCTAAAGGTGGTCATATTTGGGGACCTGTTGGAGGGAGTGTGGCCTCCACGCCCTATCCTGATGAAAACAGGGACCACTCTGAAGCCCCTAGAAAGAGCATGGTCTGAGGTGGCTGCCCTGGGTCGTTGCCCTGTGGTAAGGTCAGTCCTTGCACCGTCTGGTCCAACTTTGTGGGGGGAGTTTCAAAAAGTGACGCCAGCCGATGCGATGGATGTTTTGGCCACCAGTTGTGGGTGAACATCATCCGTGCCCGTCCTGGTTGGTGAAAGCCTCCAGGGAGACGTTGGGGACGGTGCTGGCGAGGGTGGTTAACGTGTCCCTGCAGCAGGGGAGGTTGTCGCCTAGCCTCAAGGAGGATGGTACGCCCCCTGCTGAAGAAACTATTGTTGGACATGAACGCACTCGCCAGCTACCGACCTGTCTCTAACCTTCCCTTTTTAGGGAAGGTTATTGAGCGGGTGGTGGTGATCCAGCACCAGGCGCATCTAGATAGCATTGGTTTCCTGGACCCTTTTCAATCTGGGTTCCGCCTCGGCTATGGCACTGAGACAGCGTTGGTGGCCTTGGTCGACGATCTCCGCTAGGAGATGGATGCAGGACGTTCGACATTTCTCATCCTGCTAGATCTCTCGACTGCTTTTGACACCGTGGACCATGGGCTTCTGTTGAGATGGCTGCGTGACCTAGGGACTGTTCTTGAATGGTTCCGTTCATTCCGTTCAGGGAGAAGCCAGCGGGTAGTGTTGGGAGCTGAAACATCTTGCCCCCGCGCTTTATTCTGTGGCGTTCTGCAGAGTTCCATTCTGTCTTCATTGTTATTTAATGTATATATGCAGTCCTTGGGGGAGGTCGTGAGAGGGTTCGGGGTGTGATGTCACCAATATGCTGATGATACTCAGCTCTTTTTCAGCTGACCCAGACCCTGCTGTCTCATTGCTATCCCAGTGTTTGGAGGCCGTGGCGGAATGGATGCGGCAGAGCAGACTGAAGCTCAACCCTGATAAGTCAGAGATGATGTTGGTGGGGAGAGCGAGGGAGGTGTTGGCCCCCCTGATTGTGGGGGTTCACCCTCCTATAGCTCAGCCGGTTCGGAGTCTGGGGGTGGTATTGGACACAGATCTCCGCCTGGAGTGACAGGTGGAGGTAGTGGCGAAGGCTGCTTTCCGCCAGTTATATCTTGTGCAGAGGCTGCGTCCGTACATCTCCGGCCCGGACCTGGCCTACCTCATCCATGCCTTTGTCACCTTGATGCTGGACTACTGCTATGCACTCTACGTGGGGCTGTCCTTGTTCCTGGTTCGGAGGCTGCAGTTAGTGCAGAATGCAGCGGCCCAGCTCCTGTCGAGGACGGGCCATTGGGAGCACATAATACCTGTGCTCTGGACTCTGCACTGGCTGCCAATAGCATGCTGAGCCAGGTTCAAGGTATTGGTGTTAATCTATAAGACCCTTCATGGTCTGGGCCCCTCGTACCTCAGGGACCGCCTCGCCCTCCATGCCCCAGAGCAGCTCCTTCGGTCTGCCAGGGGTGCCTTCTTGGAGGTCCCCCGTGTTAAGCTGGGGGCCACAATGGAGATGACATTCTCGGTGACAGCGACACGCCTTTGGAATTCCCTCCTGGAGGAAGCTCGCCTGGACCCATGCCTTTTAACATTCCGGCGAATCTGCAAGACCTGACTGTTCGCCCAGGCCTTTGGGGAGGGGGGAAGGGGGGCTTAGGGTTTTTTATCTCCCTCCACCCATATTTATTGTATTAAGTGTTTTTTTTGTTGCCCTAGCCTATTTTAATTGTCGTGATTTTATTTATTATTTATTTATTTATTGAATTTATACCCCGCCCCTCCTGAATACAGTTCGGGGTGGCTTCCAGCAATAAAATTCAATTTTAAACAATCCAAAAACCCACTTAAAAACACTTCATGTAAATATATAAAATAACATATAAGACAGGGCCAGGGATATAAATTACTTGGAATAGGGGAATAAAAATCACTGCCCACCCCCCAATTATAAAAATATTTTTATAATTGTATTTTTTATATTTTTGAAATTGTTAGCCGCCCCGAGCTGTTTTTAGGAGGGGCGGGATATAAATTGTTGAAATAAATAAATAAATGGCCCTTTTCACACAGACACTAACACCAATAAAATGGGTGTTACATTTTATTATACATGTTGCAGGGCATCCATAGAGCACATGTATAGTAAAATATAACACCCATTTTATCTGTGTTAGAATGTCTGTGTAAAAAGGGCCTATGTCTAAATATTTGTTTTGGTGGGTTACTATAGTTACAAAATAGTAACTAGCTACATTTAGCAACTCAACACATAAATAAAATGTGTTTTAAATGGTCATCAGTGCTTTCCTGGTGGATTTAAACTGTGAATAAAATAAGGAAGGCTGTCACATAGATGAGATATGCCTCCACTTGACAGTCTGTCTCCTAAATTGATATCTGTCAGTGTAAACAGCTACTTCACTGACTTCCCAATTGCAGAGCAGTGAGGGAAATATTTTAACCTAACAAAGGGGAGCTCAGGAAAGCTTTTTATGAATTTCTTGTATTTAAAGGTACATTTTAAGCTAAGCAGCAAGAGATCAATAGAAATACTTCTGTAATATACAATGCATGAAATTCCAAATGAGAAAAATGCACAACATGTGACTCGAATTTAAGTTTTGTTTCAGCTTGACAGACATTTAAGATAAAAGAAAAAGTAAAAATGAATGAAAAATATTTATTTAATTTATTTATTTATTATTATTATTATTAGCATTAGCATTAGCATTTATATAGCACCAGCGATGTAGCTGGTGCTTTACAAAGAATAAGAAAGACACGGTCCCTGCCTGAGAGCTTACAATCTAAAGATCCCTTTCCCTTAGACTCATGGTGGCTCACATTTCAACTTATTATCTTTAACCATTAACATTTAACTATTAACATTAAACTAATTTACTCAACTAGCAATCCTCGCAACAATCCTGTGAGGTAGGTTAGGCTGAGTGCTGTGCTGAGTTTACCATCAGGACCAGCCCCAGGGTTTGTGGGGCCATGTGCAAAGTCTTGGTGCTGGGCCTAATTTGCTTAATTTACATAATTTGTATAATTTTCCCTCCTGCCTCCGCACATATGTTATCAGCCCCACCACTTACACCTTAGTTCCCCAAGCTCTCAGGTCCCCTCCTCCCATCCCAAGCTCTCAGCTCCTGCACAGGGATCTGATCCTCCGAGGCGAGCACTTGGTGGGTGGGTCCCACTGCTCCTTCACCCCCACTTTGGTTGTTGCCTCTCCATCTGGGAGGGCCAGATTTCAGTGATTTTCTGCAGCTCCCGAATCCTACAGGGTCAGAGGGTCTTCTGGGGCCTTTGAGAAGCAGGGAAGGATGACCTCCAATAGTTTGCACACAGTCAATCAGGAGTTTATGAGGCACAGCATGGATTGACAAGAAGCTATCCCAGGTGAGGGTGGAGGAGCAGTGGGATCCACCCACCAACTTGCTGGGCAGTGGGAGCCAGCCATCCTGGGGGAGGGACATGAAGGGAGGGGAGACTGCTGGTATCTTCTAGAAGGCAGAAGTAAGGAGTCCAGCAGAGGTGTATTTATGTCCTGTCTTCCATGTAGTTTGTCATCCTGCCTCGAGCCCTCTTTCCATGGCCCTTTTCACACGAGACACCCCCTCCCCCCAATGTCCATGCAGATCCACTGCGTGGGCATGGGTAAGAGGCACCCGTGTGACCACAGCGACCAGTGGCGTGCATGCTGCCATGCTGCACCCATCATCCACACATAGAGTCATTGGGTGATGGCTCCATGTACGGAGATGGGTGTGCGTCTGTGCAACAGCTCCCCCCTCCCCCACCGCACATGCACCTCAGCGTCCACCCACCGCCCCCACACCCACACCCACACTGCAGCCCATTTGAAAAGGACTTACTTCTAAATATACTCCTAGGATATAGTAGCACACACTTGCACACTAGATACACTTTCTACTCTAGTGCAAGTTCTCCTATCCCTAGAACTCTTCCCGAATGAAGGCAGCATAACCAGAGAACTTGAGATGAGAGAAAGACACTTAACACCCCCCACCCCCCCCGGCATTGAAAGGGAGGTAGGTTTGGACATGCTAGTCAGGAGACTAAAGCCATCCTGAGAAACTCTCCTTCATAAGAGACTCGTACCTGGGGGTGGTAGACCCCCAGCCTGGATTCTCACCCATGCCCTGAACCAGCTGTGCTGACTGACTCTGCGAGAACCAGCTACCCCATATGGTGGTGTGGCCTGCCATGGATACTTGGCACCTCTGTGCCTCAGTCCCTGGGGGGGAGGGGCCTCAGGCCACTGCTGGCACCATCAAGCTACTGCTGCTCTGCTCAGCAGCGGTGGTGCTAGCAGTTGCCACCTGCACACACTAGTGGCTGGAAGGGGAAGCAGAGCAAATGTGGCCCGATCGTCACTGCCACCCTCTCCTCATGCTGCTGCCACTCACCCACAGCTTGCTGCGGTGCGCACGTCGCCTCCTGCTCCGGGAGCATCCCAACCTAACCAACTACTACGTAGTGGTGTTTTAAAACTCATTTTGCCTTTGGACCTAATTTTTCTTATTTCAAAATGGAGGACATTTATACACAAAAACGCAGGGTGGGGCGTGGGTCTGTGGTTGGTGTGTGGAGTGGGTGTGGGGTATTCATGCACGGGAAGTGCGGCACTCACACAGGTAGTTCTCCACATGGCTGACCTGTTCACACACCAGCCACCCAGTCCCTGCACAGGGCACTCCAGGTTTTTCAGGAGTGCTCTGTGCAGGGGCTGGGCATGTATCAAGAGAGTGTGCTTCCCCGTGCACCAGCTTCAAACGAGCGGCTTTTCATGTGAATGATGGGGGTGGGCATGCATGACGCCATCTCATTTTAAAACACCCATAGCTTCTTCCATTGGTCATAGTCCCTCCAGTCATAAGAACATAAGAAGTGCCATACTGAGTCAGACCAATGGTCCCTTAGGCTTTAGCTATTGTAAACCTTGATTTCTTTCTGATTGGGAAGAGAAGGGGAAGAGTCCAATTTGAGAACTCCTTTACAGTTACACAAGCAATATATTGGAAAGCTTTGCAGATTTCAGAGATCACCTTAAGGGGGTCCCTTCCCACTTCCTCTACAATCAATGGTAAATACAGGAATAAGAATTAGAAATTTGACACCAGTCATACTTGTGCTGTGCATATGCTGCACCCCTCTCTTAATAATTGATCATGAAAGCTATGTCTGTGGGTAGATTCATGAAATGGATCTTGGTGATAACGTTGTCATCTTTAAAATTCTTGTTTGCCATCAGAGGGAAAAAAGTTTGTTCTTTTCTCCCTTTTTTTTCTAGTTATATCAGTTTTGGCTAAAACCTAGACTTTAATAACTATGGTGGATGAGCTATCAAGGAAAAGGCTATGTCCTCCCTTCTGATTAATAAGCACCTAGATTTTTGTTGTTGTTGTTGTTGTTGTTCATTTGTTTCTTCTCTCCCTCTGCACCTGGGAAAACCTAATTGAGCCTTCAATCCCCAACCCTGTACACCTGTATCGTGCCTAAGCGAGAAGTTAACCTCCCTGACTAGTGTAAACTAGTTTGGGTCACAGTGAAACTCATGTATTAAATGAAATGATTAAGCACATGAACTTGACCTTCAAAGGTCTGGGTCGTACTAGAAAACTTTGCATAACTAGAAGGGAACACTGACCTTTGACAAAGAGGATATTTCTTTATTCCAGCAGAACTTAGAGAATACAAGTTGTGAGAAAGAAGAAGAATTAAACTAGGTCAATGTGCACTGTTGGTATTAGCAGTAGTACATAATATATTCTAGATGACGACTAACCAGCTTTTTAGTTTTCTACATATACTAACAGCATCCCCTGTTTTATTTAATATTCTGACTGCTTTATAAACCAGCTTTGCATCTTGTTGACCTTTTTAAATGTTGTTTTGCTCTGGGCTGATAGCTTCAATTTATTCCCTCAATAACCCCCAAATCATTTTCTCGCTATATGGGATGATGGTTCCATTTAGCAAATACTTCCTAAATTATCTCGGTGTTCCTGGATTAATTATTTCATATTTAGCTAGTCAAAATCTATTTTCTTTGTTATCTGAGTTTATGTCCTCTTGAATTGGTTTGCATTGTTCCTTGTGACTTGCTCTGCCCACAGTTCTCAAACTATTTACTCAAGAGTAATACCATTTAAATCAATGGGATTACTGTGGCATAAATGATTTCAAGAGTGCTGCCTCTGCTATCAGTTCTTGGTCACTCAGTTCTAGGGACACTGCTGTAGGTTCTAGTTGTTTACAAATACCGCCCACCTGTTATGTGGTTATACATAGTCATGTGCAACAGAGGTTCAATTGCTAACCCTCAAGATGCTCTATCTAATGTCTCCATTTTTGTCCTACTCTTCAAACGTACTTTCTCCCCAGTAGTCTATAGTACCATCATGATGATTTACCTCAGCCATTAATCTCTGGTGTTATACCTTGTCAAATGTCAGTAAATAGAATCCATTTTCTGTATTTCTCTTCTCTCTCATGGCAGTAATATCTTCAAAGACCCCCAGCAGGTTAGCTAACTATGACCTGCTCTGTCTCAATCTATGATGGTTATCCTTAATCAAACTGATTTCACACTTTTCTTTCACACTTTCCTTATGGTAGTTCCATCTCACCAACCAATCTTCTAACACTCATGAGTGTTTAGTTTCTTCTTTTGCTTTACTATTTTTATTGGAGATTTGTTTGCCCTTTTCAGTCCCCAAGAATCTCTCTTAAATAGGAAGGGCCTGTTATGCTGCTTTGAATAATATCCGTATGAAGTCTCTGGTTCCTCCTCGACCAGATAAGCCAGACAGAATGGCCAGTCTTAATTGCATGTGATCCACTTGATCCAGGCGTCAACCTCAGGCAAACTAGTAGGACCTGTCCGGTTGGCTCCATGCCTGGATCCCTTCCATTGGCTCCCAGCTCTAGGACACTTTAGTAACTGGTCTCAGGAGTGGACAGGAGCACTGCCACTTACTGGAGTCCTTCCCTGCCACTTACTGGAGGAGCTCTCCCAGTCCCTCTCCTCTCTGGAGACACTTCCTGGTGTATTAGTCCTAGTTTCCTCCCCAGGGGCTGGTTTCCTTCCTCGAGGGGCTGGTCTGCATCCTCACATTGGGTGTTTTTACACACATGTCTCTTGAATATTTGCTGTTGCATCCTGAACTTTCTGTGTATCTAAATCACTCACCCAGATCTTAAACATCCAGATCTTTGAACTTCTGCATAGAACTTCTCCCAGAACTTTTGTGTGTAAAAAGTTCTCCTGGCAAACTGCTTTGCTCCAGGCAGCTGCGGTCACTTGGTTTTCATGGCGGCCCCTCATGTCTACAGCTGCAGCTACTTCAGGTTGCCTCAGGGCACTCTGTGTGTGTGAAGAACGCATCCAGGAACTGCCTCAGGGCAGTGTGTGTGTGTGTGTATCAAGAATGCATCCGGAACTTACTTGAGGATTTGTAAACCCAGAAGACTGAAAGACCAGCACTTTAAGGTGTGTGTAAAAATGCCGTTGTGATCTACTAGAAAGACACAAATGGCCAGCAACAACTAAACAGTAAGCCTTATGCCATCTATAGCAACCCAGAACACTATATACCATCCAGACAGATGTGATCTGATGATTACCCTCCACACTCAACATAGGGCTGAAAACACATGCACTAGTCTAAGGGAGGGGAAACCTTTTCCCTCCCACAGGATTCTCTGGGCATTAGTTCAATTCTGTGGGGAACTTAAGAGTAGGGGACAGGGCTGCTTAATTGGTGTGCTCAGCAGGGGGTGGAAATCCAAATCCTGGATCTATGCCATGGATCCACCCCCATCGTTGAATATGTGCCCTAATTTCCTCTCCCTTCCCCTGAGCTCAGTCTCGGTGTTTGGCAGTTGCAGATGGCTCCTAGATGCTGCCCGTGAATCTAAATTCCATGGGCCAAACTGTCACAGGGGCTTGAGGTTACCCAACCATAGACTAGTAAAATATAAGGTGGTCTGCTTGCTAGACAGTACTGCACACTGCAATCACAGTGCTGGCACAAATAAAGCTCCTAGACTGGGGCTTCAAAGCCTTCTGTGGGCCCGGCTTGAGTACCTCCACGGCCAAGACCTACTGAGAGAGTGACATTCCTTAAGAACAATTGAGCTGTTTATTAAGTGAGTGGGGGCAGAGGTAGAGCTTCTCTGACAGCAAACAAATGCCATGGAACTCCCTTTCTCAAATGAGGAGAACAACTGCAGTTCTGTGTCAGTGCCTCCCTCTTTCTCAACTCAAAACCTGGTATTTATACTGCGCTCATCACCATATCAACCAAACACCTTACAACAAAAATTATGCATCTCCACATGGGTGGCTTGTACAGAGACCTAGATTCTCTTTTATCTCCAGCAGCACTGAGCAGGTCCCTGGTGCTGCCAGGAGAGACTACATGCTTCTTAACTAATGTGGCAAACCTAGAACAAGAACATATAGGTTTTTTTTCTAGATCCCCCAAATACCTCTTTAGATGAGAAAATATGTAACATGCTCCTCCCCTCTCCCATTATCTGAAAATATAAGGGAATAACGTTGTTAAGGTAAATCATATATGTGGGTCTAAAATGACTGGTAACTAATCATTCTAATTATTACTAAAATTTAAGTCAACATTTAGTGCTATTAACGTCTTGCTGAGTAATCTGCCCTATAAAAACTAGAGACTAAAGGTCTATAACCATAAAAAGGGCTATACACATAAAAGTGCTAAGTGCTCTGAACTCCTTCTGGCTTAAATTGTATAGTCTCATTTTGCAATGGGCTGTCTTGGTAAGGAGGTTGGAATATTTCTCTCCTGGCAACAGAGGTGTTTGTGCTGGGACAGGCCTCAGAAGGGTCTGCAAAGTGCAGTGACCTGCTGAAGTGTGGTTAGGAGGGGCCACACCAGGATGGGTGAGTGCATCAAGTCACCAGGACTTTGGTGGTTCCAGCAACACGTATACAGTATTAACATGCACTCCTCCCCCAAACACACACAGGCATACAAATTATGCCATGTTCCAGACTAAGGCTTTGGAAAATGGAAGCTTTAAATGATGGGCTCGGCTTCTCTCAGGATCCTTTATGAAACATAGAGTAAAAGGATAGAAACCAAAAGTTATAGAGTCACAGAACTGGAAGGGACATCAAGGAGGGCCGGAGCCCCAGAGCAGGTGCGTGGGTGGACCACACCAGAACTGCATACAACAATGGGTTTGCCTGCCTTCAGACAGACAGCCCATTGCAAATGCCTTCCCCCTTTCCTGGGAAATTTCCAGCTTGGGAAAACACCAAAAGGCAAGCCAACCCTGCACTCTGGCTCTGTGTCTTGCTGTGGTAACCATAGCAAAGTTCTGGCCACTTGGTCCACTGGCATCTATGATCCAGGCAATACCATGTTTTGCCGAGGCTCGCAAACTCATTTAGTTGGACAGGGGTTTTGGGTTTGCCTGCTGCCCTGGGTTTCACCAGCTCCTTTGACGAGGTGTGCTCCTAGATCTTCCAGAGCACCGCCCGAGGGGCTGCCTGGGAGCAGCTGTCACCTGTTCCACTTTTCACTGACAGGTCAACCTGGGGGTGAAGGAAAAAGTGGAACCTATAAGTGTCTGAAACCCTCAACGGTCTAAAGGACCTCTATGGCAAAGAGTAAGGATGGTCTAATTGAGTTCAGTTCCCTGCTCAGCCAGACTTTCAATCTGACCTCAGGCATGCCTGTCTCCCTGTGCTTTATTTCCCTTCTTATAGTCAAA
>QEPC01000119.1:2192181-2218490 GCA_003113815.1 Sphenodon punctatus | reverse complement strand
TGTTATTTGTTTATCTGTCTTTTAAAAAAAAACAAAAAATAATGTTGTATCTGGAAGCTGTCTGCTCTTTGGATCATGTGGAATATTGAGCTAAAACTACCTTCCATTGAATGATAACTGGTGAAGGAATACAATTATATATTCCCTCCATTCCTGTACATTCATGGCACTCTACTGGATTCAGATTATGATGACTCTCTGAATTATGGGAAAGAGGCATAGGGCAACCTCTAGCCATTTTACTGGCCTAGGTGAAAAAGGCATGCTTTCCCAAGCCAAACTAGAATTTAACAGTGACTTTCTGACTTGAATTCAGAAGCATTCATGTGACATTTGTGCTGTAAGAACCCAATTATCTCAAATCCAGGCATCTGGGGGAACAGAGCAATAACTCTTGATGTTTTAACTACTGTCCAGAGCAAAGTCCTGAGTATTTTAGCTTTCCATACCACCATACTTACTGCCCCCAACCTCTGACTAAAACCTCCAGCTTCCCATTGGCCACCCAGGATTCTAAGAGGGGCCATGGAAAATGAATTTGTCTGAGGAACAACAGAGCAATTACTTGGCCCTTGGTGTTAGTTTCCTGTCTAGACCCAGATCTCGTCTCTCCATGTCTTTTGTTTCCTGTGGTTATGACATTGGGTGAAAACAGACATGACACTAACCACCCTTTAACCACCCTTGGTGGTCATTTATGCATGTTTCAGGGCTGCATAGGAGCACCAATACAGCCCTGCAACATGCATAAATAACCACCAAGGGTGGTTAGCGTCATGTCTGTTTTCACCCATTGTTGTGATTTCAGTCCCTGATCCTCTGGTTCTGACAGCACTGCTCTTTCTGGCTTGGCCTTTGGTTCCTGTTAGACCCTGATCTCCTAGCCTTGATTTCTGGACCCAGCTCAGCCCAACCTGAGTCCCTGACAGTATTGAGGGTAGGTTTGCGCCACACAGACCCTTTAATCCAAGCACCCTGGATTAAAGGGGAGGAATGGAAACCCTAATTAAAGGGGGTAGTCATGATAAAACCCCTAGTGCAAAAAACCTACCAACTAGCATTATTTTTAATGAGCATCTTTCATCCCTATTTCTAGTTGCACTGAACTTTGTATTCAGATTTAATTCTCACATAAAATGAGCTAAAATGGCAGCTTTATACTTCCATACATGCTATTTCTTTCAATAAGCAATGCGTTTTCACCTTTCCATCAGATTGTATAGGTAAAAGGGGTTTGCATTTCAGGCAAGGTTAGCTTGGCATGACTTGATGTATCCTAAATGCATTCCATCCCTGAACTGTTCCTTGATCAAATATTAATTTCTGTAAGTATCACTTTACTGTAATGCTGTTTGTGTATACACTCAGAGGCAGTACAAGTAGAGAGTGAGTTACAAAGGAAGCATGGAAGTGTGATAGGAAGTCATCTGTGACAACAAACTTTCTGGGCTTGTTTCTCTCTCGGTTTTACTCGGCCGTTTTTACACGGTCCCGCTGATGCATGCATGAAGGGTGGGGCATGAATACGGGCGCACACGCATCGCCATGCACCACCCCCCCATCAACATGCATGGAGCAACCTCCGTTTTCCTCAGTTGCTCTGTGTGTGTTGATGAGTGGGGGTTACATGGGGATGCGTGTTAAGTGGGAGCGTGCATGCACCCTTCTCTCTGCACCCACACAGCATCCTTCACATGGGGCTCTCCCGTTCCTGAACACCCAGATTTTTTTGGGGTGTTCATAAGTGGGAGAGCCCCATGTAAAAAGGGCCTAAATCTTAGGGAAGTATTAGCAAAGTTAGCAGCATATGAAGGGCAGTGTTTGCTGAGTGTTAGAATGAGTGTATGCCCAAGGGCAGTGTTTACTAAGGGTGTTTTCAGATGTGACGGGGCCAATTGGCCCCGTCACGAAACCAATGAATTCACCCCCACCGGGATGACCCATAACACCCTAACAGACGTGCTGGGGGATCCCGGCGGGGAATCGGGGAGGGGGCGGGGCCGCGCGGACCAACATGCGGCCGCACGGCCCCACCCCCTCCACGCTCCCCGCCGCCCACCCTCTGGGGAGACGGGCAGACACT
Source organism: Sphenodon punctatus (assembly GCA_003113815.1). Lineage (NCBI taxonomy): Eukaryota > Metazoa > Chordata > Lepidosauria > Sphenodontia > Sphenodontidae > Sphenodon > Sphenodon punctatus. The sequence goes on along the minus strand of QEPC01000119.1, from coordinate 2,216,407 downwards.
GCAGCCAATGCCGCTGCAGCACTCGCCCACTATGGCCATGGCTGCCGTCCAGACGTGACAGCGGGGGTCATCACGGTGGGGAATCGCCTTCACCACGTGATGGCCTCCGGTCCCGCCGCTGCGGCTGCTTGCATGGTGAATGTGATTCCCATCCACGCCATGGTAACATCTGGGAGGGAACATCCATTCCCCCCAACAGACGTTATGTGGTCCAAGTCACCACAGGGAATTGACTGTGATTGACATTGACCACGTAACGTCTGAAAATACCCTAAGTGTTAGAATGGAAGTGATGGTGGGACACAGGAGTTACGATATATAAAAATAAGAGTTTTGAGGAGACAGAAGCTGAGCTCAGGTGGAGCTTTGTCTCCAGACAAGTAGACTCAGAGGGGGATGCCTGAGCTAAAGCTAAGGGTTTTGCAGGGTTGCAGAGGGAGAGTGCCTGGCCCAGGGAACACAGAGAACTGGTGAGACTGTGTATGCTGGAACTATATCTGTATATGGACTGTGTGGAGAATTAAAGGAATTGTTAAAGCTAATTCCCTAGGGAGAATGACTGTCTGAACCCTAAATTCTGCTGGTGCTCGTTCCAGCTGGGCTTGTCCCTACTACAAATTCACTTCCTGATTATGCCTGGTTCTGATTTCTTTGTTTGGATTGTCTTTAAGTATAGTCTGGGTTTAGTGTTATTTGTTTATCTGTCTTTTAAAAAAAAACAAAAAATAATGTTGTATCTGGAAGCTGTCTGCTCTTTGGATCATGTGGAATATTGAGCTAAAACTACCTTCCATTGAATGATAACTGGTGAAGGAATACAATTATATATTCCCTCCATTCCTGTACATTCATGGCACTCTACTGGATTCAGATTATGATGACTCTCTGAATTATGGGAAAGAGGCATAGGGCAACCTCTAGCCATTTTACTGGCCTAGGTGAAAAAGGCATGCTTTCCCAAGCCAAACTAGAATTTAACAGTGACTTTCTGACTTGAATTCAGAAGCATTCATGTGACATTTGTGCTGTAAGAACCCAATTATCTCAAATCCAGGCATCTGGGGGAACAGAGCAATAACTCTTGATGTTTTAACTACTGTCCAGAGCAAAGTCCTGAGTATTTTAGCTTTCCATACCACCATACTTACTGCCCCCAACCTCTGACTAAAACCTCCAGCTTCCCATTGGCCACCCAGGATTCTAAGAGGGGCCAAGGAAAATGAATTTGTCTGAGGAACAACAGAGCAATTACTTGGCCCTTGGTGTTAGTTTCCTGTCTAGACCCAGATCTCGTCTCTCCATGTCTTTTGATTCCTGTGGTTATGACATTGGGTGAAAACAGACATGACACTAACCACCCTTTAACCACCCTTGGTGGTCATTTATGCATGTTTCAGGGCTGCATAGGAGCACTAATACAGCCCTGCAACATGCATAAATAACCACCAAGGGTGGTTAGCGTCATGTCTGTTTTCACCCATTGTTGTGATTTCAGTCCCTGATCCTCTGGTTCTGACAGCACTGCTCTTTCTGGCTTGGCCTTTGGTTCCTGTTAGACCCTGATCTCCTAGCCTTGATTTCTGGACCCAGCTCAGCCCAACCTGAGTCCCTGACAGTATTGAGGGTAGGTTTGCGCCACACAGACCCTTTAATCCAAGCACCCTGGATTAAAGGGGAGGAATGGCAACCCTAATTAAAGGGGGTAGTCATGATAAAACCCCTAGTGCAAAAAACCTACCAACTAGCATTATTTTTAATGAGCATCTTTCATCCCTATTTCTAGTTGCACTGAACTTTGTATTCAGATTTAATTCTCACATAAAATGAGCTAAAATGGCAGCTTTATACTTCCATACATGCTATTTCTTTCAATAAGCAATGCGTTTTCACCTTTCCATCAGATTGTATAGGTAAAAGGGGTTTGCATTTCAGGCAAGGTTAGCTTGGCATGACTTGATGTATCCTAAATGCATTCCATCCCTGAACTGTTCCTTGATCAAATATTAATTTCTGTAAGTATCACTTTACTGTAATGCTGTTTGTGTATACACTCAGAGGCAGTACAAGTAGAGAGTGAGTTACAAAGGAAGCATGGAAGTGTGATAGGAAGTCATCTGTGACAACAAACTTTCTGGGCTTGTTTCTCTCTCGGTTTTACTCGGCCGTTTTTACACGGTCCCGCTGATGCATGCATGAAGGGTGGGGCATGAATACGGGCGCACACGCATCGCCATGCACCACCCCCCCATCAACATGCATGGAGCAACCTCCGTTTTCCTCAGTTGCTCTGTGTGTGTTGATGAGTGGGGGTTACATGGGGATGCGTGTTAAGTGGGAGCGTGCATGCACCCTTCTCTCTGCACCCACACAGCATCCTTCACATGGGGCTCTCCCGTTCCTGAACACCCAGATTTTTTTGGGGTGTTCATAAGTGGGAGAGCCCCATGTAAAAAGGGCCTAAATCTTAGGGAAGTATTAGCAAAGTTAGCAGCATATGAAGGGCAGTGTTTGCTGAGTGTTAGAATGAGTGTATGCCCAAGGGCAGTGTTTACTAAGGGTGTTTTCAGATGTGACGGGGCCAATTGGCCCCGTCACGAAACCAATGAATTCACCCCCACCGGGATGACCCATAACACCCTAACAGACGTGCTGGGGGATCCCGGCGGGGAATCGGGGAGGGGGCGGGGCCGCGCGGACCAACATGCGGCCGCACGGCCCCACCCCCTCCACGCTCCCCGCCGCCCACCCTCTGGGGAGACGGGCAGACACTGCAGCCAATGCCGCTGCAGCACTCGCCCACTATGGCCATGGCTGCCGTCCAGACGTGACAGCGGGGGTCATCACGGTGGGGAATCGCCTTCACCACGTGATGGCCTCCGGTCCCGCCGCTGCGGCTGCTTGCATGGTGAATGTGATTCCCATCCACGCCATGGTAACATCTGGGAGGGAACATCCATTCCCCCCAACAGACGTTATGTGGTCCAAGTCACCACAGGGAATTGACTGTGATTGACATTGACCACGTAACGTCTGAAAATACCCTAAGTGTTAGAATGGAAGTGATGGTGGGACACAGGAGTTACGGTTACGGGTGAGCAATTCATTTTAATTATTTTAATTACTAAAATGAATGAATTCTTATTCATTTTAGTAGTTAAAATAAGATACGACAACAGTAATGGAAATCCGGGTCAGCCCCAGGGTTTGTGGGACCATGTGCAAAGTTTTGGTACAGGGCCTAATTTGCATAAGTTGCATAATTTGCCCTCATACCTGCGAACATGCCTTATCAGCCCCACCACTTACCCCTTAGCTTTCCACACACAGCACCCCCTCGCCATTTCCATCCCACTGACAGCGGGAGAATCTGGGCTTGGGGGGGCTTCTGTCCCCAGCCCCCTAGACATGGAGCACTGTGGCACAGGCTGGCATGGGTCATGTGCAACCACACATGTTGGACATGCCCAGGGCCAGCCTGGACAGAAATGAATGAAAACAAACAAAAAAAGTGACTGGTTTTGGTTATAAAAATAAAAAGTGTTTTAAAAACAAACAAACCTGTGCATGCACACAATGGCCGCTGGGGCAGTTCTGCACATGCACGCCTTTTTCCAAAATGGTGCCAGTAGTGTTGGTGCCATTTTGAAAAGGGTGGCCAGTCTGCACATGCACAGTGGCTGTTTTGTGATGACTCTGCCAGCACCTTTTTTGAAAAGGGCCGTGCATGTGTAGAATGGTCCGGTGGCCATTTTGTGCATGTGCGGTGGATTTTAAAAAATGCTTTTAAAAAGTAAATGAATAAAATTGGAAAAAATCCCGGAAAACTAAAAAAAATTAGGGGCCGTTTATGAAAAAATAAATAAAAATGAAGGGGTTTTTGTAAACTAAAATGAAAATGAAAACCAATAATGTATCTGCTGCACACCCCTGACAGGTGCTGCCTCACAGATATGCCCTCTGACTATGACATATCTGGTCATATCCATTTCCTTTGAAGACCCTTTGAAAACTTTTCTTTGAATACTGGCTGTATTTTTCATCACTAGGAACTGGTACTTCTGAACACTAAAATTCCTGAGGAAGTTAAACTTGAATTTGCTTTGAAAAAAACCACCTAAATACTTCAACTATTTACCTAAAAGACAAGACACCTCAACTCTGCAGTGGAGTCCTAAACAAATGACACCAGTTTGTTGATCACTGTGTTCAGAAATATTTTATTTTAAAAACTGTTTCTTTGCTCATCTTTCATCTTGGGGTGAAAAGAACTTACTTTCCCAATAGAAACAGTTCTGCACTCCGTTTTTCTAATATCTTTGTCTCTGTAGTTACCAGCACAAATCTAAGAATTACTTCTTTAAACCAACGTCTTATTTCTTGATAAGCCATTTAAAATATCTTCAGTCTATTTTATTTATCTTCAAAGCAGGCAAAAGACACGTTCATGCTGAGCATAAGAGTTATAAGGGAAAGATGAGTTGATTAGTAGCATTATACTCTCAGGTATGAAGCACCTCAGATAGTAATTTAAATACCCAGACAACATAGTATTTTTATTCTTCTCTCCTACAATAACATTTCATTGAAGTAATTTTGTAATTGGAGCTGTAAAAGAAAGAAAATGATTAGTCCTCCTTTGTTCTATAATCCTTCTGTAGTAGTGTAATGCCCTCAAAATAGAAAGCTGCAAGATAAAATATTGTCATGGAGATCAAAATTACACTTGTTCAGTTGCCCTTGCCGTTCTGTAGTGCCTATTATTGCTTATTATCATTATTATTAATACTTATCACCACATGGTGGAAAAGAAAAACAAAACCAGCTCTGTAATGGAATATTAAGGGTCAAATCCTGAAATAAAGTAAATTGTCGACCGAACTGAAACATAGCATCAAATTTTGATGGTAGCAGCCGCTTGGACGGTGTTAACAAGACATTATGGTGCCAAACTCTCAACTGGTGAAAGTCACAAAAATTTAGAATCGCGGCTACCCCAAACTCCAAATTATTCTCTGAACACTGCATTAAAAAGGACTCCAGTCTCAGAAATGTTGATAGATAGACTACATTACCATGGTGAAGTGAGTTGCAGAAATCTTGTTTTCCTGTTTGCACAGCTCATCTCTGTGCAGAATCACTCTGCTTATTAAATGTTACTAAAGAAAGCAATTCAATGTTTCTCTCCTCAAAAGCAAATGCTAGGGAAATCCAAAGGAAGAGACACTTTCACTTGGTCATCAGATTTTCAAAACAATGTATCATCAATGTAAAGGAAGCCAGAGGCTGTGGTAAGGACTAGTACTGTAGCTGAGTTAAAAGAGGTTTGGACAAGTTTCTGGAAGATAGGTCCATTTGCAGCTATTAGCCAGAGAGGATCAGGGAACATGCTGGGAGCTGGGGGAAAACAACAGGGAATGGATCCCCCATTGTGACCTGTTGGGTGCTTCTCCCAAGCCACCGTGATTGGCCACTGTCGGAGACAGGATGCTGGGCTAGATGGACCATTGGTCTGACCCAGTATGGCACTTTTTATGTTTTATATCCATTTCCATAGTCTCATATATTAATAAGAAACCAGAGTTAGGGCTCTCTTCATCAATATTTAGCTTGAACATCCGTTTGCAATTTTCTACCTTCATAAGCAGATACATAAGAGGTCTGAATAAAAAGTCCATTAGAAGCAAGTGGATTCATTCCACTGAGTTTCATGGACTTTTGATCAGTCTTCAACTACCCATGATTCAATCCTTAGGAAATCCATTACATAGCTCAGTAGCAAAATCAAAGGGAAGTTTGTCTGGCTGTACATTTAAGCAGGGATTTTAAAAATGGGCTGGCAGGTTCTTTTCAAATCATAATGGGCCTGCAAACAATCTTGACACGGTCTCAGCCTTTACACACATTTTAATTAAACAACCAAGATACAGGAGCCCCAATTAGACACATTTCATAGGGAAGCTAGGGCAACTGTCTCCAATGAGGCTCAATCACCTTTGTGCTGCCGATTCTGACTTAACCAAATGTACTAGCATCACATCACTCCAGCATCCCTGCTGGAGGCACTGCAAACAATGGGTAAAGGTGAATACTTGGATGTTCATATGCTAAGATAAAGAAAATAAATTTGATTTCCCAAGAGATAGATCTACAGATACAGGCGGTCACTCACTATAATATCAGCAGCTGCTCAGTGGTAGTTCAAAAAGGTAATTCTACAGTACCAACACCTCCAAAACACTTGATATGACTCATTCTCTGTGGGATAAGGAAGATCATCGGGATACAATAATAAAAGTTGGATGCTTCCCAGTGATCCCATCGTCTATTTTAGTCATTGCTATTTAAGGACCATATTCAACCCTTATTTTGTCTCTACGGACTCTAATAGGAATTGTTCCTATTGTTCCTATGGACTCTAAAGGGAATTACACACAAAGAATTGAGAGTAGAATGTCTTAAGTTATTAACACTACTAATTCCTTTGGATCCGTTGAATGTAATGGATAACACTTCCAGACAAGAATACATTTACAGTCTACTCCCAGGATGAACCGTGATGGAGAACAAAATCCAGGTGCACTCTTAGGAAGCACTGTGGCCTACAGTGGGCATGAGTGAGTGAATCCCATTTGAAATTTAAATGCCGTGGTTAATAGGTGGATGTGCATGTGAGCTCCTGCGACCCACGCACCTCCACCCATACCCCACGCATAGAGTAATTGCCAAATCAGCAGTTGCTCCATGCAGGGGTATGTGTGGGGGAGATGGGTGTGTGCCCGTATCCACCCACACTGCACCTGCAGTGGCATGTCCACAGCCCGCTGTTGTGGGTGCGTTCCATTTAAAAAGGGCCTGTGACTTGACTTCCCAACCACAAGTGTGCAAACCTGTAACCAATTAGGTACAAGGCTTTGCATACTTAAGTTTGAAAATGGCCCCATTTTTATGGGAAACTGTGCTGAGACAAAAAACACTTTCTGACAGAAATGGGGCCATTTTCATTTGGAAAACAAAAGTTTTCACTCGCACAAAAAATGGACCATTTATCAAAAAATACTATTACCTTCATCCTCGCCCACACCCTCACCTTTTGTTATTATTCCAGTAATTTGTTGTGCCCTTTTAAAGAACACACTGAAAACTCTCCAGAGCAGAAACCAAGTCTCCCTATATATTTCTAGAATGCTTGTAGTATGCTCACAGTGCCATCCTGAGTAGGTACTTGAAAGTAGGTAGGTGAGAACCATGGTACTCAGTCACCCATAAAGAGAGAGAGAGATGACTTTCATAACAAAATAATATATTTTGCACATTTCTGGTGCAAACATCAGCTATTACCTCATAATTCGGAGTAAAGTGAAAAGTTAGTGCTGCAAAATAGCTTCCTACAAAACCGTTACAGTATTGCTTTCCCCATTTTTGCAAACCATGCTGTATGATGTGTGATATAGCAAATATATGCCTAGGTACAAAAGAGACATGAATGTGAAACATTGTCCTAGAGTTCAGCATCCCCTGGATATGATAAAGGTGACTTAAGAAAAAAAAATCTTAATCCATAAGATTAAGGGTCCATAATAATGTCTTTAATGTAAAAAAATAAAAAATCACTGCCCATATGCAAAATAACAGCCAAAGCCGGTCAGCCCATGCGTGCCCTTTTCCCCAATGACACGGACACTCCTGGCACCATTTTTGGAAAAGGGATGCAGATGCTCATAACGGCCAGCAGCCATTTTGCACAGGTACAGTGATAAAACAAAAAGTCCTTGACACCCCCCTCCCCCAAAATGAGTTTTTGGATACAAAAATGAAAATAAAAACAAAAATGAAAGATGTGCCTTCTGCACACCCCTACTGTCGGTTTGCTGACATCCATTATCTTTTAAAATATGTTCACCTATGAACAATACCAAGGTCAATGACCTAGATTCCCCTTGGGCCCATGCTGTCTTACACTGGCAGAACCTTGTGGTTAGAAATTCCCCTGCCAATGAGACTATGACTTCAGAACAAGCACAACTTTTTCCTTTGCTCTTTTTTGAGTGAGGATTAATTAATTCTGAAAGGCCCAATTCAGCTCCTGTTGCTGCTTACTTAAACGGGAGCAGGATTGAGCCCTCCAAACAGTATCAAGCTATTGTTCGTCTTTTTAAAAATATTGGGATCTAAATAGCAAGGTTAGCGAGGCATAGCAACAGCTATCTAGCGCTAAATATAAACAGATAGTTGAAGCGCATCATTTAATAATTGAAAAGCTGTAGAAAATTGCAATTAATTATTGTACTGCAATTAGAGCATTACTAAAACTGCAAGAAATTGCAATTTTTACTTATCTTTCCCTGAAAGAAAACCATTGACAAAGTTTGATTAATCAAGAGGCACCTTACTTAATAATTGCAAATATGAGAATGATTAAATCTTGCTCTACTTTTTAATTGCATATACCTTGCAGTTAAAAGTGATAGGCTACTTTTTTGGATTACAGTTCTTGTTTTTCCAGCCACATGAGATAATGTAGAAAAATGAGAAGGGAAAGTTGTGTGGGTATCACTTCTTAATGGCATTAACATGCAGGATGACTCTTGGAAGAGTCTTTTGTCCATATTTGTTCCTTCATTCACTATCCACTTTCAATATTATGTAGGCAACTGATAAATGTTGTCTTTGCAGGTCAGAGCTAATCCAAATAATCTGTTTAAACAGTTACTCTGCGACATTGTTTACAACAAACCTATTGTAGATTTTATTAAGTAAAGCCAAATGCCATGTGATTGACTGAAATCTTTCATCAAGCTAGAACAAAGATGTATGAGGATAAAGGAAGATTTCACAGCTTTCCGCAGGCACTCATGGCATTTGTCCTTATTTCAAAAGTTGCTGGTTGATGGAAATGGTTGAAAGAAAATTGCAGCTGACGTAAAAAAAAAAAAAAACATATAAGGAGGGGGAAAGTGATTCATGCTTACATTGGAGGTATTTCCATATCACTCTCATTCTTTGTTCCTTGCCAAAGTGGGTGGAACATAGTTTAACCTTATAATCTTCTTTTAATTCTGCACTCACAATGGAGAACAAGAGCCAGTTTTCAGATATCAGTTCCATAGCATAAATCAAGGGTGATGCCACTGAACTATCATGCAAAGAGAGTGTGTCAGTTCAACAGAGATCTGAAAGATACAGTTGCTTTGCATCTTCAAACTCCCAATAAGATTGGGGTTCAAAAATCCCAGTCTGCAAAAGTACAGAGGTTCATTGCTTTTAAACAAGGATAAATGGGACCAGATTCAGGCCATAAATTGGAAGAGAAGGAATGATATATGCATGTATTTATAAAATAGAAATCAATCCATAGTTCCTATACATACAAGTGTCCAAAGAGACACAGAAGCTCCTCCCTTCACCCAGTAACCCCCCTCTCTTACCGAAATATCTTCAGTAGGTGCATAAATTCCCAGATGAATACACACTCTCACACACACACTCCCTATCCAACAGCTCCCCCTTCCTTCCAGTGATAGCGGGTGGTGATAGTGGTGGTGGCAGCCCAATGCTGGTAGGGGAAGGATGGAGGCAGCTGTAGTGGGGGGCAGCCTGGTGGTGCCCACGCACAACCTCCTCCAAAAACAGAGAATTGTTCTCCAAAGGCAGGACAGGACTGTGGGATTTTCTTGCAAACTTCTGCCAGTTCAGCCTGAGGCAGAATGGTCGGGCGGTATATGTTCTACTTGTGTCCTGCACCAACAAGGTTGAGAATGCCCTCTATGCCTATTGCTTTCAACAGGCCTGGATATTGTTGATTGCCTTGCATGAGTGGGCCCTTGCAAACCATCATCGAATTAACCCACCACTCTACCCTGTCAGAGGGGAACTGCTCTGCCATGTAGTGTTGCAAATTCCAATCTTATTTTAGAACAACAACCTAAGGTAACAGTGTCTCTGTGAACTGAGTATTGCTTTGCCAAATGTTCAGTAGTATTCCTACCCTCAGATAAGTACAAAAACTGGGCCACTCAATGTAAATGTGTGCAAGAGATTATAATTAATAGATGTAGGTAAGTAAGCTTTAATAAAAGAAAGTAAACACCCTGATCTAGTACAACAGTATATTTTAGTCATAGGAATGGAGCTGCCGGCTCATTTTTCTTTCTCACAAGGCTATTGCCACTTTGGACAGAATGAATCATCCATTGAGTACTGTGTATTCACTTCTGAATATTCAATAATGAGTCTGGGTTTTGGCAAGTCCAAATCAAATCAGAAAGAATGTTTCCTTTTTTCCCTTACATTTCCTTGGGCTTGTCTGAAAGAGCTTGAAGCCTCTTTAGAGAATCCAGCTTCATAGTCTGAGGGGAATTGCTACTCTAAAGGTAGGGAATGTAGATAATTTGGGAAAAGAGCAATTCTTTCCATCTAGCATATACGAGAAGGCATTAGACATAGTGGGAACTTTTTAGTGGCGTAGTCATAGCAATTATTTTGACAAAGTGACAGCAGCAAGCAGAGAGTACATAAAAAAGCAGGATTCCCCCCCCCCCCCAATAAGATCTTAAGCTGTAAGATGTGCAAGTGGCTTTCACAGCCTAGATCTGAGTTAAGAACAGGGATCTGTTTCCTTCTCTCTCTCTTAATTTGAAATACACTGGTATACAACATTTTTTTGTTTAGGAAAATTCTGATTGAGACTATGAAATGGTGATGAAGGAGGAAAGGATGCATGTGGAGCAGAACAATTAGGTAAATGAGCTTTAAAAGAAAAAAGATGTGAAAGGACTGATTGTACCCAATTTAAAACATTGCAACTCTGCACTCCCTTTTACAGTATTCAGGAATCAATTAGACAGGGTCTTCTGTGTAAGCAGTTGACTCACAGAAGAACTCAGATCTCGCCAGCCCAGAGATTATTTTAACTTTCTCCCCTGAAGAAACTCTAGAGCCTAACAGTAATTAGCATCTTCCCTTTCCCCTTCCTATAAGTAGGTGTCCTCCTGAGCATCTAAGTAAAATAATGGTTGTACTGTGGTGTGTGGTTTTTTCAGGCTTCAGATAAATTAAGTCTTTTTTTCCCCTTGCCTTTCTGAGGTTTAGAACACCAGAATTAACAAACACCTTTCATAAATAAGCCACCCTCTACTACAGAGCTTAGTGCTGCTTTCTCTATTCTTCTTATGAAGCATTTATTTCTGTTCTTGGGTGGTTCCTGAAGCAGTGATATATTTAGATACCTCAATGCATATATGGAACATATGCAAGAAGAAGCAGACTTTACCTGCTTTCCAAAATAAGCTAAATAGTACACCGGCAAGACAGAGTGGTAGGAATTCAACAGAACTCATTATAGCCAAGAAGTAGTGCAGGTTGTTTTTAAGACTGCATCAAAAATTTCCCCTTAAGGTGAAGGAAGGAATGCATTATATCTTGTGAACCATCGATCATAGAAAGGAACCAAAAACTGCAGGGGCAGCTTCAAAGAAACCTTGAATCTCCTATGGAAGTTATTAGCGGATAGTCATACAACTTTTTTTATTTAGTTTTAAATTGGCTCATTAATTTGGGTTGTTGTTTTTTTCCTTTCAATCAGCGGGTCTAACTATTCTTTTCCACCATCCCACAACTCCTTCTTCAGGACTCTCAGATTTGCTATGTGCCTATTTGGCAACAGCATCTGGCATTTCCCTATTAGCTCAAGATTCTCTCTCTTCCTGCCATATAAATGTTTTTGCTACAGACAGAGCGTGCACAGACCATGGAGAATGCATATCAGTGTGAGCCCCTGGCTTGGCATCATTTGTCATCCCCTTTCTCCAAGATCTGAGCTCTACAGCCACTTGGGCTACAGAGAGAAGGGGGGCATTTGGGGACACTGGTGTGGGCCTGTTCTGATGGGACATCCTGTGATATGTTCACAATGAAGTTACAAACACTTTGGTCAACCTGTCAGACCAAGAGTGTGAACAGATGAGACATTGCCTGACATCTGCCCCCCATTGGCCTGAAATTCACCTGCCAGTCTGTCAGATGTCCGACAGATCTTTGCCCCAGGTTTGCCCCAGGACTGCTACTCGTGGCAACATCCCAGAAAAATCTGGAGCCCACTAAGCAGGCCAATCTGGAATAATGGGCACCAACAGGTCCACTGGCTGTCTGTTGGGGTGGACCACGGTCCGTCCCCATGGCCACCCCCATATATTAGGGTACATGCTGACTCTGTGCACATTCCATACCGTGGAGTCATGGGCAACAGTCTAGACCATCGCTACAGTGACTGCAACGGAGGGGTGTGTGTGGTGCACAGCAGACCTTTGCAGGGGACTGAACACTGGTCCGTCTGTGCAATCTGTTGTGCAGCAACTGTAAATGGGGGCTCCACAGAGTAACCCCATGCTCCAGCCAGCTCTCATCTTGTGTGTTAACACCACATCTCTGCCACCTTCCTTATCTCCCAGCTCTGGTAGTGGCTTCTGGAACAGAGAGGGGGACAATGGGGCAAAAAAGAGCAAAGCTTGAAGTGAGAGGGGAAAGAGAAGAAACCCCTCCCTCTCTAACTGGGGAAGAAGATGGACAACTGGCCTTGAAGGCTAGGATCTAAATACGTTCACCGTCCCCAGGAGCATAGAAAGCCGTTCACCTCCTGTCCCTCTATGGGGGGGGGGAAGGGGGGAGACAAAACATCTCATTCAGAACAAAGGGGAGGCAGAGAGAGGGAGGAAACCCCACATATTCCAAGCAGAAGGATAGGGGGATAAGGGGCGAAACCCCAGGTTCTGAGTGGCGAGGCATGATGTGCAGAGCTTCCCAGTGCCACGGAGATGCCTGGTAGTATGGACTCTGCCACTAAATTCCCTCAATAACCAGAGGTGGGCCTACCTTGGTTCTGACTGGCACGCGCACGCACACACACACACACACAGAGCTCTAAATCTGATGCTGAGCACTAGGGTGTTGGAGCTGTGACAGCATCATCAGGGGCCCAAGGTGTCTGCTGAGTTGTGGCTGGCACAGAACTGGAGCTACCAGGACAGCCTGCTCTTCTACACCTCTCTACCGCTGCAAAATCAGGAGACACACAGCTGACCCAGGAGAGTCCAGAGGCGGAGTGGGTGGAAAGTGCCCAAAGCAACCACCCAACTGGAGCATCAAGCAGGGGGGAGAAACCTGGAGGTGGATTGGGCTTCCTCTCACAGCCTGGAAGAAGGAATGAGGAGGAGGAGTTGGCTATAATGGGGATAGCCCCTCCCAATGCCCTGCCACCATTCTCATTGAATAACCTGTCCGTTCATGTCCCTTGGGTTGAGAAAAGGGCATCTGAACCCCACCACAAAATGTACAACCCCAGTGCCTCTAGTCTGCACCCATTCTGGCACAAAAGTTTCCCCAGCCCCTGCATACATAACCCCTACCAGCTTGACCCCACTTTTTCTCCCCACTATTTATCCTGCATAGCCCTCATAACTCAAATTGTCCTGAGAGGAGATGGGAGAAGCGTGAGTAACTCCTCTTCCATCCCATTCCATTTGCTTCAGGGCAATTAACACCTCTAATCCACAAGGGACAGGCTGGGAGTGTGGAACATAAGTTAAAGTTGCTCCCTTTCCCTTCCTACCCCAGTGGAAATAGAAACACAATTAAGTGTTGCTCGTTTGGGTCATATACTCTACCAAACAACTTAATCCCTTATTTCCATGCCATCTTTTCTTCTACAATTATGTGCATGTATATCAACCCACTATGAAAATAAAACTCTACCCCCATAACTTTAATTCAGCCATGTTCTTCAATAACCAGTAGCTATGCATACATACCTTCTGTATGGCAGAGTTAATGCTACAGAGGTGTATTAAGATTTGCAGTGGCAAATAGGGTGGTAATGTAGAGGAGTGGATGAAGCAGAAGTACAAGATCAAAGTTGTTGGTTATTTCAACCAAATGTACAAATCAAGGGTGGGGAACCATCCAGCCCATGAGCCAGATCAGGCCTGCAACTGCGTATGTGGCCCTTTTCTGATTCCTGGATCTGGCCCAGCCCAAGAACTGAAAGAGTGAAGTCAGAGGAAGGGGTGGAGGATGAGGGCATGCACCCAAGTACAGAGAATGGATCCATGACATAGTTCCATGATCTGTCCTTCCCTCATTCTAACTCCTGCCTCCACTTCCTACCTGACCAGCAAAAAGCTTGTTCTAATTCTCAAAGTGAAAGATTTCTCACCTCTAGTATAAAGCATAACTGCATTGTATTGCCATTCTTATGGGAGTTTGCCAGAAAGAATTTTGGGGGAAGGGAGCAAATTTAACCGACAGCCTATACAGCGGTCGGGGTTGCAAGTGAATGGAAATGTAGCATGCATCTACTGCCTTGTGAAAACAAAATGCCTTTTCTGTGTACATTTCAGTCTTTGTTTCCTTTGAAAAGTTAGACAATTGTACAAAAAGTGATGCTCTGGCTTTCCATCCAGAAACACATCTGTGGTTAAAAAAAGCCACACACACCTCTCCTACTCTTAAAGATAAAGGGGAAAGGAGGTGCCGTACAACACTTACAGAAATGCTGCACCTTTGTGCTTTCAGAGAGAGAACCTATTTCAGTGAGCAGCAAATTAATTCACTGCCATAGGACAGGTACAATAAAGAGTTCCTGGGATCTATTAATTAAGAATTTATGTGCTCCTAGAAGCTAAGGCTGCTCCTGTTACTAGGCAATGGGTTTTCTGTCTTGCTCTCTTTAAACTACCTCTAATTTCAATCTCAGATTTACATGTGACTAAATATAGATAGCTAGGTTCTGCTGCCTACCAATGGGGGTGGGAGTGGGTGATGCCAACTGTCACTGCTGTTTCTTCTTTTACCTGTTGTTGGGATTCACACGGAGTCAGGCTGCAGTCTAAAAGTAGGTGCATTCCTGCTCTGTAGTAAGAGAAGTATAATTCGCCTTAACCCTTGCATCTGCACAGAGGTGAGGGGCCCAAATGGCTCTAGCAAAGCATGTCAGACCGGCCCTGAAAAAGCATGAGCCAGCCCTTAGATTTTCATCTGTGCTGTCAGCCATGAAAAGCAAACCCTTCAATGTCAAATGCCAGAGTCTGCTATGGTGTATTTAGTCAAAGAGTCGGACTAGCAGGACTATGGCCTTCGCAACAGCCAGGTATTGATCGTGACTTTTTCCACTTCCAACCTCCCTCCCCTTTGGGGGGCCAAGGAGGGAGAGTCTGCCTTGCTGCATAGAACTGGGCTAGCTACAGTGATCCCCAGGAGCTGTTGATTGCCACTGCGTGTCCATTCCTGGCAGACCCCCTCTCCCCCCTTCAGATCCTTCCCGAGCTGGCAGCACTCCTAGGTTTAGGCAGCTGTGATTCCCCCCCACCCCACCCAAATAGCCCAATCCTTCTTCCTGTTGTTATTCCTTGTCTGACTTCTCCTGGTACCCACTCAATCCAGAGGCAGGGGCCGAAATGCCACACACGTGTCAGGCTTATTAAATAGCAGCGGCAGCACAGAGCAAAACCTCCGCTAATTGGGAAGGATCAGGACCAACGGGGTGGGGTGACGGCATCTGCCAACCGGAGGGAAAGGAGCACTAGACAAGGAGGAGGTGGGGGAGGCGCTGACACTTTGGGATGGCGATTCTCTGCTGTCCGTTCTAGTCCACCAAGGACAAGCCACACGGTTTAGGAGCTGCCCTTTCAGCACCGCTGCTCTCAAACGTGCCTGATGTTTCTGCTTCTCTGCTCAAATAGTAACAGGAGACCAGAAGCAGCGTAGTACCCATGTATTGCCCTGTCACCTGCACCAGCTGAGAGATCACTCAGGGTACTAGAGGCACCAGAAGTTAATTCTCCTCTGAACTGTGCAAATCTCTGTCCAGTTCAGAAGACTAGCGAGGAAACAGAGCCACTGCCTCTTTCCCTTCTCCTAACTTCCACCTGAGGATCCTGATTAGACAGGAAAGGCTGACGGTCTGTCTACTTTGCAAAGTGACCCCAGAACTGGAGATTCAAGAGGGAGGGGCAGAATCCCAGCATCCCGGCTTGGAGTTTGGCTTCTCTCTGTCTTTCCGCCATCTCCCGAAACTGAGGCAGCAAAAAAAACACACACAAAAAAACAAAAACGAGGGGAGATGAAAGAGAAGCATCAACTTGGCTTGAAAGACACGTTTCAAAACTGGGGTTGGAGTGGAATAAAAGGGCTCCCAACGAGATGACAAAATCATCCACCTCCCTGAGAACAGGGGACGAAAGAGACAGTAGCAGCTGGGGTGCTCGGTGCCAGGCGAACTAGGAGAGGATCTGAGCTTGCAAGAGGCGACTGCTTTGCTAGCTAGCGCTGGTCTTTCTCACACATTCACCTCCCTGCCCGGCTCCTGGGAGGCGAAAGGAATAACGGAGAAGTTGTGTTGTCTCTGGAGACGAGGCAAGTGGTGGGGCTGAGGCCAGTCTAGTTTCAGGGGGAGAAGGGACGAGACAGTGCGGTGTGATCCATGCACCGCTTACTCTGCAGTAGGGTTTCAGTGAGACTACCCCAGAGTAAGTGGGGTGTGTGGTGGATGACAGCCCCTGTATTTTCGACTCAGCCTCAAGGAGCCAGGAGTGGGGGGGGTGTGGTGTGTGACTGATCCTGCACACACACACACACACACACACACACACACACCCATCCCCACACTTGACAATCTGCTCGTAACTTACAAGGAGCAAAGTCTTGGTGCATGGGAAGCTCAGCCTCCTCAAATCGAGCAAGGAGAGGGAAATCAGTCTGAAGTAATAATGTTTATTTAATGGGGCGGGGGACGCTTGACAGCTCAGATGCTGCCCCCAGCATATCTCTACGTGGCAAAGGGAACTGTCCCCAAACTCCCACCGCCACCAGCGTGCATCCGAAGAGCCTATACGGGCACAGCCCCTCGCTACAGCACACCGGGAAAGAGCAGCCGCTGTCCGACTCCTGCCCGCTAGCTGCCGGGCGCGATCAGCGTTGGCTTCCCCGCCAAGTCCAAGTAACGGGAGCGTGTGTGTGCGTGTGTGTGCATGTGGGTGGCTGCCTGCCTGTGATCGTGGAGGGACTGAGTTGCTACGACACGAGAGCCCCGAGCCCCAGCTGCCTCCAATCCAGCCCCCAATGCAAGAAACCATCCCCCGATCTTACCCTGAGCTGCGGCGAAGAGCCCCGCGCAGAGAAACAGCAGAGACTCGCAGTTCCTCCACGCCGTCATGTCTGCAGTTATTCCACACACACACACACACGCACCAAACCCCAGCAGCTCTCCTCGGCTCGGCCAGTCTCCCACAGCAGCCAAGAGACTAAGGGCAGCGCCAAATAATCACCAAAGGGCAAAGAGAGGAGGAGAGGAGGCAAGATCCAGGTCCCGAGAACAGCAGCGCAGCATCCGACGCCTCCTGCAGGACTGGGCGCTCGGCTCGCTTCGCTCTTCTCATAGCATCAAGTCCCGAGCCACTGCAGGGCTGGAGCTGCTCAGAGCTTAGAGATCCTGGGAGCAGCTGGCTGGGTCCGAGGGAGGAAGCAAAAACCAACCAGAGAGACAGGCAGAGGGGCAGCCAGGCATCGAGAGAAGCAGGGAGGCAGCAGGAGCAGAGAGTGATCCAGCCAGTGTGGAGAGGAGGAGGAGGAGGAGGAGGAGGAGGGAGGGATGGGAATGAGAGAGCAGAGCAGAGAGCGCAGCAGACAGGCTGCTAGCAACACAAGGAGCTGCTGCTGCTGCTGCTACTGCTGCTGCTGGACTCAACCATCACTTCCCACGGAGAGGGGAAGGAGCTGGAACTGCACAGCGAGCACACGCTAAGCTGCCTCGCAGCCTTCTCACCGCAACATGCGCACCCCCAGTCTTGACACTCGGTCCCCCTTGGCCAGCCCATGGAAGTGGCACATGCATACACACCAAAGGGAGAGCAAGCCAGAGCAGGGGCTGGCTGGCAGAGATACACACAGGGCTGGCCTGCTCCTAGTTTCTGGCACTTTGGTGTCTGTGTCCTTCACATGGAGTTGGGGAGGTGCCACGCCAAGGGGGAAGGTCCAGTGGAGCAGCACTCCTGGTTCCTCTATGGAGCATCTGAGAAGGTGCTTCCACTTTGTCCCTCCTTGGCTACGGCCCCATTAGGTAGCAAGGTTCTCGACTCCCTCCTGAGGCTAGGCCACCTCTAATTGACAAGCGCTCTGTGGAGCTTTCCAGAGTGGGAGAGTGGGGAAGCAGGTAACCCTTTAGTAATGCTAACTCTAACTCGCACCATTATTGCCATCCCAACACTCGGAAAGGCTTAACCCATCCACCCCTGATGTATTCGGATAGTTCCTCTCAAGCTCTGCATCAGAACAGATTGATCTTCAGGGAAACTCAGCGAACGGAAGTCTTGAGAAATGGCACTTTGTCTTTGCCTTGCCATCTCTAATGGCTCATGTCACCAAGAAAGATTCCTGCCATTAAGGAAACATTTCTAAAACCCAGCCAGGCTGGGTCAGTCCTCTTAGAGGTTGCGCTAAAAAGCCAAAAGAAGGATTATTCTAAGTTAGATTTAACACGATGGCACCGAGTTTATCCTACAGCGTCACCAGGCTTAGGGGTGGGATGCACCTTTCTCCGGACGTATTGTCTCTCCTCCTGAAAAGAGCTTCCAAATATCCTCCTTGCCTAAGCAAGACAATGTCACTGAGAAACACCAATGTCTACTTGGTTTAGATCCAAAAGGATTTAAAAACACTAAGCCCACTTGTGTGGTACAGTGTGCCTTGCCACATAATTAATGCTTGATATTACCTGTATGAGTAATGAACATACAAAAGATCACAGGCAAGAAACAAAACACGTTGAGATGGGTACTTTTAAGGTTGCAATTATTCACTTCTGATGAGGTTTCTTTCCGGATAAAATATGCAAAGTTGTTTTCTCACGGTGCGTTGCAGGAAGGTGGAGGGAATGGGCATTGAATGAAGTAGGCTGCCTTTGTAATAAGCTTGTATTTTATGTATTAATGTTGTTGCGGTTCTCACCCGGAAAAACTCAGGGCAAAGGTAGTCTGAAGGCAAAGATGGGACATTGCTGCCATCTAGTGGTAAGTAATTTTTCCTTAGATGTCCCCACTGAAACCAGGACTCGGAACTAGGGATGTGTGCACCAGAGCTCCATGTCGTTTTTCATTATCGGTATTGTTGTTATCAAAATGTGTCATTTGATCATTATCATTATAATGACAATGCCGTTTTCATTATTGTCATTATCAATACTAATACCGGTTTCAAACAAAGATTTTTTTTTTAAATTATCGTTATCGATTCTTGATCTTGTGAGGACCAAAAACTGGAGACGGTAGTTTGATCACGTGTGTTGTCATGTGCGGTGGCGTGGTGTCTTTGTGGCTTGGCTTGTGTGATAAATTGGTTGTGTATTTTTGTGTGTGTTGTAGCTGTGTCTGCGTGTGGGTTTAATGTGTTTGTGTGAGGAAGGATGGAAGGTGAAGGAAGCAGTGGTGGTGGTGGTAGGAAGAACCTGAGGAGGAAGGTCAAGGTGGAGGTGGAACAAATGGAGGCCCAGCCTGGACCATCTTGTGAGGTGGTGGAGGTGGACTCCTCAGCAGAGGAGCAAGAGGGCAGAGGAGGTGCCACTGCTGTTAGGTTTGTAAAATTTATTTTTATTTATTGTTCCATATAACCTTGAGGACAAGAAGAATACTATCCTTTGGAGTGAGCTTGCTGGCGTGCGCGTGCTGGACAGTGAGGCACAAGCAGTAGGCATCAGTGGAGGGCAGGATTTGCACGTGTCTTATTTCTGAGTCTGCCGGGGGGGGAGGACTCTTTCAGCAGTCAGGCATGAGCTGCAACAGCAGCACCCACCAAGAGACATGCCAGCTAGGGACTCAACTTGCAAACAGCAGCACCCCAGGAAGGGCAAGATTTGCACGTGTCTTATTTCTGGGTCTGCCAGAGAGAGGGGGGGGGGGCTCTTTCATCATCATCATCATCATCAGCCAGAGTCTCAACTTGCAGACACTACAGCACCCCAGGTGGTGGTGGTGTACGTGGGAGAAAGGGAAAGAGGCGAGTACGCAGCACTGTAGCACCATCCATCCACTTGGTGTGGGAGTGGAAAGGACTAGAGGCATCACCATGAATGCATGATATTATGTAGGTTTTTATGCATTCATGTTTCAGAGAGGGTGATGATGATGACGCTGCTACTCCAGGCCCATCAAGGCAGACGTCTCAGGGCCAAACAAGGCAAACAAGGTCCACGGTATGGAAGCATTTCCATACCCCGAAAGGCAGATTCGCAGAATACAAGGTCAGACACAGAGGCTGGAACAACAGGGAATGGATTGCCCACCTGTTAGGAACGGAAGTCCCCTGCAGAGACAAAAAGATTGGCCAGCCACCCACTTATGGAGACAGAATGCAGGCAGGGCTTGATAGACCATTGGTCTGACACAGTATGGCACTTCTTATGTTCCTATCTTTTTATGTTCTTTAGCTCTGCGACAAAAAAATCAAGAAGGGGACACAGGGGACCCCGTCGGGGCTGGCTGCCCATATCGAGACTGGGCATCGAGGTGACGTGGGATGCATCTTGCGCTGGCAGGAGCAGGGAGGAACATCGGGCAGAGGAAGGGAGGAAGGCACGCCAGAAAAGGCGCTGTCCCAGTCCTTCCCCCTCCAGCTCCTCCGAGGATTCACCAGCCCCCCAGCAAAAGGAGACCCCCGAAGTGAGGGCATTTTGGGGTTCACTACAGAGGCCCGCCAAAAAATATATGTCGGGCTTCAAGGCCCACACCCGAAATGTGGAGGACAGACTGATGGAGTGATTAGAGGAGCTCCAGATCATGGGGTGGCAGGCTGAGGCGTACAAGGAATACCTCAGGACTGAAAAGGACGCTCTGGAATCATTCTGCCAGACCCTGGTGGCATGGAAGGCGTCCATGGTGGGGGGTCCTGGTCGTTGCCAGGTGACATGGGGCAGAGGTGGATGATGTGCCCCGCACCTCAGTCCCGCGCACAGTTGTCCCCTTTTCCCCATGTTCCATGGGACAGGCCCACAAACTCCTATGTTATTTTCCTATGCCTTTTTATAATGTTAATGTTTGTTTTGTTCAGAGTTAAAATATTTTTTCAAAAGTTGTTAAAAAAGTTATATTTGTTACCAGCCGCGTTTGACCTGTCCAATCATTTATCCCTCTGTGCTTCTTCTGGCAGGTGGCAGAATCTCATTATATATACAGCTTGTCTGATCCCTACCTGACAGCAGCAGCACATGTAGCGTATTAGACCCAAGATGTGCCAGCAGGGTCTCAACTTGCAGACAGCCCCACAGAACGAGCGAGGCTTGTGTCTGTGTGGGTGAGTGAGAGAGAGAGAGAGGCTATGGCAGTCTGGCAGAGGCATCGGCAGGTGCACTGCCCGCTCTCACAGAGAGATCACCACATGGGGGCGCAGCCTTGGGAAGCTGCCAAGTGGTGTTGTGTCTTCAGCTCGCCGAGAGATCGCCCCCGAGTGGTGGGGTGTTTTCAGCTCCGAAAGAGATCACTCCATGGGTGACAGCCTTGGGAAGCTGAGTAGTGATATATAATACTTGGTTATATTTGTCGGTTGGTCCCTTTGAATCCCTCGAGTGGAGAGGTGTGTTCAGCTTGTAGAAATATTGCCCCAGAGGGGGTAGACTTGCAGACAGCGCCCCAGGTAGAGCAAGCGACTATTTTCTGTGAGGGGGTGCCAGAGAGAAAGAGAGACAGAGGCTCTTTGGCAGCAGACGGCGGGTGCTGGTGGGCAGAGGGGCTCTTTCACCAGCTGCAGTGGACATCAGCAGGGGACTGTGGAGGAGTAGGCTGGGCGGGGGGGGAGAGGGGCAGACTGGTGGGCACTGGCCAGTCAGGCAGGAGCAGCAACAGCACTCAAATGATGGTTCTTGGGACTGGAGTGGCTGCTTCTGGATGTAGTGGAATGACAGCTCCCCATGACTGGAATGACGGTTCCAGAAGCTTGATGATGGTTCCCGGGACTGGTATAACTTCTTCAGGTACAGTGGAATGACAGCCCATGGGAGTTGAATGATGTCCCTAGAATTATTACTTGACTAGGCACACTTCATTCAATCATTACGATACATAGTAACAGGTACAGGGAGGCACACATGCAGGCACATAATTATGTTGTGTATTATTTCCATCTAATTATGGTAGGTTTGTTGCTAGACGTGGGCATTGAGCATGAGCACAGATGAGATCTCTTGATGGTTCTGGCAGGTGGCAGATTGAGCTGGATGCACCTCTCCTCCCCCCCCCATCTCTCTTGTTCTAGCAGCGGGAAGCCCCTCTCTCTCTCTCTCTCTCTCTCTCTCTCTCTCTCTCTCTCTCTCTCTGATCATGTACTGCAGGTGACGGCATGGGTGGGAACGTGTCTGTCTCTCTTGTTCTAGCAGCGGGGAGACTTTCTCCACGAGCAGCAGGTTGCTACCTCATAAAAAAAGGTTCTTCGTGGTGACTCTCATCATTCTAACCACGTCACCTTGTGTTCGATCCCCACATGGACTTGTCTTATATTCCTGGACTTGTCTTATATATGACTGGAATGTAGGCCCCAGCACTATGATGATGGGTTGTGGGACTGGAGTGGCTGGCTGCTTCTGGATGCTGTGGAATGAAAGCTCCCAGTGAGGGGAATGACGGCCCCAGAACCCGGGTGATGGGTCCTTGGACTGGAGCGGCTGTTTCTTGATGAGGGGTCTCAGGAACCACCATCAGGGTTCTGGAGCCGTTGTTCTACTCACAGGGAGCTGTTGTTTCACTGCATCTAGAAGCTGCCACTCCAGTCCCAGGACCCATTACCAGGGTTCTGGGGCCTACGTTCCAATCATGGGGAGCTGTCGTTCCACTGCATCAAGAAGCAGCCAGTTACTCCAGTCCCAGGACCCATCATCAGTGGAACAACAGCTCCCTGTGAGCAGAAAGATGGTCCCAGAACCCTGATGGTGGGTCCTGGGGCTAGAGTAGATGCTTCTGGATGCTGTGGATGGACAGCCCCCCTTGACTAGAACGGCGGCCACAGAACCCTTATGGTGGGTACTGGGACTGGAGTGGCTGCTTCTTGATGCAGTGGAACAACAGCTCCCTGTGAGTGGAATGATGGCCCAGAACCCCGACAGTGGGTCCTGGTATGGGAGTGGATGTTTCTGGATGCTGTGGATGGGCAGCCCCTGTGACTGTAATGTAGGCCCTGGGACTGCATGCTTCTTGATGCAGTGTTACAACAGCCCCCTGTGACTGGAACAGTGGCCCCAGAATTTTGATGGTGGGTCCTGTTACTGGAGTGGATGCTTCTGGATGCAGTGGATCAACAGCTCCTCGTGAGTGGAATGGCGGCCCGAAAATCCTGATGATGGGTCCTGGGACTGGAGTAACTGGCTGTTTCTTGATGCAGTGGAACGACAGCTCCCCATGATTGGAACGTAGGCCCCAGAACCCTGGTAATGAGTCCTGGGACTGGAGTGGCAGCTTCTAGATGCAGTGAAACAACAGCTCCCTGTGAGCAGAACAACAGCTCCAGAACCCTGATGGTGGTTCCTGAGACTGGAGTAGCTGGCTGCTTCTTGATGCAGTGGAACGACAGCTCCCCATGACTGGAATGGCGGCCACAGAACCCTGATGGTGGGTCCTTGGACTGGAGTGGCTGCTTCTTAATGTAATGTAATGACAACTCCTAGTGAGCAGAACGACGGCACCAGAACCCTGATGGTGGGTCCTGGGACTGGAGGGACTGCTTCTGCATGCTGTGGATGGACAGCCCTGTGACTGGAATGACAGCCCAAGAACCTGATGATGGCTTCTGGGACTGGAGTGGCTGGCTACTTCTGGATACAGTGGAATGATAGCCCCCCTTGACTCGAACGTAGGCCCCAGAACCCTGATGATGGTTCCTTGGACTGGAGTGGTTGGCTCCTTCTTGATGCAGTGGAACGACAGCACCTCGTGACTGGAATGAAGGCCCCTGAACACTGATGGTGGGTCCTGGGACTGGAGTGACTGGCTGCTTCTGAATGCACTGGAAACACAGCCCCCGTGTAACTGGAATGGTGGCCCTAGAACTCTGATGGTGGTTCCTGGGACTGGAGTGGCTGCTTCCAGATGCAGTAGGAATACAGCTCCCTGTGAACAGAATGACAGTCCCAGAACCCTGATGGTGGGTCCTGGGACTGGAGTAGATGCTTCTTGATGCAGTGGAATGAAAACTCCCCGTGAGC
>QEPC01000119.1:2123547-2149949 GCA_003113815.1 Sphenodon punctatus | reverse complement strand
ATGAACCAAAATATCATTTTGTCCCAATTTTTCAACCTCAGGTCCTGGATTTCAGAAATTGTTTCAGCTGTTTATTTGAGTTTTCAGGTAATTTCAGATATTCAAAAACTGAAAGCCAGAAATTTCAAAGTGCTTGGGTACCCAATTGGCATTCGCGCATTGTGATCTAGGTACCTGAAAATGGTACCCGAAAATGGAGGCATCACTCTCGTGTATCATTTCAGTTCCAAACAGATTGATTCTTCCCAGTGCTTTCATTGTGACAAACTCTGCTTTTAGATGAGCGGGTCGCTGTTGCACGACCTGCTTTCGTGATATTTCAAAATCCCTCAATTCAGGATTACATGAGTCAGATTACCTCGATGTGTGAGGTATTTAATTCACGGTTGGCAAATAATGCATTACCTCCTTTCATGCTCATGATCCCCTATATCCATCTCGTGTAATCCCGCGTCGCAAGATTTTGAAATGTTGTGCGACGGCGACCCGCTTGTCTAAAAGAGCCCAAAGTCAGCTCTCCTTTCATTGGAATAGGTGATTATTTGAGGGTTTTTAACATCTCTCAAGTCACCCTGATAATCTGATTTCTAGTGTATCAAAATATCATATTAGAACTTCGACTTTCAATAATAAATGGCTGGATAATTTTCTGATTGTTTCTATCATTCAAATATATCCTTTTGCACTTTGACACTTAATGAAGCCTATGAGTTGAGTTGCAGACCAAACGTTAATAAAACATGATATCAAGTGCAACAGGATGATTTCATCAAGACCTACAGGATACTGGTTGGAGAAAAAAATATATTGCACCAATAGCAGTCTTAATTATACCTCAGCATAAATGTATATTGCTAAAGGGAACTACATATCTAGCTACTAAAGGGATGAATGAATAACTTTAAGGAGCATTGTCTCAACCTTCTGTAGAAACTTTGGGGCTTCTGGGTGTGTTCTTTTGCTCAAAAGGTTTTTATATCTAGTCCCTAGTGGATGAGAGTTTAGACTGGAGAGGAACATGTCAACACCATTTATCTTTCCCAGGTTCATTCTGGGAAATGAGTTAAAATGTGAAGAACACTCTTGTGTCATGAAGCGTTCAACCTTTCTAGTCACACTTTGCAATGTTATCAGGATAATAATTTAATTTCCTTAAAATGCAGTCCCATGGTTCTATCTCTTTTGATCTCTCTCTCTCATTTAATATTGCACCTGACAGAAAGAAAGCTGAGATATCAGTTGATAATGTTTCATCCTAGTTACTTGCTCAAAACATTTCCTTTCCAAGCTTCTTGTATTACCCCAGAAGAAATNGGGGGGGGGGGGGGGAGGGTACACTTGAGAACATTTAGATAATTTAGATGGTTACCAAGAAAGTAAAGCACTTTATAAATGGGCTTGGGCAGGCCTGCACAGGTATTGGCAGGGCTGTGGAAAAACAGTGGTGTCTTCCCAATGTATGGGTGTGGCATGAGCTAAAACTCCCTTAATTTTTGGCTTTTGTCTGTTTCGCGGGTGCCAGATATTCACCACAGTGAATTCCCACCTGGGGTCAAAAATAACCACGCTTCTGGAGCTCTGGCCCCGACCATCTTCAAAAGCATGGTCAAAGTGATTCCCACTGGGAAACAAAAAAAAGTAACGACTGAATGGCAACCATCGGCCGGAATCAAGCAACATGATTCCCAGCCAGGGACAAAGCGAGCAGCATCGCTGCCAGGCAATGAGCAACAACACAGGCCGGGGAGGGAGATTTAAAGGGCACACAGCAGCAGGGGGACGTGGCGGGATGGAGTGAGGCAGAAGGGAGAGGACACCGGAGGGCGAGAGAGCAAGGTGGGAGGAGGAGGAGGAGGAGGTGCAGGTGGAGGAGGCGGTGGTCATGCTGCACATGGAGGCGGTGGAGGGACAGCAGCAGCAGCAGCCGCCGCCAGCGGGACGAGCCGCCCCAGCACCTTCCGGGTGCTTTGACCAAGGTCCAGGATCGGCGTAACGTCTGTTGCGCTGCCCCCGGCTGTGGTCTGTCGGTCCGAGTCCCTGCCGTGTTCCCACTCCCATCACGTCTGTTTGAGGCCTCTCTTGCCCATGGGGGGGTGGTTAGCTGGTTCACCACCGCTGGGAATCCACTGTGGTGAATCAGGTGCCCGTAACGTCTGAAATCACCATATGTCTCTGGTGGAGGGAATTTCTTGGATTAATATCTTTCTTGTTGGAGGTGGTGGAAGACAGTGGGAAAGTTTGCTTCAAGCTCTGATTGTACACTTTCTTAGCTTTGGCAGTTTTATATTTGAGGTTAGGAGAAATGTATTTCCTTGTGCTCTTTGATGACTTTTTGTGCTCAAATTGTTGGGTACAGTGGCCCATTTTGGAGTTTTGTCTCAATGGCATGTACAATTAGTCAAGTAAATATTGTTTACTCCTATATCTTGGAAAATGTCCTTGCCTGATAGTTTGCAGCCAGATATACGATATCAGCAATTGGTACCTCTTTAACTGTTTTTCTTGCATCCTGTTTCAGAAATATCGGTAATGTTTAGAACTTTCTCCTACTGCTGTGTATTTTTAGTCCACCTATTCTTACTTTAAAATTTCTCATATTGGCAGGGTGCCTGTTAGAGAATTGGCAACAGGAAAGTAGGGTAGAGAGCTACAAGTTTCCAACACAAAGATTATGAAGGGATGAACATTGAAATTACAGCATGCTGTGAATGAGGGAGACAATTGTTTGAGACTCATACCTTAACACCGAGCTTGAGGAAGATGACATTGGAGTTTTGATGAAGTTGAATGAAACGAGGATAAAAACTGGGGACTCCTAACTGCCACTGTCACTACCATTGTTTGCGCTGTCCATGGGATTGACTTCTTCTAACACTATTGTTTTTGGTTTGGGGGATTGACCTTCCCCTTGTTCACCATTGCTTGGACTTGGTTATTTTCCTTGTATTCCAATATTGTTGTAATTTTGGAGTATTTTTCTCCTATTTTCATATATATGAGTATCATTTTTATGGTTTTTCAGTAGGGTATTTCAGATAAATTGTTGTTGTTCTAGTTCAATCTTGTTTTCGCTCCCATGGGATATAGACATTTATAGCTATGATCCTTGATAGACTAAGAGCAGAAGCTAATAATAAATAATTATGCAAAAGAAATGAAAGAAATGTGGAATGACATGCGGACCATGTACCAGGGTGGGCAACCTCTGGTCCCTGTGCCAAATCTGATCCACAGCTGAGTTGTTTGGTTCTTTTGAGGGGAGGGGGGTTGTTGGCATATTATTTAAAGTTCTCCAGAAGATAGAAAACTAGCAGCAGATATCATTTCTGAAGTAATGCAGTTTACTTACAATATTCTAGAACTAGGTACAGAAGGACTGATCTATTAGTCTCAGGCCGAATGCTTCCTTCTGACAGCTCTTTTCTGTGGGCTCCACAAATGCAGCAAGCTAAGAATAAATCATCTCAGACAGTAGGTGCAATCAGAAAATTCCACGCCTCTGTGGCAGGAAGGCATATTGAGGCGCCAATAAAAGCTTTTTAGGCAAATGTGACTTCCCAGCTACTATATGGAAGTGAAGTGTGGGGCTTTTCAGTGAAGGAGAAGCTGAGATCATACAGAATAAGTTTTTAAGATCATTATTGTGTTTGCCCCCTTCATTTCCAGCATTCTTTTGCGCAAAAAAACAGGCAGTGAATCCTTGATTATTAAAATGTATATTAGGACCACAAAATTTTGGTTTAGACACTTGATCCTATTGCCCTGGAAATTCTCAAAGATGGTCTTATTAGAGGATATGAATTCTCCCCCTTCTTATAAATTATCATGGTTGCTGTTTATCATGAAAGTCCTCTCACTGGGTTCAATTATTATTATACTAGGTTTAGGGCTGATGTGGCAGCAGCTGTTACCACACCACAATTCCATTCCGCCATTTAGGAATTGCCTGCGCCACACCGCGGCTTTTCTGATGACATTCCACTAATTCCGCTGGCATTCTGCAAATTCGGAAACTATCAGAAAAATTGCGGAATTGTCGGAAACTGTCGGAAAACCACTGTTCCACTATTTTGTGGCGCTGGCGGAATGGCGGAAGTAGCAGAAATGTCATGTTTCCGCTATTTTGCGAAGCCTGTGGAAGTAGCGGAAGGAAATTAGCGGAACTGCGGAAGTAGCAAAATGAAACTAGTGAAATGAAAGCCTCTGCCATGCTATACCACTAATTGCGGAAACACTGTTTCTGGCGGAAATAGCTACCGCTGCGATATTCCACTACATACCTAACTGGGTTTAATCAGGGGGGTTTCACATGACGATAAGAGACAGCTATTTGAAAGAATTCGTGATAAAGAGAATCAGACAGATTTAGCCTACATTCGTTCTTCTCGTTTAGCACTTTTCTATATCCATGTAAAACAGCAAAGGATAATGGAGAAATTTCTTCATTTAAACTTAAAGGTTAATTTGCATGTGGCTTTGAGCAAACTATGTTTTGAGCAGATGCCAACTGCTACCGTGGAAGGGTGTAGAACAAGGAAACCTAGAGAACATGGATTTTGCCCTTGTTGCCGTACCATTATTGAAGATACAGTACAGTATTTGCCAGAATGTCCAATTTATAATGAAATTTGGTTGTGGTATTTTCTTTTCCTTCCCCTCCATTACTGTGGCATTTTTGAAATGGGAGAAAACAATTTGGATTTTACAATAGGAAGAAGATTTTTTTTATTTTGAGATTAGCATCTTTTGTTTTAAAGGCTGAAGATTTGAGGCATCACTATGTATCAGATGAGAATTGACCATGTAATTTTATATCTTTTATGTTATTTATTTATTTATTGTGATGTATGTTTTATTGATATGTTTATATTGGCACATGGCGTGAGCGGACCTTAATAAATTTGAAATTGACAGCTCTGCATACCAAGTTCTGCTTACCAGTTCTCTCAGTACATACTTTGACTCCGTACAGGAGCCCACTGATACATTGGGTGACAGCCTCTTAAACTGAGAGAATCCCCCAGTTGGCTCCTTTCCAATTCCTGGCTCTAGTCCAGTCTCTCTACCCTCAAAGCATTAAAAAGAGTGTATTCCGGATAAGGAAAGGGAAGTGAGAGCTTGCCCTGAAGGAGAGGGGATGGATCCATGGCATAGATCAGAAGTGGGCAATCTGTGGCTCTAGAGTCGCATGCGACTCTTTGGCCCCATTGTGGTAAATGGATGTGGCTCTTGGGATTAGGAAGCTTTGCCCACCCTGGCATAAATCCATGATCTGGCACCTCCCCTTCTTTCCCCCATCCCACGTCTCTTAAGATCCCCTACTCCCAATGCCTATCTGTCCAGAACCACAGAGGTTTCAGACTGGCCCATGGCAGGAAAAATTTTCTCCTCCCCTCCCACTTTATACATTGCGACTTTGACTTAAACCTGCACAAGCTGCGTTCCAACAGTGCAGAAGAATGGTAGCACATTTACAAAACACTTATTTTTCACCAATATATTAGACTGTACAAGACAGCGGAAACTCTGACCACTTAAATAATTAGTCCTACATAAAAAATGTAGATAGTGCTCAATAAATAAATCAGGCTCTATTTGGCTGTGTGAAGATCTTTGTTTGACTTCTATGGGAGTTCTGTACACAGCAGTTTTTCAGAATCAAGCCTTTAGATGCAAAATACATGAGTCAAAAGAATATAAGGAGCTTCCTGAGTCAGACCAATGATCCATTTTAGCCTAGTATTGCCACAACCTGAAACGGCAGCAGGGTTTCAAATCCAGGTCTCCATGATCCCCGCCCGGCAGAGGCCTCACCTAGACGTGCTACTAGAGATCATGAATCGGAGATGCCGGCGATTGAATTTGGGGTCTTATACATGCAAAGTGTACACTCTACCACCTGAGCCACAGTCCACTCAAAGTGGGTGGGCCAAGTGAAAAAAGAATCTAATTAGGCCAAAGCATCAATACTTGTTGATTTTTTCAGACTAATGGAGCATATCACATTATCTGACTTGCAGACCTTTTTTCTTCTCTACAGCTAAAAAGGTTGCAAACACTTTTTGCATAATCTCGACCTAAAGCAGGATTAATACAAATTCTTTTAACATGTAGAAATTTTGCTTTGGGCTCATCAGTTTTACCATGGTAGATAGGTGCTCTCATTATTCAAATAGACTCAGCAGAGTTTTTACAAAGATTCAGTATTTGGCAAAAGATTTTTTTAAAAACATATGCAAATATAGCAAAAAGGAAAAAAATAACATAAGAAATGGTAATTTTATTATATTTACCCTTTGCAGGCCTAGGAAAACAATACAATAACCCACAGTAATAAAAAAAAAAATCTTTGGATCAAAAAATCTGAAGTCTCCATTTGTCTGTGTTTGATTTTATGACTCAACACTTGTAAAGTGTAATCCTGATTCAGTAAAAAGTTTTGTCATTTTAATATGACTGCAGAGTACAAACAACTTAACAGTTCTGTTTAATGATGTTCTTACCATGTCTTTCACCATAGGTGGACTATGAGTCATGGTAATAGAATCAGAGGAATCTCACTGAGGCCCTAATCGTACAATAAGACACATGCAAGCAGCCCCCTTCTCTTGTACAGAATCAAAGGATGTTAATAAAGGAGATGATCCCACACCAGGTGGGTGCCCACCTGCCAGTTTATTAAGTTTTTCGCACCCACCCACCAGCCATACAGCCCCCACTCACAGTGGGGTCTTGGAGCATCCAGATCCTGCTATGCAGGTGAATGCAGGCTAATGTCCGCATCTCATCGATTAGGTTGCCTGCAGCCTCACCTGCATACAGATCCACCAGCACCATAGAGTTGGAGGTGAAAAGTCTAGAGTGTTCTGAAAAGCCACCACTTCCTGTCCATCTCTCTGCTCTCGCTGGCACCTTAAATGACAATGCGCGCCAAAAGTCAGACAAGTGTTATCCCATCTCCTTCAGGTTTGAAACACGTGCACGATGCTCGCTCCTCAAAACCCATTGCTTTCTCAGGAGCGACTTCCACAGTCTTGCCATGGCTCAGAATGACAGCCAGGCAACCATGGTAAGTAAATGCACCTGGGGAAGGGCTGCATTTACACAGTTGCATGTTAAAAGCTTCCGTTTATTGCCATCTAATTATGTGGTGTTTTTTCTTTACTGTATTAAGGTCTGTTGGCCTTCTGTCGGGCCTGTAGGACATGGCTGTTCTCCCAGGCCTTCAGAGGAGGGGAGGGGAGGGTGGGTTAAAGTTTTGTGTGGGGGTGTTTAAAATTTGTTTCAATAATAATATTGTAGATTTGTAATGTGGTTTTATATTGTAACCAAGCCAAGCACACGCACATGAAACTTCGCATCTGCTTATATGTTTGTTGTTTGTTGGTCTTCTCCCCTGTCTCTTCCACTGTCCCCTCTCCCTGTTTCCCCCTCCTTGTCTTTTATTTATTTATTTATTTATTTTATAGATTTCTATCCCGCCCCCTCCTNGTAGGCATGAGGGGGCAGCATATAAATGCAATAAAATAAATAAATAAATATTCACAGGTGGTCAGGAGAACACTGTGGAGCAGCAGGATACCCACTGTGACACAACAGTACCGCACACAAATGGCATGCACAGGCAGTGGGTGGGATGGCATCATGGCCAGCCCACAGGCTGACGGGGGGCGGGAGGTACCATGGCAGAATGGTGGACTGGTGGGGGAGGGAGAGGAACAGTGATGGGAAGTGATCACAGAAGGAGAACCATGTGCACCAGAGATCCCACTGCAGCAACCGCCCAGCAGCAACCTAGGCCAGGTGCTCATTCCCACTTCTCTTTTGACAGGGAGGGCATCTCTGTTAGACTGGGTGGGAAGGGTACCATGGCAGGCCTGCAGACTGGCAGGGGGAAAGAGGCAGGATGGCAGACTTAGGGGGAACCATGGCAGACAATGATCATGGGAGGAGGACTGCATGACCCGGAAATACCATCATAGCAACCTCGGCCAGGTGTTGAAAAGCTGTGGAAAGCAGTAAGCACCCTGTGGGGGACTTCCACTAGGGCTGCCAGATTTCCCCTGCTCTAAGAAAACATCCTTTATTTCAGAACCTCACGTCTCTATAGGATACAATAGATGTACCCTTTTTTAGAACACCAAAGCTTTGTAAGTATCTCTTGCTTTTGAAATTTTGCTCATGCAATGTTTGTGAAGGCCTGAAATGATCAATTGCAGTGAATGCTGTTTCTGTCAGAAATAGTTGATTCACCTTTATTTGTATGATACGGAAATTTACCAGCTTTTTGCTATTTTTCGATAGTTCCCGATTAAGGAATCTCAATTGTTCAGTACTTGTCTGTCTGTCTGCCTTTCCTAATTTATCTGTGTGCTGCCTTATTGCAAAATGAACATAAGTGCTACATGGTTTATATGCTGGCTAAATGATGTAAAATTGCCATAAGTACCATAAATTGATGGAAAGTGCCGTTAAATGAGAAACTGAAAAAAATACTGGAAATTGACAAACATTGACAAAAATACCAGATATTGATGAAAATACTGGAAATGCTGAAAATACAGGAAATTTAAACCACTGGCATTAATAAAAATGCCAGAAATTTATGGAAATGGAAGAAAATACTGGAACTTGAAGGAAAATATCAGAAAATGACAGGCTCCACTCTCGACAATAGTGTAAGTGCGAAATCAGTGAACATTGAGGAAATACCGACAAACAGACACAAGCGCTTCCAAAAGGTAGGTATTTCCCGATAGTACAGGAACTCGTACTTGCTCTTTCCCCAGCACTACTTCTGTGAGCTTGTTGTCATGTCAGAACTGCTGTATTGGGGAAATCAGGCAACTTTTAAACTGGTTTATCATGAAGTGCATCAACCATCATCTGGAAACCTACCCATTTCATTTTTGAAGTAGTGAAACATCAGTAGCTCAGAAATACATTCTGTTTCTCAGAAAGAAGTCCTGGAAATACTTCAAATATGTGGGGGAAATTCCAATTTGGTTCAACAGAAGTCCTAACAAACTCTTTCTCAGTCTGAACTACAGGGGTGTAAAATGCGCACTTCTTTTTCATACACCTTCAAAGTTTACCTCGTTCATTTCAAGCAATTTTAGGCAGTTTTTACATGCCCCCCTCCTCCCCCGCTCAGTGTTCAGGAGGGTGTGTGGTGGTGGGTGTCCATGTAAACAAGCTGGCGGTGGGTGGGGCAATGGTTGTGTGCCAGGTGTTCACCCATGTGAACACCACGGGTGGTAGGTGTTTGTGTGTGTGCGCTCCCGGCACACACTCACCTCCACCCAGGGGGCCTTCTGGAAAACCAGAGGCGGCCTCGTGGGTGGAGGTGGGTTTGTGTCCATGTAAAGCGACACACACACACACCCCTCCACCCACCAAGACTGAACACCCATTCCCCCAACCCCCGGCCATGTAAAAACGGTCTTACATCCACCTGCCAATTCCCATCCCAAATTTAAATATTTTAAACAAAATAACAATTTTCATATTGAGACTCACAGAAAGCAGTATTTGGATATCTACAAAATGGGTGGATCCCATGATTTTTTTGCTGAACAGTTAATACAAAAGCATCACATAGATACGGGGATGACCTGCCTCCTAATAAAATAGAGAGTCTAAAGAAAGAGTGGGAAACCTTTTGAAAGTTATTATCATTATTAAGCATTTATATAGTGACAGCAATGTACCTGGCAGTTTCCAATTGTAAGAAAGAGACACGGTCCTTGCCATGTATGGTAAGGAAAGGCTTCCATTGCCTGATGGGTATTGCTCCACCATTCTTTGTACCCTGCTCTGCCATTTATATAGGAGTTTTTTATATTTATTTTTTATTTAGATTGCTGATAGCAGGGCCCTGCGTAGTCTGATTATTTTTTTTTTTCAAATTCTGCAAGCAGGAAGCCTAGATTCCATTAGCAGGAAAGGCAGGCCCTGTAAGCAGAATAAATCATGCAAATTAACAAAAACTGGCAAATTATGCAAATATTACATGCAAATGAATTTCCCAGCATGTCATTCCATCAAGTTTGAACTTTTCATATCTTAAAAAAAAAAAAAAAAATCCTCACAAGAATACCACACAGACCTATCAGTGGGTATTTTCAGACGTTATGAGATCACGCTCAATCACAGTTAATTCCCTGTGGTGGGGAATGGTCCTGTAATGTCTGTTGGGGAACCGGAAGTTCCCCCCCAGATGTTTGCCATGCTCAATCCCCACCGGGAATCACATTCACCACGCGATCGGCTGAATCCGCGGGGCCGGCGCCAATCGCATGGTGAAGGTGATTCCCGGCGGGGATGAAGGGGCGCGTCATGTCTGGACAGGGATAACGGCCCAGAATCCCCACCAGGATTCTGGCCCGTGGTTATTTCAGGCGCCCGCCAGTCTCCCCAGAGGGCGGGTGGCGAGGGAGCGTGGAGGTGACGGGGCCGTGCAGCTGCACATGGCACTTCACGGCCCCGCCCCCTCCCCGATTCCTCGCTGGGATCCCCTGGCATGTCTGTTGGCCGTGCCGGAGTGATCCCGGCGGGGAATCTCAGGGTTGTTTCTGTGACGTGGAGAAGCCGCCCCGTCACATCTGAAAACACCCAGTGTTGGTGATAGGAGCTTTTCTCTCCACGGAGGTTCATGGATTGCTTCTCTTTAGCAGATGCAACACAGGGCCCCACTGCCCCCAAATACACATCACTGCTTACCTTACAGCGTTCTCCGCTTAGGCTGCATTTCTGTGTCAGCAGAGGCAATTTCTGTGACAATTTGGCCAAATGCAAAATTCTGTGAAAATGGCAGCACAGAATTAAATATTAGTTACGAACCAAACTGCCAATACAATTTTTTCTTCAGTCCACCTAATATTTGCTTCTCTGGAAATTCTAATTTCTTCTGGCCCTCAGTGCCTCAGTTGCATCAGCTTAGTCACACAAAGCCTCATCTTGATTGTGCAGTATGGTAGGGATGTATCATTCTACTGAGAACAATGTACATTGTATAAAAGGAGTGAAGCCATTAAACCAAGGTCAGATTCAGACAGTGACTGGGATAGCAAGGTTTGTGTAATGTGTATTTTTATAGATGTATGTAAGCCCAAGCAGGTAAATTCAAACATTGCTAAAACATAGACTGCTGGCCAACATTTAGGGAGGGGTGAGGACTCATGTGAGTTTAACTCATGGTAGCGCGGTCACGTGAAATCCCTGCTCATGTGCGCTGGGGTTTTAGCGATATTTCCCCATTCTCCTGTTAAATTCAATAACATGATACAGGGCTCAAAATTCATCCCTGTATCACATTATTGAATTTAATGGGAGAACTGGAAAATAACGCTAAAGACCCAAAACACATGCGTGGGGATTTCACATGACCACACTAACGTCAGTTAAAGTCATGTTGCTCACCGCTCCTCCCTGAATGTCAGCAAGCACCATTTAGGTCTCTGAAAGAATTTCAGGTATACAGGTACAACTCTAATTTATATGGGATCAACACTCCAGAAAACCAGACTTGACAGTTTACAAACTACCCAAACACTTATTGTCGCCGCACACCCCAATGAGACACAGAGACCAAAAGCTGGTTTAAAACAGGCCTCACTCTTTATTCAACTCAATTATCAAAGACGGTGGGTGATTGCACAAGCAATATGGGTCCAGTATGCTAGCTACTTAATTCTTATTAACTCGGGTACTGACCGGGATGTGCCATCCCATGTCAGCTCCCTCAAAAACAAGGCTCCCCTTCGATAGCACCCTGGCTCTGGCCAAAAAGGGGGAACGTCCCAACTGTGGGCTTGAGTAAGGAGGTGAGTACCCGCTAAGTCAGCAGACAGTGCATGTACTTACCGACCCAACAGCAGTGCCCCTCCCAGGGTCATAACCCCAGTGCATGCTGCCTCCACCTGGCACTGGGTGTCACCTCTCCATCTCTTAAGGAGATAACTCATTTTATCCTATTCTAACCTATTTAACCTATTATAGCATACTGGACCCCCGCTGAGTGTGACAATTATTACCCTTTATGGGGCTTAATTATATCATTCCAATTGCCAAATTCGTACATCTCTAAGTACGTTTACTCTTCCAGTTAGACCTGTCTGAATCTTATTCCGAATTAATGTTTATTACAATCACAATTGGTGCCAATTGTCAGTTCCAAATCAAGCCTATTTAGCCTATTCTGCACTGTTGAAGGGGCGAAACGAGCGACCCTTGAATTAGGCTAGTCGCTAAAATTCCCCTTCGGCTCCATAAGGGCAACCAGTAACAACCACAGTGTGAGAGGTGAGGTGGGTGGGACTGTCTCAGTCGCATCCCCATTCCAACTGCCGCTTTCACGCGGCCAGAACGGCTTCGCCCTTCCTAAAGAGGGTGGAGCCGTTCAATTCCCAAGTACGGCGGCTCTGCGCGCGTGCTCCAAGCTGGTTGCTGGGCAACAAGCTCCCCGTCTGGAAGCACTCTACCGTGCTCCACCACGACCTCCCTTTGCTTCCGGTCTAACCCCCCCCCTCTCATGGAGGGGGCCCGACAATTACCCCGTCGCCGCCATTGCGGCAGCGAAGGGGACTTCTATACTGTAGTCCCATAAAAGGTATCTTATGCATCTGTGGTGCCTTCAGAGTTGTGATGGCTGGTTCAGAAGAAGTGGAGAGGGGGCCCGTGGTGGCCAGAGAGCTGAAGCTGCTAGCAAGCAGTGAAGTGGTGTTCTTCATGTGTGTGGGTCAGAAAGGAACCAAAACCATAGAACTCACAGCATAAGCTTGTGGAACCTAGCCTTTGGTCAAGGTCTCATCTGCTGAGCCAGTTCTTATATACCTTTCAGGGGTTGTTGCTTTAGTGGGTAAGGATGAGATGGTAAGGCTCATCTGCACAACACAGGAGGGTCTTGTCTCATCTGGACGGAAGGCTCATCTGCATTGTTACCTTGTGAGGAGTTCTTCCTGCCTGGAGATCATTTTATGAGTACAATGTAGTACTGGCCTTGGCATCTGTCAGTCAGGCCAGTTTCGATGACATTGGTCCTGGGAGTTCTCCTGCTGCATCTATAGCTCTTGTTTAGCATTTGATGGCTGTTTAATGTAACTTCTCTTTGTCTTCGGGTGTCAGTTGTAATGACAATTTAATCCTTCTGTTTGGCTTAGGTCAGAGGGCATAATGCGAGCCCCCCTTTCCTTCAAGAGATTATTTTAAGTTCTTTGGTCAGCTTATTTTCTCATGTTCTATAGTGTCCTTTTGGGCCTCGGACAGACCTATATCCTAACTATGGGTGTTTTTACACACACATTTCTCCTGCATGTTTGCTGTTATATCCTGAACTAACTGTGTGTCTAAATAACTCACACAGATCTTAAACATGCAGCTCTTTGAACTTCTGCCTCAAGTCAGTGTTTGTGTGAAGAATGCATTCAGGAACTGCCTCAGGGTAGTGTGTGTGTTAAAAATGCATCCGGAATTTACTTGTGGACTTGTAAACCCAGAAGATTGAACAATCTGGAACTTTAAGGTGTGTGTAAAAATGTCCATTAACTACTATTATTAATATCTAAAATTCCTATTCCTAACCATTTCAAAATAGGCATATGGAGACATCTAGCTTTACCTACACATTTTTTCATATTATAGCTAGTCCCACTTAAACTCAGCTCTGTCCCATCCCCAACAATGACTAGAGAATTGTTAGTGAAATTGAGAGCAGGTGTACCTCCATAAAATAAACCTTTTGACAAGGGTAGTCAGTCAATCAAGTCAGAAAATTAGCATCTTTATTTTTCATTCTCTCGCCTGTCTTTTCGAATGAATTTCATTAGTAAAGACAGAACTGATTATGCTAGATATGCAGTCCAGGGATTGCTCAGGGTGGACTTACTGTAGTCAATATATGTGCAGTCATGGACATGGTTCAAACTTAAGTCTTTACTGATGATTGAATGTGGTCTGTTACTGATTTCATTATTTTGGATTTTCTTTGAATTGCTGGAGAGTGATTAACGCAGAGAGCTGTATATGCTGTCTCTCTTGGTCCCATGACAGTACTTATGTCAGTGGTTTCTGTGGTTTTGGTCTGCACGACTCCATTTTGAGACTTAAATGCAATCCCATGACCTTAGACAGCATCAAAAATGTGCAAAGTGTATCGAATATCAGATGGGATTATCACTCCATCTGCAGATAGTGGGAGCTCATTTGGGGTTCCAACCAACAGTTTTGAATGTCCAGTTTAAATATTTTAGGGCAATCAGTAATCCACAGGTATCTGAGACAGTTAAACAGTGGACCCTAAAAATTACAGAAAGGGCAAGCTTTTGTCTGTAAAGAATCAGAATTCAAGTCTCCACTTTCCATTTTCCAGAACACTGGTGCATGTAATTCCAAGTGAAAAGGCTTTGGTTGATGTTTTTCTTTGAAACAGATCACCAGGTATAGAGCCTTGGCCAGAGTCCTTTTGTGACTTCTCTAGTGCAAATAAATCTTTTTGTGCATGTCTTTAACTTGTGAGTCTTACATGTCCCTAATAAGGAGTAATTCTTACAGCAAGGCTGTGTATAGCTTATAAAAGACATACATAGGCACACACTGTAATGGTTTTACTTTAGAAACTGCTATAATCTGCAATTGTCTCATGTCCTTTCTAAGTATGAAATGAAATGAATCTAGTAAGATGCATACTAATAAGATTCTGCTCAGTTTGGTGGAGGGAAGGATGCCCTTTCTAAATGCTCTAATATTCATTTTTTCCACCCACCAAATCATTTCCTTCATTAGCTGTGATTAAAACTAAGCCTGTGAAGTGTAGATGAATACTTACATCTTTCTAATGACTCTAGTGTGCAGCACCCTTTTGGGAAAAACTAGGCATATTAAAAGAAAAAAGATGTGTAGACAGATAAATAGAACATAGATTAAAATAGATTAGCAGGATATATATTTTAGGGTGCAGCTCTCTGAGCAGAGACTCAGTGCTAGGACTTAGCACAGGCTCCAGTACCAACGAAGTGAATGAGACTTACGCCTGCACTGAGCTACAGTCAAAAGATTGACCTATAAAAAAACAAAAACAAAAACACCTCTTGACCCATGTGAAGTTGCTCTGTAATTGAACTATAACACCTTAATGCCTTAAAGTGATGGTGGCTATACTTGTCTTAATTTTGTTCTGAGGGAGGTTATAGGCAAGGTAAGGAAGATGGGGTTTATGGTATAAACCCCCTGTATGGGCATGGGGGAGGGGGGAGTATTAGGGGAATGACAGTGAGGAAGTTTGAGGGAGGGATTAGATTTGGGGATCATTTTAATTGGAATTCTTAATGTTTTTTTGGTATGATAAGTGGTAGAGAAGGGTTATGGAGGGGGAAATTTGGGGCTGGGTGGGAGGGTATGTCATCTGTATTTTAATATTTTGGTTTTACTTCTTATAAGCCACCCTGCGTCCTTTTTGGAAAGGTGATTTTGTATCATGCCCCCTTTATGCAAAATGCTGGAGACAGGCTATAACAATCAAAGATCTATTTTGAAACTCCACACAGAGTCACTGCCATCCTCTGTCTCTCCTTTCCTCCCCTGCCCCCCCATACTCCCACACCCATGCTGGCATGTCTCTGACCCTGTAGTCAAGCTACAGGAATCTCAAGGGGGAGAAACGTACACATTAAAACCAAACTGATAACTAGCAACTAGCTAAGTACAACAGGGGGCATATACATTTTAAACTGTATTATTTAAAAAGAGAAGCATAAGCTGTGGAGTTGTCAGAAAATGTCTTTCATCTTTTTGGCTCCAGAAATCATCCATATGTTTGACATCCTCTATGTAACCCTTGGATATACTAGGGATCCGTAACTTGTTTTTGTTTCGTTTAGTTACTCAAATGAATGAAGACCCATTCGGTTTAGTAACTATGAAATTAAAACAAATTATTTTTTTTAAATGAAAACAAATGAAATGAGGTCCCCTTCTGCACACCTCTACTGCCTGCCTGCTGCTCCTCTGCCCGCCTCTTGGTGCTGCTGCCCGAATGTCTCACACATATCTCCTGCCCTCCCTGGAATGATCTCTGCAAGTTGATGGGCTGTTACACTTGGGATGTTTTTAAACAAGCAAGGTGAGGTGGGGCTCTGTAGCCGCTGAGTGGCACTGCCATGGAGTACTAACTCAGGTGGAGTGAGCGGGGAGCGGTTCAAAAGCGCGGCTCCAAGGCTGCCATCCTACATTTGGCTGTCCCTGCACGGAACACTCCAGATTTCCTGGCTGTGCTCCGTGAGCGGCCATGAATGGGTGCTCCAAGGCTCGCAGGAGCACACATCCGTGCTGCTCCACCTTCAGACAGGCAGTTTTAATTGGGGGGAAAATGAAAGTGAATGAATTTTTGGAAATGAAAACTAAAGGAGAAACGAAAACTAATGAACTTTAAAAAACGATAACACAAGAGGAAACGAAAATGAATGAACATTTAAAAATGAAAATAAAAGTTTAAACAGAAATTAATGAGGTCCCTTCTGCACACCCCTATTGAATCCATCTTTAGCCACCATGGCCATGGGCAAGTATTGTAAACATTACAATGATAATAGCTATTGTCTTCTACAAATCTTTGATAAAGTATGAGGGAATTTCCTTCTGTCCCTGTGAGGTAGGGTGCTGTGGATGAATCTTTTCAGGATGAAGCCCACAGCTTGCCATGAGAGTTAAAGCCCACTTGGCGTTAAATTGGCTAAACTAAGAACAGTTACCCCGGTTGAGCAAAGCATCCATAATGGATCATCCCTCTGGGAGGGAGAACATGGTCATATCACTCCCAGGGAGAAGCCTGAGGCCACAGCTCATGGGGACTGTATCATCATGTAAGAGTGATTGCCCAGTAAAAGAACAGGAACACTGGTCGAGAGGACAATGACATCTCCCCAGGACAGCAGTAGAGTAGACTGAGAAGGTGGCAAAATCATGGGGAAATCCTAGTCATGCAAGTAATTACAGCTTAGCTGCCTTCACTACACCATATCTAGAGATCGACTAGCATTCATGGATTACAACATTCCTAGGTTAGAAATAAAAGCAGTCTGGCTTTGGATGAGAAAAGACAACACAGTACAGGCCCACAGTTATTAATACAAAAGATATAGCTGTATATCTGGTTAAAATCTGACAACGATTTTTTGCAGTAAACAATCTCTCTAGTAACAAATAGTTCAATTTATCTCTATTAATTTGCATTATTGCCTGCAAGGCATTTTGGTATCCAAGGTAATGTCCACTAATAATAAACAAGAAAAAGCATATCCCATCCTGCTACCTCTTTGTCTTAACTGTGCCATGCAACTTTCCCTGATCACTGGGCGTTTTTAAACGTGAGACATTTCTCCCACAGCTTAAAAATCTGTCTTGGGGAAACCCCCATAGCGAGAGTTTAGATGCTCCTCGCCAGACTGGAAGTTGCCCGGGCACTGTTCAAAACAGAGTCACGGGGCAACTCCCAGAAGGTTTGAGACACAGGGTGATTTCAGACGTTATGTTGTCTGAAATCACCTCAGTCAACCGCGGGGGTGGGTGGGTGGTTGAACGGAGGTGAACGTCTGTTTGCTTGCATCCAGATGTTCACCTCAGTCAACCACCCCCCGTGGTGAACCTAACCATGCTTTGTTCTCCCGCACCATGGCAGCGAACGAAGCGTGGTTAGGGGGAATCCGGAACGAGGTGAAGGAAAAGTAACATCTGTTACCTTACCGTCACTGCATTTCGGAGTCCTAGTGGTGGGTGGCGGCAGTGGCCAGATAGGCCATTGCAGCTGCCTGTCTCAGGGAGAGCGGGCAGCCGGGGAGCGCAGGAGACGGGGCCATGTTGCTGCACGCTGCGTCGCATGGCCCCACCCCCTCCGGGAGGCGGGGTTGCCCGACACACATTACAGCCGGCAGCATTGACCCTGGGACGTGGTTTGGCGGTCCCCACGGCCGGGGGCAAAGGGGTAAATGTCTGTTGGTGCACCCTTTCACCCCTGCCCTTGGTCCGAACCACCCCACGGCCCGGGGTCAATGCTGCCAGCCATAACGTCTGAAATCACCCACAGACTAGGTAAGTCTCCAATAGCCATGGTCTTACCAGTCTCCATCTCAAAACTTCCAGGAGTTGCCCAGTGCCGCTGTTTCAAATGGCACCCAGGTGACTTCTGGACCAGCAAGGAGCATCTAAATCCCTCCCCCGGGGGTTTCCCCAAGCCAGATTTTTAATGAGATGCTACTATGCATGGCCACCCAGGAGCCACTTATCTGACCACCCTTCTGAAGGTGGTGCAGGGGGGGGGGGATGTGCGCTCCCAGGAGCCACACAGTACCCACTCACGGCACACAGCCAAGTAATCCAGAGTGGCCCATACGGGACAAGCCAAAAAGTGAGTAGCAATGTGTCTACGCATCACCTCATATGAACTGGGGTGAGCACCCACATCAGATGACAGATCCCCCACTCATAGCACTGTGGGTGGGGGACATGGCCTTTGCAGGTCAAAAGAAATGGCTGCAGGTGCTGGGGAACCCAGTTTCCAGCGCTCACGCCCAGAATATGTCAGTTTCAAAGGCCAGCCTGGCATGCTTCCCCCTTCCCCATGGTCCATGGAGACTGTGAGGTGTCCATGGAGATTGTCAGGGAGACTGTGGCTGCCGTGATAGCCATGCTGGGAGCTGCCCCGTAGAATCCCTCCCCACACACTCCGCCTGAGTGGCTGCTCCACAACTATGCCACTCAATGGCCATGACCCCCTTCCCCTTAGCCTTGATTATTTTTAATTGCTCTCTAATTAATTATTATTCAATACCAGGTACATTGCTGGTGCTATATAAATGAGTAATCTAGCCTCGTATCCCATCTCTGACCCTGGCCAGTAGATCCATCAGAAGAAGCATGCCAGAGCAGGGCATTGGTGGAGCGATCCACTTCCTGTTGTTCCATCCCAGTTTCTGTTAGTCAGAGGTTTCATAAGAACTGCATGGGTGGTGGAATAAGGACTTCTACAAAAACGGTTTGGATTAGGTATAAGATACTGGTTGTCTCCTTTTTGGATCAGATCTTCTTCTTCTGTAAATCAGCACAGAATGATTTGAGATGGACCAATTTAGGATCTGACCCGTTATTTCCTGTTCATTGCCAGACACTACAAGAGTGAAGAATTTATTTCTGTTTTCATTTCATCTTTCCAGTTTTCTTTCATCTTTGTGAATTGAGCTTGCCACACAAAGAAAAACAGATGTGAGCCACACAGCTTCAGCATAATTATAAGGATACACAAATTCAAGGCTAATTACAGTGATACTGATTCTTGACCCGACTGGGAATGATGTTACTGTCAAGTGTTGTAGGATTTACAAGCAAGTCCATTAATTTGCCTACCCACTGTATTAGAATAAAAGGTAAAGAAACAAAACGCTCAACTCTGTAAATTTTCTTTTATATATTGCTAAAAGTCCATAAATGCATTCTTTTATTCTTTTATTCAATGGCTTAGAGATGAAATGCACCATGTCTTTGGGGACAGCAAAACAAGAATTATTACAGGATTATTTTGAGAAATGCAAGGCATACTTGTTGAGAGACTGAGGTTCAAGGGACTGGTAATGGAACGCAATGCTTTTTAATTCTGCGTGTATATCTGACCTATGTAGGGCGTCTGACTTATTTATACTGAATTTGTCACCTTGGTATTTAAGTACTCTACAAAATTACATGGAAGGATCCATGTTTTAACCATCTCTTGATGTTGACTCCCTGACCAGCTCTTGCCCGGTCTCTACCCATCCCTTTTTAGGGAAGGTTATTGAATAGGTTGTGACTCGGTAGCTTCAGGTACATCTGGACCAGATCAGTTTTCTGGATCCTTCACAGTCTGGCTTTCTTCCGGGTTATGGCACTGACACTGCGCTTGTGGCTTTGGTCTACAACCTTCACCATGAGTTAGACTGGGATTGTTCTACCCTTTTCGTCTTGTTTGATCTTTTGACTGCTTTTGATACTGTTGATTATGAGATGCTCGTGGCTCGCTTGCAAGACCATGCAAGGGTGGGTGGAATCATTCATGAATGGTTCTGCTCTTTCCTGGATGGAAGGACTCAGCGTGTAGTCATGAGGGAGTGTTCGTTGTCTCCCCAGGATCTCATATGTGGTGTCCCACAAGTATCTATTCTGTCCCCTCTCCTGTTCAATGTGTATATGCAGCCTTTAGGTGAGGTCGTGAGCAATGTCATCAATATGCTGATGACACCCAACTGTGCCTCTCATTTTTGCTGACTCAGGTTCAGCATTCTTATTGCTTACTTGGTGTGTTTTGCAGCTGTAGGGGACTGGATGAGGATGAGCTGTCCGAAGCTGAATCCTGACAAGACAGAGGCAATGCTGGTGGGGAGGGCTGACGGGGTGGATGTCCCTGTCATTGATGGGGTTTGCCCCTCACTGGTTCCTCAGGTTTGTAGTCTGGGGGTACTCCTCTATTCACAGTTCCTCCTGGATGTCCAGGTGGCAGCTGTGGCAAGGAGTGCCTTTTGCCAGTTACATCTGGTATGGTGGTTTTGGCCATATATTTTGGACTCTGAT
Organism: Sphenodon punctatus; assembly: GCA_003113815.1. Lineage (NCBI taxonomy): Eukaryota > Metazoa > Chordata > Lepidosauria > Sphenodontia > Sphenodontidae > Sphenodon > Sphenodon punctatus. The sequence goes on along the minus strand of QEPC01000119.1, from coordinate 2,129,360 downwards.
CTGGCCACCATTGTCCAGTAACACACTCTACATGGGGCTACCCTTGTTGACGGTTCCGAGACTACAGCTGGTGCAAAATGTGGCAGTCCATCTCCTTATGGGGTCGGGGCACCAGAGCATGTAACACCTGTGCTTCGCTCACTGCACTGGCTACCTATAGTCTTACGGGCCCAATTCAAGGTGTTGGTTCTTACCTATAAAGCCCTAAACAGCCTGGGCCCCACCTATCTGCAGGACTGCCTCACCCCCCGGGTTCTGGATTGGCCCCTGCGTTTGGCTGGGAGCACCCTTCTTGAAGCCCCCATGTGCAGTCGGGAGTGATGTTGGAAAGTGTGTTCTCAGTGGCGACAGCGCGGCTATGAAACTCCCTTCCAGTTGAGATTAGTCTGTTCCCAGATATTCCCTCCTTTAGGTGCCATTGTAAGACCTGGATTTTTCACCAGGCTTTTGGCAGGGAAGAAAGGTAGTGGCAGGGGGGTGGGGGTTGTTTTGGATTTAGAGACCTTTTAGATGAATTTTATATTGTTATTTATTTATTTTATTCTTATCATAAGCCGCCCCGAGCTGCCAGAGGTAGGAGGGTGCCAGATAAAAATCCTTGTATGTATGTATGTATGTATAAATAAATAAATAAATAAATAAATAATAAAAATAATTGAATTGCAGTATCACCCAAGGGTCATTAGTCCAATTAGGCGGTCAACAAACACATACTAAAATTTTACAATCTCATTTAAACATTTGGTTCACTACCATTTTTTTCCTGATCAAAGGGGAAGAAGAGTGTATATTATTAACACAGGATAATAATGGCTTATCATTATCATTTTCAAGTGGCGAGTCTTGTATATTTTGCCCAGGAGGTAGCAAGATTCACGTTCATTCCAAATATGTTGCGGAATCCAGTTCCAATGTTACAGAGCTCTCACAAGTCTCACTCTGCCAGCTCATATTTCCATTTTTGTTTGACACCATGGGGAAAATGGCAAAGATGCACTGCACAATTTCAATGAGACCAGCCTTTAATAATAATAATCACTGAAAATGTTTGATGAGTCCATTAGGTTAACTAGTACAAGAGCTCAGTTTCTCTCTTGGGAAGGCCTCCCCGGGTTATTTTTGGCACCATTCAGAGACCCTGACATGAGTGGGCCTCGCCATATTGCATGGAGCTGAGTGGCTTCCTGTCCACCAACCTAAAGGCAAAGGAAGCAACTTTAGGCTTCCAGCTGTGGAGGCCTAAAGGCCATGCAAGCCAATGTGTGTAATCATCAGCTGTGAGGTTCTCAAGACTGCCCTGCCTTGATCCCATAATCTGCCAAAAGGTGTGACAAAGCAGCACAAATATCACTCCCCATTGCCACTAAGTGACAACCTCCCTGACAGACACTGAGCCCAATTTGGAAGTGCTGGGAGGAAACATCTTGGCCAATAAGAGTTATCACTTATCTTGGCCAAAATGGAGATAAAGGAAAAACATCCTCTCCAGTACTGAAACCAGCCTCTGGCATATGTCCTACTGTATTGATCCACTCTTGAGTGTTCCATAGCTTCTATCACCTACAAAACTCATAGCACAGCATGGGAGGGTGGCTGTGCCTTGTAACATGCTGCTCAGGCAGCAAGTAGCCAGGTGAGATTTAAATGGTCTGCGCTACGTTTAACTCCCACAGGAGTTCACCCAAATCCTGAGAGTGTCAGAATTGGCCACAGAAAGTCCACTTGAGATAGCCCTGAATCTACATCAGGATGCATGAACAGCCACATTATGGGAGCTGTGGAGAGGGGAGTCCCTCCTATCCTGTCCTTTCGAGCTGCTGTACTTTCCAGGGACCTGTTTCTCATCGGGGCTTCCACACTTCAGCCCTCCCTTCCCACCATAAAGCATGAGACACACTGAGAAACACTCTGACCCTGGTCAAAGGAGATACTTCACAGGAAGTATATCAGAACAGGGCATTGATGGAGTGTTCTGGGTGTTTTCACATGGACAGCAGCCCTGCCACTGCTCTGCTGCACTCCCAGGTGGCTTGTTCGTCTAAAGGTGGCCCACCAGATGTGCAGGTGGAGCACATACAGCAGGCTGTCTCTGCTCCAGGACAGTGTCGCCAGGAGAGCAGACTGGCCAAACCCAGGACACTGGCCCAAGGCAGAGTTGTAGTCTGTCTGCTCCTGCTCCACTCTCAGCTAGGGCACCATGAAGTTACGTGTGGCAGCCCAGAGCGTCAGGTGATCCACCCGCAACTATATGGTGTGGGGAAGGCACTGCACAGGACTGCAGCAGCTACTGGGTCCATTTAAAACAGAATCTGGACCCAGGCAGGACTGGATGTGGGTGGACACAGGGGTGCACTCCTGGAGCAGCTCTGGAGATTGAAGACACCCATTATGTGTGAAGAATGGGGCTTTAAATGAGGAACTTGTTCCATGTCAGAATGAAGATTGTCACCCAGGTATCCCTAACCCAGCACACTGGGAGCGTCAAAGATTAGAATTAATACACTGACTATAAATCAAATTATATTCAAATGGGGAACTAACACAGGATTCAGACTTCTAGGATGGTGTTCCCATAGCCACTTGATTTGCTCAGCAGATGGGCTGATGAATTTTGAATCAGGTGGGCATGTCCAGGGCTGTCACTGTCATTGCCAACTGTCAAGCCTGGAAGTCACAAAAGTGTGTAACTCTGCTGCCAAGGCAGGATCTGATAGGACATAGTGCACAAGTATAGTCCTGCAGCTAGCCATAGACTGGACACAGTCATGTGTGTCAAATTTCATATTTGGGTATATAGTAACAGGGAAGGGTTACAGAGTGTCTTGGGTGAAAGTCACCATAAACCTCCTAGACTGGGGATAATAAGTTTTTGGCTAGTTCTTCAAAGTGTTCCTCTCTTCTCTCTAAATGTGCTTCTTCCTTGTCCAGTTTTAGCTTTAGCCAGCTGCTTCTCATTCAGCCATTGATCTCCTGCAGGCAGTGGAACAGATGGGAGGTGGTGCTGGCAGAATTGTAGAATTAGATGTGAAGGATGAGTGGAATTGTGTGATGGGTACATATTGATAGCATTTCACTCTCCTTTAATGAGTTTACATGTGTGTTTGAGAGGAAGAGAGAAGCCAGAGAGAGCTCTGCAAGATGGGGAGGGGATCATTTGAGCAACAAAAGAATATTGGTTACTACTGGGCTAATGATGTACAGCAGAGCAATTCTTATTCTAACCAATAGAGAGGGTAGTGGCACGTATATAACCACGGGCTGTAAATGGGCATATAAGCCCCTGTGTTTTGAATAAGTGTGCAATGTCTTAGTGAACTCCTGTACTCCCAACTTAGGCTTTTACCATTGCCCACTAGCATCTTACTAAGCCTTTCTCAAAGCATGTGGGTGACTGTCCATTCCCCATAGCCAAAAGAAATTGGGTAGCATTGTAGTAGTCCGATGAACTGCTCTAAAGTCCAGCTGGATAGGATCTGAAGACTGGTGTCTCTGAAATTAGCTGGTGTATCACTTTTCAGCATAGTTTTATTTGCATATATGTGTCATACATAAAATTGGAATGAAGAAAAAATATATAACATATCTTCTCATATCTACCTGCTTAAAACACCATTTATTAGAGATGCAAGAGAGAAAAAAAAATTATTTTTACTTATAGTGCTCCATTTTACTTGTATCTCATATATGCATGGAATAATTTGAAGTGTAAGACTGACAACAGCATAACATATTGGTCAAAGCAGCTAGGAAAGGATATCTCAAAATATCAGATTTATATGTAGATGGTCAATTTTCAGCTTTTGCAAACCAGCAGGTTGAGAATGAATGGAAAAGGACAGAATTTGGTAGGTATGTGAACTTATGAAATTGCTTTCTGAGAGTGCCAGGTTCTTCATTACCATATCCAGAACAATCATCGCTGAACTGTCTACTTAAAAAGATAAGACTCATACAATATCAGGAAAAAAAGGAAAAGTAAAAAAAACAACCCAACTTTCAGCTTTTCATTTAGTTTGTGAAAGCGGTTTAGCAATACCCATACAGAATTGGTCTCTGTTTTACAGGAAATTGAGTCAAATCATAGTGAAACCCAAATCTTTTTAGGTTTGTCCGCAAACCATTGTGATTCTCTACAACCTTACCTGGTACAATGCATAGCCTTATAAATGTGAAGGTTCATCTCTGGGATTTCTTTGGAAATGTGGGGGGGTGGAAAAGCTGACCATAAAATTCTAGAATGTCAGAGCTGGAAAAGCTCTTTGAGCTAGCATAGTGTAGTGGATAAGGTGTTGGACTTGGACTTGGGAAACCAGAGTTCAAATCCTACCTTAGCCATAAACTCACTGGGTGGCCTTGAACAAATCTCAGTCTCAGCTCCCCATCTGTAAAACGGGACTATGTGTGAGTCCCTGCGTTCCCCTCACCTGTGTCCATCTTAGATTGTAAGTCTACGTGAGCAGGGACCTGTCTTCAAAAATTGTTTACTGTAAAGCACTGCATATGCCTAATGTGGCTGCATCCAAGTAGTCTTGGAACATCTGGATCAGACACCTGTTTGACAAAAACAGCATCATTCTGGAGGGGAAAAAACCATCAAATTCAGCCACATATCCAGAGAGATAATATTGATCATTCTTATTCTGTTCATTGTACATGGCACAGCATGACTGTTTAAGGTTGCAAAGGAAAGCATTTCTTAGATTATATTATAAATAATGACAGTAAAACTTGTCCACCCTGAGTAGTGGAAGACCAAGACAAAAAGCTGGAGAATGAGAATGGATGACAGGGTTAAAAGAGGCACTCTCACATAAGAGAATACAGACTACAAAGTAACTATAATAAATTTGCAGAGATCTGAGGTCCAATTTGGGAATTTATCACATCTTGAAAATAAGCCAAGGTAAGCAAAAAAAGATTCATTTTCTAAAATTCTGGCCTCTGCATTTCCCTACTCTTCTCTCTATGATCCCCCTCCCCGCCACAAGCACGGTAGAAAAAATAGTAGAGATGAAAAGTTTGAAAGGTTAATTTTCAACAGAAATGGGAAAAATAAATAACCAAGTATGTAACTATAATGCTAGAACTTGCTTTCTCATTACAGGAGTGTTTCTAAGTTTATGAGAATTTGGAATTTTTAGCTATTCATTATTTTTTACTTGATTCTTTACATACATAGTAAAATCAATTAGGTGAACCACGAATTGGGAGCAAAGTTGTGATAGCGGGACTGAAATTATCAATTGGTGCTAACACCACTGAGTTTGTGGTTTCTCCCAATGGTTTGAGGGGGCTTAGACAAGAGGTATGCTGATACAAGATGCTGAACAATGTCCTCCTTATGCCTTCAATAGACCGCTTCCGCTTCTCAGCTGCTAACGCCTATGTTTTGGGTTATCCTAGCATCTGGTGGAGAGGAAGTTATGGATGCTCTGTGCTAGTGCAGATTCTTGCCCACTGATCTTCTGCTATTGATAGCCTACAACTTGATTCATATTTGCATAAGACAATGTCAGTATGGCTGTTTTTTATAGGGATGGGTGAACGCGGTTCGGAGTTCGGCCCGAACTCGGCCCGTTCAGACGACCGAACTCGAACACGAACGTGAACAGACCAAACACCGAACGGCAAAATGGCCGAACAGTTCGGATCGCATTCGGATGACTTTGGGTGGCAAAAAAATGTTCACTGGAAGGTCAAACAAGACAGGGAGGTGTCAGTCACTGAGGAGCAGACTTCCAGGCACCAGGGGTGGAGAGGCTTGCAAGAAACGAAACTAATTATCTGCCTCCCCCCTTCCCAACACCTTCTGA
>QEPC01000119.1:2087932-2107579 GCA_003113815.1 Sphenodon punctatus | reverse complement strand
GGGGGGGGGGGGAGGGGAGGACCATATCATGGTGATAAAATCATAAATCACACCAGCACACACCAGCCACTACCAGTATGTGGCACTCAGAACAGAAATATGCACCAAAATCCATGGAAAATGCAGGGAAACCCTCAAAAATGTCCCATGCAAATTAAACATTCAAACTACAACACAAATACAAAAACTTTTAGTAACTGTAGCAAAGCAAAAAAAAAAAAAAAAGAAGACACAGGAATAGCCCTTCCTCACCCTGGGGATTAAATATCAAACCCTAGGTTTCTCCACAAAACCATTTCTTCTCCCCTCCAATCTCAGAATTGCCCCCCAATTTTTAATCAGCAGTAAAAGGGGTAAAGCCATGATAAATTAAGTAAAACAGACCTCTTCCCAATCTCAGGATCATTTAAACCCAAACCAGGATTGCCCCCAAAGCCACCAAAAATATATATTAAAAAATCAAGACACCACCCCTCCCCCACAGCTCCAACTTTCCAGCAGCACCAGAGAGCATCAAAAAGAAGGCCCCCAGCCCAGGAGGAAGGGTACTTTTTTACCCTTATCTTATCAGACACTGGGCAGTCAAGGGAGGCAGCACATGCAGGCTGTTTGTGGGTGTGGCTCACTGGGCATTTTTGGACACACGTTAAAGTTTCGGATGTTTCAATCTTCTGAGTTTACAAGTCCACAAGTAAGTTCCGGATTCATTTTTCTCACACACACTGCCCTGAGGCAGTTCCTGGATGCATTCCTCACACAAACACTGCCCTAAGGCAGCCTAAAGTAGTCGCAGCTGTAGACGTGACAGGCTGCCATGGAAACCAAGTGACCACAGCTGCCTGGAGCAAAGCAGTTTACCAGGAGAACCTTTTACACACAAAAGTTCTGGGAGAAGTTTCACGCAGAAGTTCAAAGATCTGGATGAGTGATTTAGACACACACAAAGATCTGGATGTTATAGCAAACATCCAGGAGAAACGTGTGTCTAAAAATACCCACTGTCATGCAAAGTGAGGCTTTCAGAACATGCTTCTTCAAAGTTTCACGTCTTCAGCCCCCACCGCTGCGGAGAACGGGCAGCACATCACATCCGGTAGGACGGGGAGCATCTAAACACTCCCTGCGTGGCTTTCTTCTTGAATGCGGGGCTCAGGAGGCGCTTTATATAAAAGTGGCCTACGTCCCATTCCCTCTCCTTTCCTACCCACTCCCACAAGTCCCTCTCCCTGCCAGAATGCTGAGGGCAGCAAGAATTACTGCCCAAAACACACCCCAGCTCCCTGCCGATAGAGCTCAACCAGGGAACCCTCCTGCCCCCACCCCAATTGTCCCAGAGACCATTGCTCCATGAGTCGGTGTCCAGTGCATACTCTCTGGGTCCTAATTAGAGGCATACCTCTCCCTCTCTGGCCTTCCCCTGAGCCCCATTCTCATCTGGCTGGGTTCAGCTCCTGAGATCATTTGGCCACCATCTTGACTCTCTGGCTGCTGCTGGACTACATTTTCTAGGAGCCCCCGAGAGACAAAATGACTCTTGTATTACTGAGCATGTGCACAAAGACCCAATTTGTCCTGAGGTTTTCTGCTAGCAATGGAGCAGCATGCTGGCAGAGAGAGTTTGCGGGAGGGAGCTTTTGGGGGGTTTCTGTCCACCCACCTTAGTGTGCCATCTGCCCCCATCCATGATCTGGATCTTCTTCATTCTGAACACCAGGGTTTCTAGTTTTCTCTTTGTGACAGAAAAACAGAGATTTTGCCTTTTCCCAAAGAAAAACAGAGATTTTTCTTTTTTCTAGAGAATTTTGCAGAAAATGGCAAAAACCTACAGAGGAGGAGGAGGGAGGAGAACACAGCGAGCATGGGGCAGGAAGGACGCGGAGTGGAGCTGAGGGAAAGCAACCTGAAGGTATGTGCTGTAGAGGGGTAGGGACTCTGCATTTGGAGGGGTGCCACAGTTCTCCGGGGGGGGGGGCAGGGCACTATGAATTGGGGCAGTCAGGTTTTCTGGACCTTGGGAAGAGGGAACAGGAGGTGGGCCTAACTGGTCATATAACAACTCCCCCAAGTTCCAGCCTCTATGGTCCCCCTTTCTGGTTGGCCGAGTGGTCTGGGACCAAGCAGTGAGGAGGAGGAGACAGCAAGCTCAGGGCAGTGGAGGGGAAGCAAGCAACCTAAAAGGCATGTGCTGAGGAACAGGGAGAGATAGCAGGTTTTCAAATATAGATCCAGAATATATATTACAGATTATGCAAGATGGTTTATGGCAGAAATGTCATTGGAAGAAGCACAACTAGGAAAGATTTACCAAGACTGATTCTTTGAATTCTAGTATCTTGGCTATAAAGAGACATAACCTCCCCTTCTTCCCCCCAAAGAACCGGATCACTGGTTTACTTCAGCAATAATCTGGATTGAGATGATTTAGAGACTTTGTGAAGAGAATCTATTTCCCCCTTACACTTCAGACACCAGAGGTCAATCAAAACAAGTTGCATGACTGTCTGATTGGACGGGGGTCAGGAGGAGCTTTCTGCTACCATTGATAGTGTCTACCTTTTCTAGCTATGAGAGGCACAGGTCAGCCTTACAAGTTGTAGGACCAATGAAACAGACCTTTCATCTTTATGAGAGAACATCATAAATAAGTTTTGACTTCCTTCCAGAAGAGATAATAATGTGCAAAAATAACCCTCACTAGTCCAAAATGAGTTGCAGAGCATGCCCTATATCTCTTGAAGGATTGCAGTTTGAGATGCAGACTGCCACCCTTGTTCACATTTTTGCTCAAGGTCAAGCAAAAGGCAGGATAGAGAGTAAATAGTTCTATGTCTAGCCTCACGCTCACATTAACAGCCTTATTTGGAAAGGGTACAGAGTGTATCCACAGGAGAATAGAAATGGGCTCATATAAAGAAGCCTGTATCCTACAATGATTTGAAACAGTTTTAATATTTACTTTGGGCAGGTGGCTTTCTGCGAGTATTACTCATTAACTAAATAAGCTATTTCAAGAGGCAGTTTTAGAGATGGTTCCCAGATCTGTGTGTTCTTTTCCTCTTATTCTAACATCCTTATAATGTACAAGGGGGGGGGGGGGGGGGGGATATATGCCAGTACAGAACAGGCTGTACCAAAATGTGGAACGTAGGATTTTTAAAATACCTACGATTTTCTTAAAGAAAATTTACCATGATATGTTTTTGCAGTAAAACAGAAAATAGATTAAGAAAACAAAACCACATTGTTATTATTAAGCATTTATATATAGCATCACCAATATACCTGGTGTTTTACAATTTTTGTTACTGGAAAAGAGACAGGCCCTTGCCCAGTGGGCTTATGGACATGGGTGAGAGGAACACAGGGAGAGTCGCGCATTCTTTTAAAGCCGCAAACTGACCGTCCGGGAGCCTGATCGAGGTAGGTCATTCGCGGCTTGAAAAGAATGTGCGGCGCCGTATCAGGCACACAATTGCCGGCGGCATCACGTGTAATCTCTCCTCGTGGGGGTTTTTTGAAACCCTGCGCGAGCGCACAACGTGATCATCTAAAAGCGGCCCTATCCACTCCACCACACTGACTTCCTGTGTTATAATATTATAACTCTGGAAACTCTTAATTAGAACTGAAATGAGCACTGGTGCAAAATGTTCTGCTCAGCAAATCCACGGGGCCCAACTGCCAGAGTAGATTTGGGCACTGTGGACTCTTTGCATGGAACCTGACAGATGCCCATTCTAGCCACCCTACTTTTTTAAAAACAAAAACAAACCCAAAACCTAGTCGTGGCTGGGGGTAGATGGGGTGTGCACCAGGAGGCACGACAGTGAAAGAGAGCGTTTCAGGCTGCATCAGAAGCTGCCCCACCCTGTCCTAGATCATATATACTCCACCATTTTATATATATAATATACGAGAGAGAGAGAGAAGAGCACCTCTATAGTTAGGGAGTGCAGCAACTAAAACCCTTCATAATTCTATTGCTTATAAAATTGAGGTGATGACTCCTATTTGTAACCTTGCATGGATGGTCCTTTTTGTAAGGCGTTGAATCTGGCCATTTTTTATGCAGATCAGTTGCGAAATAGGGGAGTTGCAGAGGCTTGAACTTTGATGCAAAAATAGTTTTTCCCTCCCCTTGGCAACTTTTAAATTGATCAGGGTTTCTCTGTGGCAGTTTGATTGTCATGTGGGGAGAAGTGTTAGAAAATTCAAATGTGGGGTCCCAGGTCCACTTTTGGTAACAGTTTGAAATGGGGGGGGGGGGGGGGGNTGGTTATTTATGCATGTTGCAGGGCTGTATTGGTGCCCTATGAACATGAATATCTTGATACTGTCACGTGTGTTAGGGGGAGTGGAGGTTTGGCCGTCCCCTAACACCCCCGTTTGGGGGGGGGGGGGGGGGGGGGTAATTGTGGAGTAATTAACTACTAAACTCCCCATTTTAGCCAATGGAGAGAGCATTCACGCGTCCTCCAGTGGCTGGGGAGCGTTTGAAACTGTCAAGCGAGCACCTAGCGAGCCTTTTCTCTGCTAAGCATCATGGTCCCCTTACCATCAGCTTGGGCAGGGGGACAGGAGTGGGGAAGAACTAATACCATGCCCTCCCCCACCTGCCTGGCAGCTTTCCTCTCGCTCTTCCTAACTAACCTTTGCTTCACACACCTCACACAAGCATGCACACACACACACACACACACACACACACACACACACACACACACACAGAAGGACTCACCGCCAGCAGCACCAGGGTGCTGCTTCCTCCACCTCCATGCCGCCAGTGTCAGCAGCACCAGGGTGCCTCCATAAACACCACCGCCGCAGTGCCTAGCTCCCCTTGCTAATTGTCCCACACCCCGAAAGGAAGACACTGACACCATTAGTTGGGTAAACTAGGCCGCACCAAAACTGTATTTAAACTTAGTCGGGTAGGGAGGGGGCTATGCCCCTTCAAGTCCTGCAAACCTTAACTATTAACTCAGTTAATAACTAATAATAATCTTAAGCGCTCTGAAGTTCCTCAGTACCGCAACAATACTAACTATAGCTGCTGCAATGTCACACCTGTCCTGCCACCCCCAGCCGGATCAGGAGGCCCTTGCCAACTGTGACCCTAAGAAGGAAGCGGGGGGATGCTCCCCGGTGCCCTGGACCGCCTCTGTCCTAAGGCGCCCGGGGTTGTCCCCCTCATCCTGGCTCTGAAGTGATGCTGGCCGGCCAAGCTCTAGCCTTCACTCAGAGCCCACCTCTTAAGGAGATGACTTGGCAGCAGACTATCCCTATTTCTAAACTAACTACCTCGCAGGACCCCTGCCACTAAAGACTGCCAGCTTCTGCTTGACTAGTCTTGCCCCCCCACCCCAACTTTTTGTGTAACTGGTTCAACTGTTCTTGCAGGGCCCTGAGATAAATCTCGAGCCCGTCATCGGACAGATCAAATTTAATAGGCCAGAATTGCCGAGATCCTAATATGGTAGTGCCCAGGTAGATTGGACCCCACCTTCTCATACAACCTGGATAGAAAGGCGCGCCCTGGCGCCACTGCCCAGCATGCGAAATTGGGGCTCCCCATTAGAGTTTGAAGCTGCCTAACTGTTGCTTTTGGGCGCCCTAGCCAAAGCAACTAGTTTCTCTACCGGCAAGCGTGACACTTGCTGCTAGGTATCTAACTCGACCCCTAAAAATGTTAGCACCGTTGTCGGTCCCACCATTTTTTCAGGGGCCAGGGGGACCCCTAGCTCCCTTGCCATCACCTGAAAATCCTTGAGGGCATTCCTGCACTCAGCTGTACCCTTCTTCCCCAAGAACAAAAAATCATCAATATAATGCAATATATATTGAGATTTCGTTCTTTGTCTAGCCAGCCATTCCAGCAGGGAGCTAAAATGCTCAAAAGGCCGAGCAAGATATGGAACACCCCATGGGCATTGCCTTATCATAAAAATACTGGCCTCCGTACTGGAACACAAGTAGCTTGAAGCTGTTGGGGTGGACCGGAAGCAGAAGAAATGCAGATTTAATATTGCACTTCGCCAGGAGCGCCCCTTTCCCGCACTCCTTTGCCATTTCTATCGCCGCATCGAATGATGCATAACGAACCAAGCACAGCTCGGGAGGTATGGCGTCATTCACTGACCTTCCCCTGGGGTGAGAGAGGTGGTGTATAAGCCGGAACTCTCCCTCCTGCTTCTGGGGTATAATGCCCAGAGGCGACACATGCAAATCAGGGAAGGGTAAGGAGCTGAAGGGGCCCGCAATACGGCCCTCTTCGAGGGCCTTTTTAAGCTTGGCGACCACCAAGTCCTCCCGACCCTCCACTTATTTCAAGTTCCTTACCCAACTCCTGGTAGCCTCAGATTTTGCCAGGATGACGAAGCCATCCCTGAAGCTCGACACGACATACTCCACCTCGACAATCATCGGGCAGCCCACAAGAGCGTGCTGTAGCGCCCTATGATTGACCGCCATTGGGGCCCTTTCCTCCCCTTGGGTCTGGTTGCCCCCAGTCCCTTGCTTCTCTTGCTGTTTTCCGTGGGAGGTGCCCCACACTCTATTACAGTTAACCCCTGGGTGTCCCCCCCCCCCCGGTAGTGGGAGCAAGCATACCGAAAACAGCACACGGAGCGGGTGCAACCTCCCGACCCGTTAAAATCTCAACAGGTCATTCCCCTATGACTACTGCAGTGCCCTCCTTCACAAAAGGGATCATTCATTGTGGCCACTCCCCCTCTGGCCAGAGTGTGTCCGCTGTCGGTCCTATGTGTCCCCACAGCATTATACATGCACTCGAGCCACAAGTCTGTTGCGTATACATCCCATCTAATCCCCGGTGTAATTGCTGCCCATTTTCTAAAGCCCTCATCGTAACAGAGCCACGCCCCCGGGCTCCCGGAGTCGTATGCTCTACGCACGATGTCGAGGTACTTGATCAATTCAGTGGCCTGGTCAGGGGCAGCCTGAATCATCACACCTATCAGCACTGAAAAGGTGGCTGACCAAGTTGCCCAGTTCCTTTCCACTTTGGGGTGCTTAACTCTTTCCTTATCCTTTTCCTTCTCCTTCGAGTTTGGTACCGGTTTGGTGTATAAAAGTGAGAATACATCCACGTATTCCCCTTTCCAAATTTTATCCCTAGTATGTTGGGCCAAGTGAGCCCCAACCGGAGCCCCGACAGCCACCCAGGTGCCTGGCTCCCGGGGCATTGCTGTGGCTGGATCGGCCTTCCCTCTACACGTACTGCATGGTCCTTGCAGCGGCGAGACTGTTGTGAAATTAATTCCCCTTGCGATTCTGCCCCTGGGGGCTTCTGACTGGCCTCCACCGCCCCAGTCGTGTCTTGACCAGGCCACAGCACCCATGAACCGACCCACCCCATCTGCACCTCCGCTTGGGGGTCCACCTGCACGGGTTGCTCCCTGTTGCCGGCGCTATCTCTATTCCTTCACTGGCACTGTTGGCACTGAACACACCTACCTTGTATCTCCCGGCTGGGACCTGCACCCACATTCACCATTGGGTCATCATTAGGCCGGGCTCCTTGGTCCCTTTGTCTCGCCGCCCTCTCCTCGGGAGATGCCAGAACTTGTCCTACACTCCCCTCCTGCTGTGTGTGGTGCCCGGTTGCATGGCGTCGCCCCACCAATAGCTCTGCCACTGTCTCCTTGAGCGCCAAAAAGCGACCCATAAATGCATTGAGGGTCTCGAGGACCGTTGCCAGCTGGTCCCCTCTCGCACGGTGGACGGGTGGTTCCTCTCCTTCGTCCCTGGATGGAGACAAATGGTGCCTCTCCCCTCGCCTGGGTGGGGAGGGGGAGGCCTTACCGGGGTCTGCCCAGTTAGACCTAAGGGGGTCTGATCCTCCGGGTTCCTGGGTTCCTGCCCACTCGTGGGGGGTTGACCTCACAGAGCTGTGGGATCCTGGCTCGGTTCTTCTCTGAACCATGTGGGGGGCTGCACTGTCCTCGTGCTAGCCCTGTTCCCCTTTTTTTGTGTTACTCGCTGGGCAGCGCTGGTTGCCCTTGGGGTTACAGTGCTGCCCGCCTCACCCTCAGGCATCCCTTCTGCCTGTTCCCCCATGGGGGCCTGGACCTCCCATTCATGACTTTCATCTTGTTCTCTTTCCATCTCCAGAACCTCCCTGCCAACCTGAATCTCGCCAGGTAATTGGTACTGGTTTGCTAGGCTGGTCAGGATGGTTTTGCAGCCTCTCATTCGGGCTTGGAGGGCCTCAAGGACCTCCTCAACCCTTTTTGACAGGGCCTTTTTGGCAGGGCCCTTGCCCTTCTTTTCCCCCTTTCCTTTGGCCATGGCCTGTGCCTTGCCCTCTCGCTTGTGCTCATGCTTCTCTGCCTGCCTCATGCAGGCTGCTGTGCCTCAAGCTCCCAGCCCTTTGCTGGCTCCTTCGTGCCCTGATATCGCCTTGCAGGGCTCCCCTCGAGCCCCCCCCCCTTTATTCCACCTGCCTGTGCAGGCCGCTGTGCCACTGGTCTGCTCGCTCCCTGCGTACCCTCGAGCACGGCCCTAGGCACTGCAGAGGGTCTCCCCGTGCCTTCTATCCCCCTGATTCCCTTGGCAAGCTGCTATGCTCAGCTAGCCAGTTCCCTTATTGGCTGTTTGATCCTATCCCCCAGCACGGTTGAGGCTCCCTGCCCCCCCTCACTTTGCCTGCCTTGTGCAGACTGCGTGTTGCAAAGCCCATCCAGCTCCTTTACTGGCTCCTTGGAGCCCTGCTCTCGGCCCTTCAAAGGCCCCTTGCCAGCTCTTTCAGGCCTGACCCCCCCCCCCCGTTAAGGTTCTCCCCTGAGCCCTCCCTCAACTTGCTTGCTGCTATTATGGAGCCAGCCGACTCCTTCTCCTCTGCTATGATCTGGTGGCTTTGATCGCCACCACCTGCACCCTTCCCCGCACGCTCTAAAGCTCTTCGTGTGCAGCTGACCGTCCACGCTGCACACACGATGCTGCCCAGGTGCGGAATGGTGGGTCCCGTGCCTGGATCCAAGATGGCGGCCGTGAAGTCGCTCTTATCACGAGACTTCATTGAGCCATTCCAAACTGCCGTGTGCCATGCCCCTAGCCTTCCTAGCTGTGAAGGGGGGAGGGACAAAAAATGCCACCCCGAGATCCGCTACCCATACCAGGGAGGGCCACGCGGCGACAGGGCTTGGAGTGGCTTGGAAAGAGCTAAGCTGACAAGTGCTTTTGAAGTGCTGCGATGGTGCTGTGGGGAATGTGAGTGCGTGAGCCAGGGGGTAACTCCCTGGCTTCCCCTGCCTCCCCCAGACCATACAGTGCCTCCTAACAACCCACTCAAACTCCCCCAGCCCAAAGATCACGCAGGCAGGGCTGCAGTACAGCCAGCCACTGGTTTAAAATGTCACCCAAGACGAGGCGCCATTTGCAAGAGCTGGGTGTGGGTTCAACAACTGTCAGTGTTCTGCAACGTTCCACTGCCTGCAATACCAGGGGCTAATCCAGGATTTCTTCCTAACTTTTTTGTTCTCCCCACCCCATTGATTGTGATCAGCCTCCCCTCTGCCATCTTTTAATTTGTTATGGGATCTTTCCTTCCAACTTCCTTCTGGCCCTTAAAGAGCCCTTTCATAGAGGTTGGGAAAGTCCTCAAGCTGCTGGTGCTGGATTCTGGATCCAGGGATGGGCACGGGGTGGCCATTGGTCAGAAACCCAGAGATGGTAAAAGCCCCCCAAACTCTGCACTGAGCACCTTAGTGCTCAGTCATCCTTAGTGTTGTATTGCAGGATGTCTGCTTCTATTTTTCACACCAAGTATGGTTGTTTAGGGACAGACAACAGCACTTTGAAGTGTCTCAAGTATTAGTTGCACAGAGAATGTTCATTGACAGATTAATACACCACCAATTAATTACATCTGCATATATAATTCCTTCCATCCCTTACAAAAATAGTAAAAACATTGTGCAGAAACAATGGCGGTTTTGTTTATATTCTTGGTTAATTACCACTTTCACTTGCATAGCAACCAAACCAATTATCAGAATTACAATTTCTAACAGTTCCACCAAGTTGAAGGAAGATCTTCTGACAACCTCTTCCAGTAAATATAGGGAAGAATCTCACTGTCTCAGGCGGTGGTATAGCCGGAATGAATCTCAATTTGAAATGGTTCGACTGTAGGATGTCTTAACCACAAAAATGTTTTCCAATCAATACCACTTGAAACGTATAAGCTTTAATACCAGCATCCCTTAACCTTCTTTACTCATGATCAGTGTGCATTTTAATTATTTAAAACGTAGTTGCTTCCTGTTTTCATGGAGACTCCGAAAGATAAGAGCTGGAGTGTAAAATGATTGACCTTGTGTGGCTGATCTTACAAAGCTTTACAAAAAAGCTACACACTCTGTAGTTTCTAGTTTTCTTGCTGCTTACTCCCATCTGTTAAATTCAGATATCAATCCAGCCAGACAAATAGAGTGGCAATGAGACAGATAGGAGTCTGACTGTGAAGTGGGTATAATGCGAAGACATGCAGGAATGAAAATGTAAGGCAGCCCTATGCTTACTGTGCACTATCCTCAGAGAGCTCATTTAGCAAAATACATTCCTGCATGCACTATTTTGGAAGTAGCATGAAGTGGAGGAAGGAATCCCTGCTCTAGGACTTTCTCTTCTGTGGCCATTCAGAGACAGGAAGTGACAAGCAGGAGAGAATGCATCAGGAACAGAAGCTTGATTCAGGCTAATTAAATGACATTGCTACTTGATAGAGTCAAAAGATGGTACCAAACGTTACACTAAATCTATGGAAATCCATCGTGCATTGAAATTGCTGATGTCATCCTGAGCACATGGCTGGTTTGACAGATGTTTATGCCACTATGTGCTTTTGCAGCTAACCAATCGTCCCCTCCCAGGAAGCTGTCCCTTGATGCAAGGGATTCCTACAGTATCGTTTGTGACTACAGACCGCAAGTGGGGCAGTGGGCTTATCTACACATAAAGTGGCTACCGGCAAGTGGCAACTAGGACTGTCCATGGCTAAGGCACCACACCTATAACTGGTACCTTTAGGATCGTGAGGGCAGAGACATAGCTAGGTGGGAATGGGCCCTGGTGCAGAAGATGGAATGGGCCCCTTGCTGCGGCCCTCCACTCCACTGTGCATGTGCATTCTACATACGGGTGGGGGCCCCAGGCTGCACCTATTATAGCTATCTCCTGTCTGAGGCGATGGCTAGGCCACGTCCCATCACACTCTGGGAAGAGCCCATGTTTTTTTCCCCCCAAGGGCTTTTTTATGCTGTTCAGGCCACACCCTTCCTCTCGGCTCCTTGTTCCAGTCTTCTTCCATGCCCCTTGCTTCCTGGTTGGCTGCCTGTCTTTTTAGAAGACTGGCCTGAAGCCACCAGAAACTGGGCATATCATTTGTTTATCACGCCCTTTCTTTTCCTTTCTGAAACCTACACTTCTCACTGCTGAACCTGATCTCTTCTCCTGACCCTTTTCTGTTGCCCATGCACCAGCTCTGCTTAACCCCATTTGTACTTGGACCAGTTTTTTTTTACTTTGTTCTGTTTTGGATCTGTTTACCTGTCTTGGGTCTTGTTGCATCTGCCTGTTTGGAGTCTGGCTTGAAACTAATCCTGCCTGCCCTGAACTGGTCCTTCTGACCATCTACTTGCCTGCTTGCTTCATTGCATCTACCTGCTTGTGCTGCCCCATGTGCTGGTCCTGAGCCAATCCGTGCTCTCCAGCCCCAAAACTACATTGACTCTCCAGCCCTCGGATTATAACCCGCATTAAGCATGTGGCACAAAGCGTGTTTGCATAAAAAGATTTAACGGTACAATGAGTGTTTAACATCCAAACAAGTGGCTAACATTACATCTGGTAACATCCGGATCTCTGCAAGCAAACCCTTTGCATCAGGTGGCAGAGAACACAGGATCATCAAGGAGCTCGGGAAGTGGGGAGGATTTTGAAAATACTCAAACTGCATTCACATAAGACTTTAAACACAGCACAAACTGCTTTCCCCACATTTTGCTTCCCAAACTTTTTATTGCTCACTTAGCTCTCAAGATCCTGTATATGCAAGTCCTAAATCACCTGCAACTGAGCTGCAAATTGAGGTTTAACAATCAAGCGAAGCCCCTCCCATGCATTGCTGATAACGTGTGAAGGACAATTCACTTTTATTGCCCTTTCTTATTCCTCCACTACACCACAGAGACATGTTTTGGGGGATGGTCTGGGTGGCCATCACATACACTCCCACCTCAAGTCATTTCAACAGGCTTTACCAGTGCACAAAGATCCAAATGCGCTGTTTCAGCACCCAGGTAGGCCGGAAACAACATGCGGCAGTGTCTGACAATTCTGTCGGAAACCTCCTATCCATTGCCATTTTCCTGACACGGCATGGACACGGCATCCCCATACTCGTTCCCATGCTTCCTGCCACTTTCCGCTATTGCCTTTTGGTATTTCTCAGCAATGGAGAAATTATTGGAAACCATCACAAGTCCCATAAAGTGTTGTAAAATGCTTCAGAGTGTCGGAATGTGTTGCTAAAGTGTTGGAAAAACTGTTGGAACTATGGGTAAAACTGTCGGAACTTCCGGAACTGTTGGAAATTGTCACTATCTTAACTGCCACAGAATACCAACTGTTGCAAAATGTTGAATAAGGCCGTAAATTGATGGTAAATGCCATTGGAGCAATGGCAAGACTGTCAAAATGTCAACAGCGAAACAGCAAGCAATGCAGTTGCCTACTTGGAATGAATAAATGCAAATGTTGGCATGACTAGGAACAAGAAGCCGGACTAAAAAAAATAGTTCACTGACAGAGTTGGAAACCTGTTTATTTCATCATTTTATTTTATTTTTAAGTTCCAGCTCCCTGCCCTCAAATTTAAAAAGCTGACTACACTCTTGGCTGAATATATTACAGGTTAAGAAATAGACTGGAATAGGTTTATATCATTCTCTCAACCCAATTGGTACTTAATTACTCTCAGGTTAACGACCTCTTTTGAAATATGGACTTTAGAAGATAAATTAAAGGTATAAGGAGATCAAAGCTCCTTCCTCAAAGAAGTTTATTCCTTAGCTCATATTGACATCATATGTTAGATAGACCCAGAGGATATTAAAAACAATTCAAATTAATAAGCAATAAAAGCCCCAGAAATATCAATTGCATTAATTTGCATCTACTTTGAAAAGTTTAAAAACTTATAATCTCCATAAGCAAAAACGGTGAGCTCTTTTATAACTTGGGAGGTCATTCATGGATACGAGAGCCCATTTTTGGCCTGACTTTTAAAGGTGTTGATTTACATCCATATATACATTTTGCATTTATCCTTACCTATCCATAGCAATAACTGTAGTTGTCCAGTCCCTGTAGAGACTGGCACAAGGCAATTCAAGCGGGCAAGTCTCAAAATTGAGATACTCAAAATCAGAGGCCGCACTTGAAAATTTTGGCCCTTCTAACTTAATTAACGACACTGTATCAGGGCAGAGTTCCTGCAGGCCATGGGCCTTTTAAGAGAAACAACTAGTGCCACCTGGCTACAGGTGATAGCGGGGCTGCCGGCACTCCAACAGAAAAGGGATAGTGTGCAATTGGAGGACAGCTGGAGTTAGGGCATGGCAGAGAGCCTGTGTGGTATAGTGGGTAAGGTGTTCAAACTATCCTAGCCATTTAAAAAAACAGCATCCAGGCTTCAAACTACCCTAGCCATTTAAAAAAAAAACAAAAAAAACATCTCACTGGGTGGTCTTGGGCAAGTCACAACCTCTCAGTCTCAGTTCACCATTTGTAAAATGGGAATGTGTGTGTGTCTGTCTGTCTTTGTGTTCCCCTCACTCTTGTCCATCAGAGATTGTAAGCCCACTAGTCAGGAACTTGTCTTTGAAAATCTGTGACTTGTAAAGGACTGTGTACGCCTAGTAATGCTATAGAAATGATAAGTAGCAACCAGCCCTGGATAAAGCCTGACTTACGGCTCAGTGGGAGATAGAGGGAGGAGGCTGTAAGGGAAGCATCAAGGAAAATAAGCTCAGAGTGGTACTGCCTGAGCTAGGGGGCCCTAATGGGGTGCAGAGAGGTGTGCCTGCCCCATAGAACCAGAGACTGTATATTGGATATGGTGAAGGGACTCAGCAAATAAAGACACTTGGAACTAAACCCTGACAGAGGAGTGGGACTACTGGGCCCTAATCCTGTTAGTACACCCTGCAGGTGAGGGGATCCCTTCCACAGACAGAATTTGGTTTGATACTGGTGAATAAATTGATACAAGATACCATAGTTGGGAAATTTAGTTCATGCATCAAGACTGATGTATTAATTATTATTATTATCATCATCACAATTCGTACACCACCCCCTCCTGCCTACTGGCAGCTCAAACAGCGAACAGCATATGTTAAAATACAATCATAATAAATAAACTTCAGTTAAAACCATAAATAAATAAATATCAAATAAAACAACTGAAGCCTGGCAGCAGTAAACAAATACCCCTCCTCCCCCCAAAAGAAAATCCCCCCACCTACTACCCATTCCCCTCTCCAAATGCCTGGCAAAACAGCCAGGTCTTTCACTGTCTGCGGAAGGAGGGGGGATCTGGAGAGAGGCGAGTCTCTATTAGGACAGACGAAATTCGACAGCCACAACACCCGTAGGGGCTGATTCAGGACACGGGGTGAGGTAGTCCCATAGGTAAGCACTGCCATTGACCAGGCCATATAGGGTGATGTTGATGGTTTCTTGCATGCTTCAAACCACCACCTGCTGTTCCTTACCAATTACTATTTTCCCCAATTACTAGTACCAATTACTATTTTCCCCAATTACTATTTCCCAAATACTTTACATTTAAAATGTATATACTTCTAACTACAAAACTTGCATACTTTACTTTAAAATTAGTTTGAATCATGTCCCCATCTGCAAATGATGGGTGGTTTTAGGAACCTCAATTTTCAACAATCTTCCAGTTCACCAAAATTCAGATAAATTGTAGAACTGAATGGAATAGTACTTCTGGGTACTCAAACAAAAATTTGAATTCCGAATTTCCTATACCAGGAGCACACACACACTCCGCCCCCGCACCACCACCACCCCGCAGCCCAGCCAATTACTCACAGTTGTGTAGCAGCACAGAGTCAAATTCACCAGAGAATAGGAAATGGCTGTATGTGTGTGTCAGTTTGGGGTTTTGGCTCTTCTCTCTCTGTTGGCTGCAGCTTGTACTAATCAAAACTAGTCATCTGACTTGGCCAGCCAATCAGTTCAAAATTTGCCTTACCCCATGACTCAACTGTCCCCTTTCATCCCATCCCTCCCCACCAAATATGGCAGTTTCCAGAAGCTTCTTAGAGCTTCTGCAGTCAGACCAAGGTGCACAGGTGCTTCTGAAGTTTCCTGAGGAACGGCTGCACTCCCTGGAATTCTGGAAACTACTGTTTTTGGGTCGAAGATCCCAAACTTTGGCGATCTCTAAAGATTTCCAAAGACTTCCTTTCGGCACCAAAAAACTGCTTTGATATGCACTTCCAAGTCTTTTACTCTTATCTATTTTGGGACTTACTTGATTCTTCTTCTTAAGCTGGTTCTAAGAAAAAAACATAACGCTAACTCCACTTTAACATCGCGTTAACATTTCTTGTGTCTGTTGCAGGGATGCATAGGGCACCAATACAGCCTTGCAACTTGCATAAGAAATGTTAAAATTGTGTTAAACTGGAGTTAGCATTATGTCTATTTTCACACTATGTTGTCATCTGTACACTGTTGATCTAGCTAGATATTTCAACTACCTTTGATACAGTTGATCATGAGATGTTGTTGATTCTAGGGGTGTGCAATTAGTATAGTTTTAATTAGTTATGAAAATGAATGGAGCCCCTTTTGTTTTTGTGACTTACAAAAATGGATGAATAAGAAAACTATTGTCTTTTGCTTTCATTAGTTTTCATTTTCTTCATTTAATTTATTAAAAATAAAAATTATTTTAAAAATTAAAAATTGCTTTCATCGGTTTTCATTTTCTTCTTTTAATTTATAATTTATTACAACATTTAAAAAAATAATTGCACATGTGTGCCCTTTTCCAAAATGGAACCACCAGCAGCAGACCCATTTTGGAAAAGGGTCATGCATGAGCAGAACAGCCCCAGTGGGCATTTGCTCTTGCAGAGCGGTTTTTAAAATTGTTTTTAATAAAATTAGTTTAAAAATATCCCAAAACAGCAGAATTATTTACAACCATCCGCCTTCCCCCTAAATAAAGGGTTTTTGTAAATAAAAAATGAAAAGAATTGGCAGGCCCTCTGCAAACTCCTAGTTGCCATGATTGCGGGACCTGGCAGCGGTGGTTCTGTTCATTCCTGTCTGGGATCATTATCCTCTCATGGCTTCCCTTCCGGGGTCCTGCAGGGTTCCATATTGTCACCCCTTCTGTTCAATGTGTATCTAAGGCCGCTGGGCAAGATTTGGAGTGAGGTGGCATCAGTATGCTGATGACAACCAGCTCTTCCTCTCCGTTTCATCCAATTCAAGTCCTGCAGTCTCAGGCCACTTTTAGACAATTGCGGCGGCAGCTACGCTTTCCTTTATGATTTGGATCTGGCCACCATTGTCCATGCCTTCATAGCCTCTATAGCCTCAAGGCTAGATTACTGCAACATGCTCTACATGGGACTACTCTTGACGACTGTTTGAAAGCTGCAGCTGGTGTAGAACGCGGTGGCCCAGCTCCTTTCCAGGGTGGATCGCCAGGAGCACATTACATCTGTGCTTCGAAGTCTGCACTAGCTACCAGTAGCTTTCCAGGCACAATTCAAGGGGCTGGTTTTGACGTTTAAAGCCCTAATTACCTCACCTGGGCCGAATATATCTGAAAGCCCGCCTCTGCTATCATGCTCCACCCCAATTCCTGCAGTCAGCCAGAAATGCTCTCTTGCAAGTGCCACCATCAATCATGTTCATACGACGAGGGCACATGAAGGGGTGTTCTCGATTGCTGACCTACTGTTGTGAAACTCCCTTCCCCTGAAGGTCGGTCAGAGTCTGAGCCTGACCAAATTTTGGAGACAATTTCAAACTTTTCTTTTGGGAGAAGTTTTGGCAGGCAGGGTTGGGGGCTGGGTGAGGGTTTTAAAGGATTAGGGGTGGGATTTTATTTTATTTATTTATTTGATTTTTACCCCGCCCCTCCTGCACACAGCTCGGGAAAGGGATTTTTATGTATTTTAATGTGCTTCCAAAGAGTAAGCTGCCCTGAGCCTTAGGGGAAGGGTGAGGTATCAAATTTAAATAAATAAAGCAAACAAACGTGTTTAGTGTCTATGCACTGAGCTGATGACCATGACCATGTGACAAATACTGTCCACATTCACTAGCACAATTCCAATCGTGAATATATTCTCTTATTGCTCTGTATTCATGAGTGACTTAATATGTCTCAGATGGAAAGTTTTTCTAGCTCTGTTATGCAAGGCTAGTTGTTTTAACTCCATGTACTGTCAGATCCAGGGAGGTTGGGGGCTCCATATAAAATGGTGGTGTGTGGACCCTTTCCTAACACAGGAATGTTTGGTGTACAAATACTGAATCGCTATTAGAAAAAGGGAAATTGACTGTAATCAGTTTTTGATGATCAATGAAGCATAACATCCCCTTCAGCGGTCCCATACGTTATGCACATACCATTTTTAATTTGCTCTTAAGTTGGACGCTCCCTCTTGAATCAAGTGGTCCTGCACTTGAGATTCTCAAGGCCCATATTTTACATCAGTGATTCCGGTGTAAATTTTCAATTTTAAGTACTCCACAGACTGGCAGGCCCTCTTACTGTCCCCTGCATCATACAGAGCTTTGTGTGGCCTCAGAGTTTGCACTTTCTTGGATCCAGCCCTGGCTCCATGTCTCAGTCATCACCTAAAAGTAGAACGCACTAATGCTGGTTACAGTTTGAGGTGTGTACAATGTGAACACCATGCTGTTTCCACAAAAGATCAAGCAGAAGATCACATTTGGGAGTATGTAACATAACACCCTCATTTATCTGAGCATTTGTCAGCAAGGATGATGCCACTGGGGGTTAATTGTGTCACTAATCCTGGTTTTCAGTCTGATTGATATGTTGTCGGTGGGAGCTTTTCCCTTTCTCCACTGAAATGCTATGTCAGAGTTTACACAAGTGGCTGTAAAATGAGATGCCATTATCTTCCTATCGAGCTCTGACTGGTCTACAAGTACAGCCAGTTGGAAAGAATATTTCTGTAATGAAAGCTTTGATGATGCATACAGACAAGATAGATTTTTTTTAAATTGCCTGAGTGGATTCTAATCATGACTCCCAGGGGTAGATCACGAATTGCTTGATCTAATTTTACAGCAAGCGAATGTACAGTTAGTGAAAACATAATGATGAGTCATCCAACTAAGTCATCATGTGACAGTCTGAAAATATTGGCCATCTCATTGGGATGTCCACAATTTTTTTCTAATTGCAGTAATGACCAGGAGGGGAAGGGGAGGGGGGAGGGAGTGCATCGGACTGACAAATACCACATATAACTTTGTTCTATGGATTTTTATTGCAGTTATCATGTAACAATCATAGAAATATTGTCACACTGCAATTGAGAACTTCATTTTAACACAAGAATAGGACTATAATATTTCCTAGCAATTGACTGTGAACCATTCTTGCCAATATTTTGCCTGCCCTTGACAATAAAGAGGTGCCTTTATGATTATCACAATCTGTCTAGGCATTTTTCACTACCAGATCTGACAATGTTGGCATATTTTAGCTCTTTCTTTCCTACAGTGTAATTAATTTGTATTAAATGGTCACTCCAGCACATCACACCCACTTGAATAGATCTTAACAGAAATGTTACAATTTTTCTCTGCTGTCTTGGCTCAGAAAGCCTCTTCACAAGTAGGAGGCATTTTGATATTATTCTGCCTTGCCTTGTTCTTTCACACAAGAAGCCAGCTTCATGTGGTGATGAATTGACAATTAAGGCTGTCAAATATTTAGATGTTGAAGGCACAATGGATATTTTATCAGTAGCAATTTAAGTTTTGTAGACCAAGCACAGTGCACCAAAGAATGTGCTTCTCTTTGTAGTTGGTCAATTATTATTTTTTAATTTGAATTTACTTTGGTCTTTACTTTCAAATTCTCTCTAGGCCTATGTAACAGGTTACCCAACTACACTCTTTATCATGTCGTAATTTCCTCATGTAAGGCAATTGAGTCATCACAATAAGGCTTTGCTTTCCTCTCTGAGATTGCTATAATAAAGCTTAGCATTAACGCCACTCCCTACCTGGGGTACTTGGAATCCTAAAATGTAGAATATGGGCTCATTCACGTTACACCCTTTTCTAAGATAGGGGTGAGGGCCAGAGGCAGTGAGGTATAAACGGTACTAGACCAGGGTGGGGAACCTTTCTGTCCCGGGGGCCACATTGAAAATTAGTACAATCTCTGAGGGCCACATAGAGGTTGTGGGCGGGGGTGCTTAATGGGTGTATACAGGAAAAGGAGGACCCAGAACATGGATCTGTGCTGTGGATCTGTCCCCTACCCTTGTGTGCCTGCCCTCCTCTCTGCTCCATTATCCT
>QEPC01000119.1:2047308-2064348 GCA_003113815.1 Sphenodon punctatus | reverse complement strand
CCGTCTGGTCGATCTTTCTGGGATGAGTTTCAGGAAGTGACACCGGCTGATGCGGTGAATGTCCTGGGGTCTGTTAGAGCCACAAGTTGTGAATTAGATCTGTGACTGTCCTGGTTGGTGAAAGCCTCCAGGGATGCTTTGGGGACAGTGCTGGTGAGGGTAGTGAATGCGTCCCTTTGGCAGGGGAGATTGTCACCCAGTCTCAAGGAGGCTGTGGTGCACGCCCTGCTGAAGAAGCCATCTCTGGATGTGGGCGCACTCACCAGCTACCAACCTGTCTCTAATCTCCCCCTTTTAGGGAAGGTTATTGAATGGGCAGTGGCACTGCAGCTCCAGGTGCATTTGGATAGCATCGGTTTCCTTGACCCTTTTCAATCTGGGTTCCTCCCTGGCTATGGTACTGAGATGGCGTTGGTGGCCTTGGTGGATTATCTCCACCGGGAGATGGAAGCAGGATGTTCGACCTTTTTGATCCTGCTAGATCTCTCCGCCGCTTTTGATACCGTGGACCATGGGCTGCTGTTGAGACGACTGCGAGACCTTCGGGCTCTGGGTGGGACTGTCCTTGGATGGTTCAGCTCATTCCTCTCAGATAGAAGCCAGCGGGTGGTGCTGGGGGCTGAAACATCTAGCCCCCGGGCCTTGACCTGCGGCATTCTGCAGGGTTCTATTCTTTCTCCACTGTTATTTAATGTGTATATGCAGCCCCTGGGGGAGATCGTGAGAGGGTTATGGGTGCAATGTCACCAATATGTTGATGATACTTAGCTGTACCTCTCGTTTTCAACTGACCCAGGTCCTGCTGTCTCGTTACTTTCCCAGAGTTTGGAGGCCATGGTGGATTGGATGTGGCAGAGCAGACTGAAACTCAATCCTGATAAGATGGAGGTGATGGTGGTGGGAAGAGCGAGGGGGGTGCTAGCCCCCCCGATAGGGTGGGTTCACCCACCTGTTGCTTTTCAGGTTCAGAGTCTGGGGCTGGTTTTGGATTTGGGCCTCCATCTGGATCAGCAGGTGGGGGCAGTGGCTAAAGCCGCCTTTCGCCAGCTATATCTGGTATGCAGGCTTTGACCTTACCCCTCCGGGCCCGATATGGCCACTCTCATCGATGCCTTCATCACCTCGAGGCTAGACTACTGTAACACGCTCTATGTGGGGCTTCCCTTGATTCTGGTTCAGAGGCTGCAGCTAGTGCAGAATGCGGCGGCCCGTCTCCATATGGGGACGGGGTGGCGTGAGCACATAATACCAATGCTCCGTGCTCTGTATTGGCTGCCTATAGTGTACCGAGCCAGATTCAAGGTGTTAGTATTGATCTATAAAGCCCTGCACGGTCTGGGCCTCTCTTATCTTGGGGACCGCCTTGCCCTCTGTGCCTCAGAGCGATCCCTTCAGTCCACCAGGGGCACCTTTCTGTAGGTCCCCCGTGTAAGATGGGGGGCCACAATGGAGAGGGCATTCTCGGTGGCCGGGCCGCATTTATGGAATTCCCTCTCAGAGGAGGCTCACCTGGCCCTGGGCCTGTTGGCCTTCCGATGTGTTTGAAAGACTTGACTGTTTGCCCAGTCCTTGGGAGGGGAGGGTGAGAGGGTGATGTGAGGGGGAGGGGGGTTAAATTTTTATGGGGGGAGTTTTAAAATTATTTAAGAATGTTGGGATTTTAAATTTTCTTGTAGTTTTATATTATTTAAGATTGTTTTTATTTTTGTTGGAAGCCACCCTGAGATGCCATTGGCATAAGGGGGAGGCATATAAATGCAATTAAATAAATAAATAAATAAATAGTCTCCAGGGGATGGGAATTGTATTAAAATGGTAGACAGATGTAATACCAAATGGTGTATGCTTTTTAAAAATCACAGAGTGTGGGCAATTTCAGACATTACGTGTTCCTGGGTCACCACAGTGGATTCCCAACCATGGTGAGCCAGCTAACCCCCTCCCGTGGTCCAGGAAAGCCCCCAACAGATGTGATGGGAGCGGGAACATGGCAAGGAAATGGATGGCTGAACCGCAGCCCGCAGCAGCGCAACAGATGTTACACTGATTCTGGACCATGGTCAGAACACCCATAAGACACTGGGGCAGGACAGGAGGCAGACATGGCCAACTAGGGCAAAGGATGCAAAAAGGCAAAACCACCAACACAAAGGAAACGGGAAAGGTGGGGAAGGAGGGAAAAGAGCTGCAGAGGCAGCACACACAACAGGCACAGGGAAGCCACAGACACAGCAGAACACAGACCACACACACACACACGCAGGTGCAAAAACACCCAAATGGGAAAGGAAGGAAGGGGGGAGCACACCAGGAAGGCTGACACACACAGCACCATGGTTGGGGGGGGAACCCCGGGCTATGGAAGGGGAGGCGATCAGGGTGGAAACAGCCCAGGACATGGTGAAAGGCACCCAGAACCCCACTAACAGCACAGGGAGCACGGGACACCCAACAGCAGCGCAGATAGCCCAAGTCACAGGGGTCCCCACTGGGATGGAGCAGGGTCACAGGGGGAGGGCAACCAAGCTGGGGAAGGCACCAGAGCGGTCCAAGGCAGGTCCATATGGCAAGGATCCCCCTCGCTGATGTGGAAGGATGGCTGGGGACGGATACGAGCTGGATCCTGCAGGCAGCACATGCACACACACTGCTGGAGGAAGCCGGCGAGTGCTGTCCAGTGACCCCATGTCCCGCACAGTCACGGAGGCACCCAGGGGGTGGGGGGGCTGGGCATGGACACAGGCATGCAGGCAGCCAGGCAAGGGAGGAAGACACTACGTGGAGAGCCAGTAGAGGACACATGCAGCAGTAACCAACCAAAGAGGCAGCTGGTCACAGAGTGGCACAGCACAGGCAGAGAAGGACAGGGGGTGCCCATGGAGGGGGCACAGTGACACAGGCGAGCGCAACTGTGGCAAGCGAACCAGCCAGAAGAGCGGCGAGGCCAGAATGGCACAGAGCGAGCAGCTACTGGCCCAAGCCGGCATCGAGTTGCAGGGAGCACATGATGAGGCCATCATCCATGACACCGAAGACAGAGGGGGCCTCACAGCCAGCTGCAGGGGGTAACGAAGGGGGCTGGGACCTGTTGGCTCATCAGATGCACGTAGTGGGGCCACTGACGCATGCCCTGGTGGTAGCCCAGCCTTGCCATGTCGTGGGCAACGCGGTAGTAGCCCTCAAATGGATCCGGCCCAGTGAGCCCCACCTGAACATCAGCATGGGATTACACAGCAGCCAGCACTGACAGTTCCAGTCTGGCAGGCTCTGACAAGGTATAGTCAGCAGTAGGGGGCCATGGCAGGTGCCCAAGCTCCAACAGGCAGTAATACGCTACCCCATGTGACTGCTGGTAGCCACGGGCCCCGTGAATTCAGCTAAAGAAGGAAACAGCCAGGGTAGGGCCCCCCTCCTCCAGACAGGTTGTGAATCCATCCAGGCTACACACCAAGAGGGCCGACACTCTCTCCATCAGGGACCACGCCACATGCGAGCACCGCATCTCCGGAACATGCCCATCAGCAAAGGGACAGAGGCTGAGCTCCCCGCATGGAGCCAGCAATCGCGAGCGCTCACCTCATAGCCAAAGTAGCGAAGGCTGGAGCTCAGACTTGCATAGGCACCGGAGAAGTTATCTGGAAAGTACGGGAGCAGTTGCATGGCTGGGGAATGCCACAGCTCACATAGGGCCATGGTCTCCCAGAAGGTCCAGCTATGTGGGCCGCCAGGCGATCCGGGGCACGGGAGCCCCAGGGCAGCATAGCCGGCCATGGTCCATCAGGCAGAGGGTCTGCCCAGCAAGGAAAGAGGGGCCCCACATTCCCATGTGGACTGGGGAGGGAATCAGGGGAGCTCCAAGGACATTTATTTATTTATTTATTTATTTATTTAAAATTTATATCCTGTCCCTCCTGCCCACAGGGCAGCCCGGGGTGGTGAACAACACTCAATAAATTTAAAAAAAAACAATTTAAACAATTTAAAACAATTTAAAATACAATACAATGTGGGGAAACCCTACCACCACCACCCCGACCCCACCCTTACCCCTCGCCAAAAGCCTGACAGAACAGCCAGGTCTTACATACACACCGAAACTGCAGGAGAGTGGGAGCCAACCGAGCCTCCTTTGGGAGTGAATTCCATCACACAGGGGCAGCCACAGAAAAAATTTAACATCGGTTGCCACCCGTCTCACCCGGGGAACCTCCAAAAAGGCTCCCACAGATGATCTCAAGGGTTGCACGGGCACGTGGGGAGTGAGGCGGTCCTGCAGATAAGCAGGGCCCAGGCTGTGAAGGGCTTTAAAGGTTAAAACCAGCACCTTGAACATGGTGCAGTGCTTTATAGGCAGCCAGTGCAGAGCCCGGAGCACAGGTGTCATGTGCTCCCTAGGACCTGCCCCCGTAAGGAGACGGGTCGTGGCATTCAGCAGCAGCTGCAACCTCTGAACCAGCTTCTCGGGAAGCCCCGCGTAGAGCGCATTGCAGTAATCCGGCCTCGAGGTGATGAAGGCATGGATGACAGTGGCGAGGTCGGAGTCTGAGAGATACGGCCAAAGCCGCCAGACAAGATGTAACTGCCGAAGCGCACTCCCCGCCATGACCACAACCTGAGATTCCAGGCTGAGCTGCAAATCGAGGAGCACACCCAGACTCCACACTTCAGAGACCATGGGAGGGCAAACCCCCCAACAAGAGGAGATTCAACCACCCCCAGGCCCCCCAAGCCCTCACCCACCAACATCACTTCCGTCTTGTCAGGATTCAATTGCAGATGGATCGACCTCATCCAAGCCCCCACAGCTGACAGGCACTGGGAAAATAAGGAGACTGCATGGCCTGGGTCGATAGAAAAGGAGAGGTAGAGCTGAGTGTCATCAGCATACTCATGACACTGCATACTCTGAAACCCTCTCACGATCTCCCCTAACGGCTGCATATAGATGTTAAACAAGAGGGGGGACAGAATGGCACCCTGAGGGACTCCACACATGCGATAAGCCTGTAGGCTGCAACATGGGATGCCTAGCGAGCGATGCGTGGGGAGCGGACCCAGCACAGCTGCAGGAACCATGTACACAGGCAGTACAGCTAGCACTGATAACAGGGAGGTGATGACAAGAGGCAACCAGCTGCAGAGAGCACTGACAGGCGCATGCAGGCCCAGGGCACAAGTCTCCATGCCAGGAGCGCAGGTGGATCCAGGGAAGGCGTCCTTAGCAGCCTATCCCTGCCCTCGGTGCCCCCCGTTGTGCCCCCCCTTCCACTGTACCTCACCTTGGTCCTCCAACTGATGCTGCGGCTGTTCCCCACTGTCCTCATCACCTGGCAGTCCCATGTGCCAGGACGTGTGTGCACCTGTTGGGGGATGGGTGTGGGGGGGTTGTGTTACCCTTGCATGGGCCCAGTCCCCATCCCCCCATCCCCGGCCATCAGTGTGCCCCCTGGCCAGCAGCACCTATTCCCCCTATTCTGTGCCCGGGAGGACCCCGGGCCCCCCAACCCCCTTCCCACATTCACTGGTTTCTGGGGGCCGCGGGGATGGGTCCACACCCTGTGGATCCCCCACCCCACCCCTGGGCGCATCCCCTATGGTCAGCTTGCCATCCCAACCACAAGCCTACCCTCTATGTCTGTCTCGGAACCCTCTGAGGCCGGCACCTCCATATGACTCTGCTCCCCCTGCATCCACTGGCTCAGGGTCACCAGTGTTCCAGCCTCGGATCCACCTGAGTTGGACTGTGGGCATGGGCTCCCGGTACTGGTTCATGAGGGGGGCCTGCTGCTCCCCGAGGTCCCAGGGCGTTCCGCTGGGGAGGCTGGGTCCCTGGAGTCAGTGCCTGCAGTCAGGGCTGCCAGGGGCGAGGGCACGTCTGCCCGTTCCCTGCCCTGGACCACGGCACTCCCCACAAGCCATGGTGCAACTATTGAGCACTTCAGGTGAAGGATATGGTCCAGGGCCTCGTAGTAGGGGGCAGCCTGTGCTCCATGTCCGGACTGCCGGTTGTTATCTTTGATGGCCTTGTAACCCCTCTTGAGCTATTTGGCCTTGGAACGGCATTGGGCCACGGTCCTCTGGTGCCCTTCCACCTCCATGTCCTGCATGATCTCCATGAACACATGCTCGTTCCTCTTGTTCACAACGAGCTCCACCTGGTGCTCCAGAGACCCCCAGATATGGATAAAGTCCTGGGTCTCCTTGTGCCCCCATTACCCCCTTCACTGGTACTGGTGTCTCCCACATGTGCCCTCCTCCTCCTGCTGCTCCTGCTCCTCCTCCGCTTCCCCTCTGCTGGTCTCCACCGGGGGTTCCGACTCCCGGGCCCATTTTGCGTCTGTGGATTGTAAAGGGGGGAGTTAGGCGCCTCTGTCCTTCCGACCCACGGCAAGTCTCCCTGCCTTCCTCCCGCCGGGCACCCCCCCCACTTTGTGCCTCTCAGCCACTGTGTAGCCCCCCTCGCTCTCCTTACCCGTTTCTGGGGTGCCTCTTCCCGATGCCGGTTGTCCCCTCTGGGGTGGCCTGCCACTGCCGCTGCTGCTCCCGCTGCTGCTGCTGCTCCTCCTTCTCCTCCCTTCCTCGCTCGTCCTCCACTCTCCTCACCCTTCCGTCTTGCTGCATCCCACCACATTCCCCTGCTGCTGTGTGCCCTTTAAATCTCCCTCCCCAGTCTGTGTGTTGCTCATTGTCTGGCAGCGACGCTGCGTGCTTTCGCCATGGCTGGGGAATCATTTTGTTGGATCCCACCTGGTGGGTTGTCATTTAGTCCTTATGTTTGGTGGTTTCCTGGGGGGTATTGCTTTGACCACGATTCCGGGGATGGTCCGTGCTCCATGTCCTGACCTCCAGAACCATGTTTGGCTTTGGCCCCTATGGATGATTGACTGTGGTGAACATCTGGATGCCGCTGATCAGACATTCAGGGCTCTTTGGCCATGCCATGGGATTGCCTGTGGTTCACTGTGGTTGACTGTGGGTGAAAACAGACATGACGCTAACCACCCTTTAACCACTCGTAGTGGTCATTTATGCATGGGTGATTTCAACGTAACGGGGCTCGTTGGCCCCGTACCGAAATCACCCTAGTCATTCCCCGCTGGGGTCACCCCTTCACGCTGCAACAGACGTGCCGGGGGGATCCCGGCGGGGAATCTGGGAGGGGGTGGGGCCGCGTGGTGCAACGTGTGGCCGCACGGCCCCGCCCCCTCCACGCTCCCCGCCACCCGCCCTCTGGGGAGACGGGCGGGCGGCGGGGCCAATGAGGCCGCCACATTGGGCCGGATTCGCCATGGCCCGGGGTCCCATCCATGATCCCGGGCCGTGGCGCCTGACCAGACGTGACGCCGGGGTTCACCCCGGCATGGGATTGCATTCAACACGCGGCGGCCTCCGGTCTCCCCGCTTCGGCTGCTCACATGTCGAATGCAATCCCCAGCTGTGGTAACATCTGGGGGGAAACATCCATTTCCCCCAACAGACGTGACGCTATCACAGCCACCACGCGGAATTGAGCGTGGTTCACTGTGATATCGTCACGTCTGATATCACCCCATGTTTCTGGGCTTCATAGGGCACCAATACAGCCCTACAACATGCATAAATAACCACCAAGGGTGGTTAGCTTCATGTCTGTTTTCACCCTGTGATCTCATAGCGTCTGAAATTACCCTGGGTCAGGAAGACACAGAGGTTCCCAAACTGTGGGTTAATGGGTCCATCCTCTGCTAACGGGGTCATGATTCCAACTGAGATTTGATCTCTTGCATGTCTTTGTTTGGATTGTGGATTATATTTAAATTTCAAAATGGAGCCACGCGGGCAAAAGATTTGGCAATCTTCAGTAGAGGAGAGGATTCAGCCCCTAGGACAAGTTAAAACAACTCCAGGGTTTGCTGTTATGCTAGCAATGCCTCTTTCTAATCTATCAGTCCCCCTTTTTGGGGGTATGATGGTTAAGGGGTTTGATCCTCCATGATGGAGAACCTGATTTTCTAAGGCAGTTTAAATCCCCTTGAGACTAGTAGAGTGGCACAAAATGCAAGTAATATGAGCCAGAATTCAGTCCTCATTGTTAGTACATTACTTAGATACTGAGTTTGGCAAATACTCTACAGACCTTACAGATACTAAGAAGAATTCAGTGCAACGGCATAGGAATATAGAAGCCGTTTCAAAACCAGTGGTAAGTCCTGGGGTTGAGATTGAACTCAAAGTTATCTCTGCGAGTACTTGTAAATAACCTTAGTGGGTGTCCATGTAATGCCTTGTGTAATCAACTGTGAAGAAGTCTCAAGTGCTACCTTCCAATGTTCCTAGGCTTGCAGAGGTTCAGGTCCAGGAAAGTGTTTATAAAGCTTCTAAGCAATCACACTTGGTGACAGTTTTTCCCTGAGAGGCAGGTAGTGTAATGAGCATCGCTAGTCTATCATCTTGCAAAGGGTCGAAAGGACATAGAACAGGTGAGAATGTGTCTTGTAGGGCTTGCAAAATTTAAAAAGACAGCAATCTTTTTGGGGAAGTTATTACATAAACCCTGTAGATTCAAGTGATTAAAGCTTAATTTCAATATCCACTTCTCCTTAATTCTGAGTAAGTTTTCAATTGAGGGAATTGAAGCCTTTCAGCATTCTTGTCAGTACTTTTTATTAAAAGCAAAGGGAAAAGAGGGAGCATACAGAGTGATGGGCAGGAATACTGTGAAAATCAGAGGGTTTTTTTGTTTTTGTAACAGAGGCCTGTCTCCATCGATTCCTTTTCTGGGTTAGTTAACTTGTACTGTTAAAAATAGATTAGGTAGCTGATACTAAATCCTTTTATGGACTCTTTTATTATTTATTTATTTAGAAAACTTATTATCCTGCCCCTCCTACCAGAGGCAGCCCGGGGCAGCTTACAATATAAAACATCAAATATATAACTTACATAATAAAACAACAACACAAAGGGGCAAAAACAAAAGAAAGAAAACAAAGCAAATTTTTTGAGTTAAGTTTACCTTTGTTAGAAACAGAGTTAAATTTAACTCAGACATTCCACATTTAAGAGAGAGTTGAACTGAATATTTCACACTGCAGGCAAGGGTTCTGACTCCACCAGTTCAAGGAAGGCATCATGCTGTGAGACACAGCTTCCTTTTGGGCTCCCTTACTTCGGGGACTCATTGAATCAGTCCTGCTCCTGCCTAATCAAGAATTCACACAGACACAGCCTGTCTGCACTTGTGGAATCTGGCCACTTTTGTCAGGGGATAAAGTATTGTTAAATCATCAAAGAAACAAAAACATAAATCATTTATCTGAATCCATCAGGGAGTTTATGGCCCCCACCTAAACACCCTTTTCCTACCTAACCAGACCAGACAAGGAACTCCAGGTTTCTCTCTCTTGTATGTTGAACTTACACAAGCCTATCAAGAAATGTGGTGTGCTTCATTAAGTGCACTAAATGCTCCTATGGAAGAAATTATGTCGGTGCAACTCTTCTCTTAGCCCTTAGTCTGTATCTGCCAGGCTTCTATAGCAGGGTGGGCAAAGGTCCTAAGTCCAAGAGCTGAATGCTAAAATTTTGATATTACTGAGAGACACAACTCACATTGCTAGAGATGGGCAAACAGAATGCGGTCCGGATGTTCGGTCGTTCAGTTCGAAACCCGAGTTCGGGTCCGATGGTTCAGTTCAGCCGAGTTCGGGTTGGCCAAACTTGGCCGAACAGTCAAAAGTAGCACTATTGAAACCGAAACAGAAATGAAACCGAAATAGAAACAGAAACTTAACCAAAGCCAAAACTTGATATTTTTGTATTTATTTATTTATTTTTCCCCAAGAAAAAACGTTTTTCCTGCCCCCGAACTCATCTAAACACAACCGAACTGTTTGGTCATTCGAGAGTTCGGTTCGGACATTCGGTTTGGATGTCCATACAGACCAAGTTCGGTTCAAACTCCGAACATCCAAACCGCATTCGCCCATCCCTACACATTGCATGAATTGCAGCTTTCCCCCATTCCAGGGGACGGGGTAGCGTGGCTTGCTACAACTCTCCCCCATCCTCTCACATCAACATTCTGGTTCCCAGGTGGTCTGATGAGTTTTAGTAACAGCAATAGTGGTACTGCATGGACTCATCCCCAGGCAGCCACTTCTGGTGAGAGCCGCAATATAGATTTCTGAGAACCACATGTGACTCCTGAGCTGCCATTTGCCCACCTCTGTTACATAGTCCAGCCGCACCCTCAATAGTCTGCGCTGGGAAGGTTCTTCAGGATTAACCCCAGAAAGTCAAACTCAGGAGAGTCCAGTCTTAATCTCTGTTGCACATACACATGCTGTACATCGCACAGGGTGGATGTGAAATTCTGGCCACATTTATGAAGTTCACATACTGTGGCTTAAGTCATTTGTTTTTCATTCACTATTCAGTGTTCCATAGAACAGTGGTAAGTAGTGATTACTTGTGACTGCACAATAATGACCACTTGATTTGATTGGCTGAGATCAGAATAGAATATAAAAGCAAATTTGAAAGAATGGAACTAAGCAAGCTCGATCTAGCTAGTGTTGACTTTCTCATCAAGTTTCTGACAATGTGCAATTCCAAATTTGAATATTTGTTAAAGGAAACGAAGACGCAAGCCAAATTTACAAATACTAAAATACTTTTTGATTTGCATGCATAAGTCTTTTGTATGTTGAACTTACACATGCATATCAAGAAATGTTGTGTGCTTCATTCAGTGCACTAAATGCTCCTATGGAAACTATGTTAGTGAAACTCATCAATTTTTAAGCAAACATGTGAGCTCCCACAGAAAAAAAATGAACTCTTGACAAGTTTTCCACTTGTCTCTGAAGGACCATTCAATTTCTTATTTATTTATTTTGATTTTTGACTCGCCCTTCCCAAATGGCTCAGGACGGCTTACAAACCAAATAAAAATGAAACAAACATAAAAAACCCAAACCCCCAACTTTCCCCCTCACCACTCCCCAACCCCACCATAACCCCACAAAACCCTCCCCAACAAAACTCTTACACCCCTACCCAAAACACCCACCCCCATTTCCTATCCCTGCCTGTCATGCCCTAACAAATAAAAAGGTCTAACACCGCCTCTGGAAGATGCCCAGCATGGACTCAAATGAACTTCTGCAAGAAGGGAGTTCCATACCATTGGAGAATGTCCCCCTGTGAGCCCTCACCATACGAACAAGACTAACAGATGGTAACCACAGGGAGGCACTCCCGGCCAATTGCAGGGGCTGCAGTGGGGTGTGGAAGGACAAGCGATCTCTCAGATAGGGGGGGCCCAGACCATTTAGGGCTTTAAAGATCAAAACTAGCATCTTGAATTGTGCTCAGAAAGCTATAGGCAGCCAGTGCAGACTTTGGAGCATCGGTGTAATGTGCCCCCATAAGGAGGTGAGCCACCACATTCTGCACCAGCTGCAGCTTCTGAACAGTCATCAAGAGCAGCCCTGAGTACAGTGTGTTGCAGTAGTCTAGCCTTGAGGTGATGAAAGCATGGATGACAATGGCCAGATCCGAGTCAGAAAGAAAAGGCAGCAGCCTCCTCACCAGATGGAGTTGGTGAAAAGCGCCCCTGGTCACCACCACAACGTGACAATCCAGGTGCAACAAGGGCACTCCAAGGCTGCAACCTGATTGACCAGAGGGAGCTGAATTCTGTCAATAACAGGAGTCCCTATCCCCTCCAGGTCACAAGGCCAGCCAACCATCAACACCTCAGTCTTGTCTGGATTCAGCTTCAGTTGGCTCATCCTCATCCAGTCTCCAACAGCGGGCATGCATCAGGTAAGCACTGAGACTGCAGGGTCTGGGTGTCAGTTGGAGTGGGGGAAGAAAGAGGGGAAAAAGGGGTTTTGCCCACACACACGGCTTGCAACCAGGGGGCTCTGTTTAGGCAGGCGGGGTTTATGGAGGCCCATCAGGATAGTGTGTGGGACTTTCAACGTGCTTTTGCACCAGGAATTCAGGCCCCTATCATCATAGGGCACAGAGGTGGAATAGGGGAGGGGTTCCACGCACCCAACCCTTTCAGACAACACATGGTTAGGAAAACCATAAGGAGAGGTGTAGGGTTGCAGGGGTCTGGGGAACCAGGGAGAAGGGTGAGGATCAAGGGCTCTCACACCGCAAGGGGGAGGGGAAGGTAAGGTCCCCGGGAAGGGAAGGGGAGGAGACACCAAACCTGTAGGTCCATTCTCACCACATAACACGCTATAGGAGGAGGGGGAATAGGGTTCGTTTCCACACCACAAGCCACGAAGGGGACACACTCACTCCCACTCACAACCACCACAAGGGAAATGGGGAAGGGGAGAGGGGCACTGGAAGGGGTGGGAATAGTAAGCACAACAATATCAAGCACAGTCAAAAGATCCAAAAACACTTAGCTGTCAGACAGGGGGGCCAGTCTCTCCAGGCACGCACACTCTGTTCACCGGTGCTGAGTGCTCAGCAGCGCTGGCAGATAAGGAGCAAGCCCCACCCCCTGCATGTGCCTGGAGGCGTGCGGAGCGACGCAGCAGCGTGCGGGGTCTGGCAACATCATGGGAGGGCCCAGGTTGTTCCGCTGCATTGGGGCCTGCTGGGGCAACTGGTGGTAGCGGCAGCGCTGCACCACATGCTGCATTGACTTCTGTGGTGCTGGGGGCAGGGCCTCTAGCCGGCGGGCACAGCCGCCGAGCCATGGAGCGGCCACGGCGGCTGACACTTGGTCGCAGGGTTGGATGAAAAGGAAAGAGCTGAGTGTCATCATCATACTAATGGCACTCATCCCAAACCTCTGAATAACCTTGCTCAGCGGCCTCATATACATGTTGAACAAGAGGGGATACAGAATAGAACCATGTGAAACCCCACAGGGAAGGTCCTGACAGAATGGCAAGCAATCACCCTTCACCACTCTCTGGAACCTCCCTGACAGGAAGGAGCAGAACCACTCAAGAATGGTCCTGTGCACCCCTGCCAGTTTCTGCAGTCATTTCAACAACTGCTTGCGGTCAACTTTATTTATTTATTTATTTATTAATTAAATTTTTACCCCGCCCCTCCTAAAACAGCTCGGGGCGACTTACAACAATAAAATAATCATATATAAAATATATCTAAAAACAATTAAAACATATCAAACACACAAGCAACTGTATCAAAGGCCACCAAAAGATCTAACAGGGTAGAATTCCCTGGATCTCTCAGTCCTCCTCCAGAAAAGGAACCTATACAACATCTTTAAAAGATGAACTAAAATTCGTAACTTTATTGGACAGCTAAAATAATGAACTCAATATTGATTTAGGTTTCATAAGCCATTACAAAAATTAGCAGTAATTGCCTGCTTGTCACTCCACTAGATGTGCTTCCTCATTGCATTTAAACAAAACCGAGAGAACCAAAACTAATAGGAGAATTGAAACTCATGAGAACCAAAACCAAAATGAACTAAACCCAAAATTTTCCCCAAGTCCCACCCCTACCCATTAGTGTCTACAACAGCGATGAGAAACCTTTTCCCTCCCTCCCACGGGCCCCTTGAAAATCAGTACAAGCTCCAAGGGTTGCATACAATTTGAGGACAAGGAAGCTTAAGGGGTGCACTCAGGAAGAGAGGGTCCAAATTATGAATCTGTCCTATCATTATGTGCATGTCCTCATCTCTGCTTCCTTACCCTGGGGGTAGGAACTGGAAAGGTGCCAAATAAAATCAAACTGATGGCCGCATTGGCTTTCTGGGTCCAAGGTTCCCCATCCTTGGTCTACAAGCATTTTGGATGCTTTCTGTGGAGATGTGCAAGAAAATTGCAGGGTCTGAACTCATTCACACTCATTCACTTAGACTCATTCACACAATGCTATTCTAGAGTGGGCAGTGGCACAGACCCACATGCTGAGTATTGTGTGAATTCCTTACCACTGCCTCTGCTCTTTGATGATCCCTTTTCTCTGCCACCTGATGCAGGTGGGCAACTGCAAAGCAGAGAGATCAGCAGTAGCCTAAATGTACTACCACAGGAGGAGGCAAACATAGATTAAGGAACACGTGGTGAGATTAAAAGGGGAAGGTGTATTGTATGAATGAGTTCTATTTGTGTGTCCTCTCCCACCTGTGTACCTGGATTGGGTGCCCACTCGTAGGGGTGGGAATTCCAGTTCTCCTGAGATCCAATATTGCCGGTATTTGGGTGTATCGGTTTAATCCGATAAATCAGATTTTTACCTGTACCGGCATACCGGATTTTTAACGTTGGCCGCGGTACCGGATTTTTTACATTGCGGCCATTGAAGTCAATAGCCGCAATGTACAAAATCCGGTACCGCAGCCAGTGTTAGAAATCCGGTACGCCGGTACAGGTAAATTCGTTACCAGGGAGATCCGATACCGGTACATCTGGTATCCGGTATTCTCCGCGGTGTCCCACCCCTTAGTGCCCAGGCATGATGCTGATGGACACAGTATAAAAAAAATCAAAATGCTGCAACTTGTTTATTTCTGCCCTGTGTAGACGAAATATGTAATATACTTGCATAGGTACTGCTCCTTAAAGAACTGTGCTCAATGTTGAGAGGATTGTAACAAATCCTGAGGGGCTGAGGCAGCTGGGAAGTGAAATAAACAAGACCAACAGGCTGCCGCTGAGTAGTGTAATAGCCCATTTCTGAGACAGCTGAGGCAGCATGCAATGGGAAATGCAGTGGGGTATAGTCATACAATGCCACATAAAAAATATGCATAAATCCTTTCAGCGCTCATCTTAACTAGTGTGTCATGTAAATTCAAATGTCGAAAGAACCACCACAATGCTATTGTTTTTTTGTGCACAAGGAAAGGAGAGAAAGGAGGATGGCGATATTTCTCAGGTATGAAAATGTATTTTGACATGTTCTCATTTCTGCAGTATTTGATGGATTTTTCAGTGCTATTTTCATATTATATGATTTTTTTTCTACATGTTTGGGATTACCTCTCATTCCATAGCTGAATGACGCACACTAGACAGACAAGGAGTTTTATGCCTTCTTGATCACATACATCTTTTTGGATTGAGTCAGTTTGTTATTTAACAACCAAAACACTGCTCACATGGCACACTAGTTAGGGTGATGCTGAAAGGATTTATGCGTATTTTTTATGTGGCGTTAAAAGCTCACAGTAGTGTACATGGTGTGGTAGTTGTCTTGTAAGCCTTAATCTCCAATTTCCATTCTTTTCGAAAGCCAGGGTTGTGGGTGGCTAATTAACAATAACGTTGGGTTGCTATTTGTGAGCTGTAGGTTAGCCTGGTCATTTTTTTGTGGACTTGCTGTTTAAGGTTGCTAACTGGATGAATTTTGTTTCATTATTTTTTTTTAAACCAGCCTCAATGTTAGCCAAGCTAGTTTAATTTTGTATATACTTGCATGAATTAACAGATACAATTATGCAAGTTAACATTGGCTGGTTTTTCTTCTGTAGGACAGGTGTTAATAAAATTGGATATTTTTATAAAAGTAAATATTTTCCCAAATGTGAACAGCATCTTCACTTCTGCAGGTAACATACAGGGTAATTATACAACGTAGAGGTGGTGGAAACCTCCAGTTTATGGCTTGGATTGGGCCCCATTCGTTTCTGTCCCTGGCCCATGGATCTAGTCCCTACCCTGAATCAATAAAAGACTGAGCTCAGGGAAAGAGAGCTGATATGAGGGCAAGAACTCAAGTATAGGGAATGGATCAAAGCCAGAGATTTATAATCTTCAGCACACCCCTTAAACACCACTAGCTCCTATCCAGCTCATGGAGATTGTATTAATTTTTTTAAGTTGTCTACAGGAGCGAAAAGTTTCTTCAATGCTGACATAGAGAGTCCATATGCATACTGCCCTGGATGATCAGGAAAGAATTATCATAGGACAATTAATGTAATATTTTTAAATGGGCAAGATAAAGTCTTATGTGGGTTTGTATTTATTTATTTATTTTTGTTTCATTAAATTTGTTAGCCGCCCCCTCATGCCTACGGCATCTCGGGGCGGCTTACAGTATTATAAAACCCGATAACAACAATAAAATCAACAACATTAACCGAACCCACAACAGTTTAAAAACATCACTAAAACCAACCCCCACCCCGAAGTCCTGGGTGAACAGACAAGTCTTGTAAACAAGTCGGAAGGCCAACAGGCCCAGGGCCAGGTGAGCCTCGTCCAGGAAGGAATTCCATAAACGCAGCCCGGCCACCGAGAATGCCCTCTCCATTGTGTCCCCCCATCTTACATGGGGGACCTCCAGAAAGACACCCCCCGGTGGACTGAAGGGATCGCCCTGAGGCACGGAGGGCGAGACGGTCCCCGATATATGAGGGGACCAGACCTTACAGGGCTTTATAGATCAATACTAACACCTTGAATCTGGCTCGGTATGCTATAGGCAGCCAGTGCAGAGCGCGGAGCACCGGTGTTATGTGCTCGCGCCGCCCCGTCCCCATAAGGAGACAGGCCACAGCATTCTACACTAGCTGCAGCCTCTGAACCAGAAACAAGGGAAGCCCCATGTAGAGCGCGTTGCAGTAGTATAGCCTCGAGGTGATGAAGGCATGGATGAGAGTGGCCGAATTGGGCCCGGAGAGGTACGGTTGAAGCCTCCGTACCAGATACAGCTGGCAACCTCATGCAGGAACTATTATGATCTCATGCAGGAACTATTAAACCTCAGAACAATGTCTTCAGCCTCGCATACATCTCATGATCAAGAATGCTACCTGACTATTCCTTATTCCAGATCCTTACATGCTTTCCCACAGTTACAAGGAACACTGGTGAAAATAACGAAGGGGAGACAAAAAAGTTGTATACAGATCCACGGCTACATTCTCTTCTGCAGCTCTTAATAGACTTCCCCATCATACTGTGGAAGCTGTGCTGTGTAGGGCTGTAGCGGAATATCGCAGCGGTAGCTATTTCCGGCGGAAACAGTGTTTCCGCAATTAGTGGAATGGCATGGCAGAGGCTTTCATTCCGCGGTTTCATTCCGCGGTTCCGC
>QEPC01000119.1:1965514-2022780 GCA_003113815.1 Sphenodon punctatus | reverse complement strand
GCATCAAGAAACATCTACTCCAGCCCCAGGACCCACCATCAGGATTCTGGGGCCAAGTTACAGGCAAGGAGGGCTGTGGTCAATATCCAGAATCTGCAACTCTTCTAGCCCCAGGACCCCCCATCATGGGTCTGGGACCATCATTCCTCTTACAAAGAGCCGATTTTCCAAAGTATCAAGAAACAGCTACTCCAGCCCCAGGACCCGCCACCAGGGTTCTGGAGTGAATTTGCAGGCAGGGCGGGCTGTGGACAATATCTTTAAGCTGCCACTCTAGCCCCAGGACCCACCATCATGGGTCTTGGACCATCATTCCTCACACAGAGAGCCGAATTTCCAAAGCATCAAGAAACAGCCACTCCAGTCCCAGGACCCACCACCAGGGTTCTGGGGCCAGGTTAAAGGCAGGGAGGGCTGTGGCCAAATCCTAGAAGCTGCCACCTTAGACCCAGAACCCATCAAGTGTCCGGGGCCATCATTCCTCACACAGAGGCACTGTCATTCCACCATATCAAGAAACAGTCACTCCAGCCCCAGACCCGCTATCAGGGTTCTGGGGTCAAGTTACAGGCAGGGAGGGCTGTGGCCAATATATTTAAGCTGCCACTCTAGCCCCAGGACCCACCATCATGAATCTGGGGCCATAATTCCTCACACAGAGAGCCTTTTTACGGATGCCTGAACCGAACCGAACACGGCCAAACCCAAACGCGGCGACAGAACCGAACGGCCAAACCGAATGGGCAAACCGAACCGGACCAAACCAAACGGCCAAACCCGAACCGCGATCTGTTCGCCCATCCCTACAGGTCCCAATGGGGTGATCCATTTC
Organism: Sphenodon punctatus; assembly: GCA_003113815.1. Taxonomy (NCBI): domain Eukaryota; kingdom Metazoa; phylum Chordata; class Lepidosauria; order Sphenodontia; family Sphenodontidae; genus Sphenodon; species Sphenodon punctatus. Next base: position 2,021,948 of record QEPC01000119.1, on the reverse strand, counting down.
CTGTTGCTACTCCCAGATCCTGGCAGTAAGAGCCAAACCTGTGTCTGGCTAATAGTTGCTAATGGGCCTATCCTCCAGAAACTTGTCCAATCTTGTTCTTGTAAGTCTGAAAAGTTAACAGAAGCTGCAGTCCATAGACCATTTATTCTTATTGAGACTCCCAGGGCCTCCATGTATCTATTATGGAGTAAGTGGTTTTTGGATCGTGACCATAAAGAATCGTTCTTGATCCAGAATTTCTATTTGCACAGAATGCAATGTTAACAGAAAAGTGAGACCATGCAAATAAATCATGGAATACACTAAGTGCTAGGACAGACACAGCAAACCCTGTGGAACCCCTATTTGATTTTACCTGCTCCATTTTTACACTGCTTTTCTACTTATATATATATATATATATATATATATATATATATATATATATATATATAAAAAACCATTGTGCATCTCAGTCATTTTCCTATGCATTTTTATATGATGATTTCAAAACCAAATTCTTCCTATGAATAAACCTAGCAAAATATGATAGATTCTGCTACTTAGCATATAATGCACACTACACAACAATGCACAACATGCCGTCTAAAAAAACAAAAACATTTATCATTCATTCTTTTGAATACAAATGTCTCCCTAAAGGCTATCATGTTGAAGAACTCCTTCAACTCTTTATTTTGATCTTGATACATATTTCTGGAAATACCGGTGCCCAACCTTCAGTAAATGGAACTCCCAAAAAGAATTACAAACAATTTTGCTTTGAATAGCAGCTTCTGCTCTCTTCCTTCGGAGCATAAAATGGCTTCTGCTCTCTTCCTTCGGAGGTCTAAAACCCCAGGTCATTCACCCTCTGTAGTCAATGGCAAAACTATTATGGATTTAAACAAGAACACACCCCCAACCCTCCCAATCCTGTAACCCCGACACCTCTTTATTTGGGGTTGGGATCATTTAGAGTCTCCTTTAAACCCTTCTAGACTCCTTTTCCTCCCATATAAGTGCACAAATACACAAAGTAACTGTTCTATACAATAGCTCTTTTATTAACCCTATCTCTGCAGTCTTACACTCTACCTGAATAGCAATGCACTTAAAGGTTTTTAACCACGCTAAGAAAGATAGCGGTTACCAATATAAGCTGATTAGGCCCTCTGGAACGCTGGGGACTCAGTATCTTTCTGCTTGTTTCTCTCTGCAATGGGAAGGATAGAGAGATGAGATGATGTATGAGCGGTCCGGAAACTTCCTTATTCTAACAGTGCGTTATAGCTTATTATTACTAAACAAACACACAAACAAACCTCCTCCTTAACTGTTTGTACTATGACCCATCCCTCTTTAATTTATATGACGTGTGTCTTGTACCTGTTAATGCTCTTGATTACAAATAAGCTTAGTCCATAAATCCCCTTCCCTGTGATTTCTTTTTCAATGTGATCAGCAATTCTATTTTCCATTTTAGCCCCTGTAAGCAGGCTGGTCTGGTCTCAGACCCCTCCATCTGCCTTGTTATCTGAACATATTTTTACATTTGTGCTTAGCTTCTTGTGTGGTTTCAAAATGAGGTAGTTCCTCATTCTAAGCATCTGAACCACTAAAATTAAATTGCAGAGTAGGGCAGTTTTGACCCAAAGATGCTTGCATCCAAATGTCATAAGATCCTGTTCTATTGTTAGTCTGACTGTCAAACTGTCAGCGCTCAGCTTCAACTTATGCCAAGCAATATTTGAGAATTTCGGGGTTCAGAGGGGCCTGGTTCTGATCAAAGCTAAAATGGAGCCACCTCTGGGGGTCACAATCCCATTAGCAGAGCTACACAATACTTGTATTGAACTAGGCTGACTAGCAATGGCTCTGTTTGCAGTACCTGCCTTGCAGGGATAAACTTATATAGGAATGTTTTTTGATTAAGTGAGAAGTTTGGGTAAGTTCCTGCCAATATGTACACACAGTCAATATGAATACCATCATGGTAAGAATTATTCCTATGAGTACACCTTTCAGGATCAGATCTTTCCCCACAAAAGTTATATGACTGCTTCAGTTTCCTCAATGCCCTGAATCCACTGATCCATTGAGATGTGAGAGGCTCATCTCGGTTGCAGCATCTCCCCTTAAGTAGTGTGAATGGGAGAACTTCATACCTAAAGCAACAGATGGTGAAAACAGACATGATGCTAACCAACCTTGGTGGTCATTTATGCATGTTTCAGGGCTGCATAGGGCACCAATACAGCCCTGCAACATGCATAAATAACCACCAAGGGTGGTTAAAGGGTGGTTAGCGTCATGTCTGTTTTCACCCACTATTTAACACCAAAGGAATAGTGAAACCACACACTTAAACTAGGAAAAGATTAATGGGAAACAAGGAGGATGAGGACAAGAGGAAAGCAAAAGCTAAAGAGAAATAAGTGAGAAGTGAAAGGAAAAGTTGTTGTTGGTGCTTGATTAAGGGCTTTAATGGAACAAAGGTAGCTAGTCCGTATTGCACCAAACACACGGGGAAGAAGGAAAAAAAGAAAGGAAGTTTTACCTGTACTACAAATCTACTAAGCCTATTTAATGTAGCCCTGACTTGAAACAGCGATTCCATTTTTACAGAATTTCCCACAAAAAGGGAATCACTGTGTCACCGTCCAGCACAACCATTTTGGATAAAGCCAACTGAACTGTTCATGTGCAAAGTGATCACCAGCCAATTTTCACATTCGCAATGCCTCTGCCCTTATTCAAAATGGTGATGATGCTGCCGCTGCCCTTTTCAATGGGCGTGGGGTGACCACAGGTGGGTTGGTTTATTTTTTACATACACAAGTGGGTTGTTGATTTTTTTAATTGTCTGTTTCCAAACGGAATCAGACAAAACATTGATTGTTCCAATTTTCAACTTGAATGGGAAAACTGCTCCATTTTCCCCGCACTCCGGAAGAAGACAATTACACACAATATGTGAAATTTGAAGACAACATACTTTATTTAGATTTAATCAATTAACAGGGGATGTATCATGGGATTGGGGCTCAGTACCCCACTCTAGGCTGTTGTGACTCAGTTTCCCTGTCTTGCAGCTCTCACTGGATCAGCTCTCTCTCTAGAATTGATTGAGCCTGCAACAGGGGAACCTTCTTGTCACCTTTTCAGCCAGAGTTTCCCAGCACAGACTCTTTCTTTCTAGGTTCGTCTGTGTCTGTAAACACAGAATTAACCCCAAACTGTGTCCCAACGATGTTAGGATTAGCAAATCCACTGGACCATATGAAGTTCAGTAAAGGGTAGTTTAATGAATAAATCATGAATAAGCATGCAGTACAAGATTATACTCGAGAGTGCAGAAATGAAAATAACATAACCAATAATGCATTCCTATCTGTACTTGGATTCTCCTGATTTAGGCTTACCCTAATCCAGGTTCAAGGGTATTTCAGTTCATGTCACAGCCAGCGATGGAAAGCTTGGCCAGGTCTCAATCTTTAGAGTTTCCAAAAAGGCCTTACTTCACAGTTCCATTGGTGCAGCCCTTCCATTGGTGCAGCCCTGGCTGGTAAGATAGGATAATACAGATGAGGTTCAACGACCTGATCTCAAGCAAGTGAGCGAGATAGAAAAATGCTCTCCCTCTTTGTATTGTTTCTTCCCTTTAAAACCTTTCCAGGTTCCTTTGTTTTATTTTCCTGCCCGGTGACTCTGTGCTTTCAGTCACGTCCACAGGAAGAAATCAATTTGCAACTCAATGGTCTATGGCTAGTGCCCGCAGAGGTGTTTAGGCTTTTTCTGAATACACATTCTGCATGACTTTGCATTTCTCCATTACATGAAGTGAGTTTCCAGTTCTCAGCTTTCACATTACATACATGTTTAACCTTTACCTTTACATATTTGTTAGACCTGTAGTCTACATGTAGCCCAGTGTCTCCTTATAGAAGGTAGGTTATATAAGTACTTCTTTCAGGGTCCTGTCAAAACAACCTTGATACTGAAAATGGCAACCTGATTTTTCACTCAGTACCGCCTCTAAATCTACCACTCTCACCCCAGCCACCAGGCTGATTGGGAAGGCATCATATCCTTATATTGACCTGAAGCAGGAGAGGAGGCAATGGCCCACTTGGGACTGACCCTATCCTTGGTTGAGTTGCTCAAATCTCCCTCCTGGGCCTTGAGTAAAACCTGGCCACTCCGAGTCTTGCTTGCCTCCACAGCCCCATCTCATAAGGAGATGTCTTCAATAATCGTTATAACCATAACACCATCAACAAATTCACTGGACTCCTGCAAAAGAGAGCGACAATGACTAACAATGGTATCCCAACCTGACTACACACCATTTGCCAATGAATTGTTCAATGCACTGTGAGGAAGATGAAAAACTACCAAACTCCATGGCCAATCTGGGATTGGCAGAAAAAAAATCCTTCTGGACCACATAAAGGATGACCGGCTTAGACCCACAGTGTCATATGTCTTGGGGTGGGGGGCGAGGACTTTCAGGTCCAAGGGTATTTCAGTTCATGTCACAGCTAGCGATAGAAAGCTTGTCCGGGTTTCAGTCTTTAGAGTTTTCAAAAAGGCTTGTACCACCTCCTGGGACCAACTGCCAGTCTAAGCCCAGGATAAAATGGCGCCTGTAGGTCTTGCAAGACGAGACTTGCCTTCACACCATGAGAGTGGTTGCCCCTAGCAACTCTCCTGGCAAGCCTTCTGAGCCTGCTACAATGGTTCGGCCCCCTGCTTGACTCCTTCCTTTAAAGGGTGCAAGAGAAAGTCTACTATCCCAGATGATGCTTCCTGGGGCAGGCCTGAGGGTGAAGGGGATTCTAGTCAAAAATTGCAGCAATATGAAGTAATCGGAACAGGTGAACTGCCCCATTCCAATCGAAAATGGCAACAATATGAATTTTGGTTTCAGCCCTAATATAATGCATAGATGAAAGTGCTGTAAGCTTGCACCAGAGTATGAGAAACAGCACTGAAGTCTGGGAGACAGACCTACATGAAATTCCTACATGCTCAGAATGTAGGTAAATCTGAATCTGTCAATGCCTCCAGCTAGATTTTTGCCATGAGAACCTCTAATATATCAACCATCACCAAATTGTCCCATTTTATTTTTAACTTCCAGACCCATTTCTAGACACTCATTTGCAATCCCCATGTATGCAAATGATGTGCAGCAATATCATTTAATGTGCCCTTCATCCTTCCAGGCTTTTTGCATACCATGAGAAGCACTGTCCTTTTATGAAAATGGACTGCCAGACTTCTGTGCTCATTTGCATGCCAAGACATTCAATTTCCTGGCAATTTAATGACTTATTCATTTATATTATAGACGCTCATTATAAAGTGCTCGAGAGTCTGCACTAGTTGCCAATAGCATTCTGGGCATGATTCAAGGGGCTGGTTTTGACCTATAAAGGTCTAAGATGCCTGAACCCTACATATGGACTGCCTCCCCTGTTATGCCCCTTTGTGGCCTCTGAGGTCAGCCAAGCACACCCTTGTGGCCAGCTACTGCTGTCAGGATCTGTAGGGGGCGCTGGTGGGCCTATGGGGAAGCTATCTCGAGGGGTTCCAGCACACAGAATATTCCACTTCAGCCGGCATGCATGAGCACTCCCGTTTTAAAGTCTGTATTAGTCCAAAGAGGTCTTTACGTAGGACTCAGGAACTTACAGAGTCTTGATCCAACCCAGCAACCTATGCCTCTGAGTAGGTCTGGCCTCTAACTTCCCCTTTTATATCCAGCCTACTACACCAGATTGTATGTCCCACATGAATGGGTTTTGGTCACTTGACCACAGAGTCCAAAACAAGCCCCTCCTGGGCATATAAGAGGAACACCCCACTCCCCACCCCCTGTAGCTACTGTGAAACAGGATTCCTCCTGGGAGTTGTCCGACACCTGGTTTCCATGCTCTTGGAATCTCTGTTTGGCCTCAGCTTGGTGTAATACGCACAAGCTTGGTCCAACTCCTGAAACTGGGTAGAGTCCAACTCCTGGCTCCTTACTCCTTGACAGCCCCCAGTAGACTAAGCTCCCAGCCCTTAAATATCCAGAAGGCCAGTGACTTCCTGTTCTCATTGGTTCAGCGATGTTCTTTACTAGCACCTGCACCATTTTAGTGCCTTCACCAAGCATGATCCTACGGTTAATATGCACTCCTACTCTTTTTATGCTAGCACTAACTTTTCCCTACTGCAGCCCTCTTGCAGGTTCCATCATTGCAATGCACCCACACATTAAACGCGTGAAGTAGTGGTGTGTTGAATAGCAAAAAAAGAAAATCATGAGTGTTACCAAGGTCCTAAGTACTGGGCCTGAGTCTTCAGCCGCCTTTCAGAACCACGGCCAAAGACTCGGCACTCGGCGCACAGAACTCGGTGTTGGAAATGCAAGGACTGTGAGATCATTGCATCCATTTGCCCAATGCAGAGTTTACAGAGGAGTGTGAGTAGCTAATCATCAATAAGCAGGCAGGAAGCATACTTAAGCTTAAGTAGCTTTATTAGGAAATACATGTAGGATAGGAAAGGCCTACATCTATGCTAAGTCCTAAGACTAGGTGTGTTCAAGAGGGAGGAAGGAAGCTCTCTGAGACACAAAGAGATGAGAAATCTCCTGGGGGAGGAGATTGACCAATCAGGTCCTGACAGGAGTAGGACAGATAGGATGGGGGAAGGGTTCCCTGATCTGTCTGTCTACTCCTGGTGTTTCTAGCAAACAAACAGGATGAGGTGCTTAGGGGGGATGCAACCAAAGGAATGTATTTCCAACACCCCTTCTCATCGTCCCGTGCACCGAATCATTTATGTGCACTGCTGACAATTCCCAATGCTTCTCGTAGCCTCTGGAAATTGTCTCTGGGTAGCGGTTTGGTCAGCACATCCGCTATCATTTCCTCTGTAGGACAATAAATCAGTTCAACAAGTCCTTTTTCTTGCGCTTCTCTCACATAGTGACGCTTGGTGTTGATGTGCTTCGACCTTGGCTTTATCTTTTCCATTTTCGTAAGCTGAATGCAGCTTTGATTGTCCTCATACATCTCAGTTGGCTTTGGTTCGTCTATTCCAAAGTCCTTTAGTAGTCTGTGTAGCCATACTACCTCTTGACATGCTTGAGTGGCTGAAATAAATTCTGCTTCTGTGGATGAAAGGGCAATTAATGACTGCTTCTGGCTAGTCCAACTGATTGCTCCGCCTCCATACAGAAATACATTTCCACTCACAGATTTGCAGTCAGTCTTGTCTCCGGCCCAGTCCGCATCCATATAGCCCATCAATCTGGGGTTCTCGCTTGCTGGTAGTTTTAAGTTTAAATGCATTGTGCCCTTCAGGTACCGTGCTATTCTCTTGACTGCTATCCAGTCCCTTTGGGTTGGTGCACTTACTTTTCTGCTTAGTATTCCTACAGCAGCGGCAATGTCTGGCCTTGTGACGGTGGCTACATACAACATTTTGCCAATTGCAGTTCTGTACTGGTTGTCCTGTGGTAGGGGCTCGTCGTTGCCTTCCTGGCTTAGGAAATTTGTTTCCATAGGTGTCCCCACTTCATTAGCCTCTGTCATGCCTAGGCATTCTAAAATGTCCTTTATCTTTTGTTTTTGATTGAGAAGGAAACTTCCATCTTTTTCTCGTTCTATTTGTATTCCAAGATAGTAAGTGATACCTCCCAAGTCTTTCACCTCTATTTCTTTGTTCAGATTCCTGACGATTTCATCACAATCTCGTTTGTTTTCATGGCATACAATCAGATCATCCACATAAGTTAGAATGTATGTCCTCCTTTTATTTCTGAACCTTGAGTATAGGCAGGGGTCAGCTTCTCCCTGTATGAACCCCTCCTTAAGGAGCAATTGATTCAATTTTTCGTTCCAGGCTTTCGCTGCTTGCTTTAAACCATAGATACTCTTTTGAAGTTTGCACACAAGTTCCTCCTTCCCAGGTTCTTTAAATCCCGGCGGCTGCTGCATGTAGATATCCTCTTTGATATCACCATGTAGGAATGCAGTCTTCACGTCTAAGTGCTGCACTTCCATTTTTCTTGCAGCTGCTATGCTGAGGAGTGTTCTTATTGTGATGTGCCTTACTACTGGAGCAAAGGTTTCGTCGTAGTCTTCGCCGTATTTTTGGGAATATCCCTTGGCCACTAATCTCGCTTTGTGGCGCGTGATTTCCCCTTCTGCATTATGCTTGGTCTTGAAGACCCATTTGCATCCAATGGCCTTTTTGTTTTCAGGTAGCTTTGTGAGTGTCCATGTTTTATTTTCATTAAGAGACTCAATTTCTTCCTTGGCAGCATCTCTCCATTTGCGCGCCTCACTGGTTTGCATTTTTTGAATGTCTTGCCATGTTGAGGGCTCCTGTGGTTCCTCCACTTTTGCCGCGTAGGAGAATCTCGCTGCTGGCACTCCTTTGTTGTGTCTTTCAGAACGTCTCACTTCTGGTTCTGGTTCTGCTTCAGCTTCAGTTTCAGTATCAGCATCAGTGTTATCTTCTGGTTCCAGTTCTGGTTCTGCTTCAGTTTCAGTGTCAGCATCAGCATCAGTGTTAGTGTCAGTGCCCCCTTCTGGTTCAGGTTGATTGAACATGGTCAAATCAAATGAAACTTCAGCTTCCTCTTTTATCTGCAGTTCTGCAGTCTTTTTCTGTCTTGATGAACTTGGCCTCATTAGGTCTGGCATTTGATCAGTGCTTCCCTTTTCATTTTCATCAAAATAGACCACACTGCTTATCTTCACATTTCCAGTGTCAGTGTCCATTACTCTGTATCCCTTGCATCCTTGTGCATAGCCAACAAGTATCCCTTCTTCACATCTGGTGTTAAGTTTGGTCCTTTTGGCCTTTGGGATATAAGCATAGGCTTTAGAGCCAAACACTCTAATGTGCCCCACACTGGGCTTGTTCCCATGCCATAGTTCATAAGGTGTTGCTTTTGCACCTTTGGTTGGGAGCCTGTTCTGCAGGTATGTGGCAGTCATTACTGCTTCCCCCCAGTATTTGTTTGGCAGATTCGCATCCAAAAGCATACATCTCGCCATCTCTATGAGAGAGCGATTTTTTCTTTCTGCTACTCCATTTTGTTCTGGTGTATGCGGGATGGTTGTCTGGTGTTCAATTCCTTTTTGCTTCAAAAATTCTTTCATCTGTTTTGAAACATATTCACCTCCATTATCTGACCTTAGGATCTGAGGTGATCTTCCAAACTTATTGCTGGCTCTTGCAACATATTCCTTAAATTTCTCCAGCACCTGACTTTTCTCTTTAATCAAGTAAGTGAACGTGAACTTGGAAAAATCATCTATGAAAGTCAATGCATACTGGTTTCCTGCAATTGTTTTTGTCTTCATAGGACCACAGATATCACTATGAATGAGCTGTAGGGGGTGCTGTGTGGCTTCCTCCTTGCTCTGATGAAAGGAGGGCCTAGTTCCCTTTCCTTTTACACAGCAAACACATCTCTCATCTTTAGTTGCACATGAGTTCATTTTAAAATGTTTAACTAGGTCTGGAAGTGCATGCAACACATCTGCATTTCTATGGCCCATCCTTCTGTGCCATTTGCTTTCACAGTTCTTATGTCTGCAATCTTTTGCAGCATTTGCATACTGATCCTGTTGCAAGCAATCTACCTTGAATAGGCCATTTGAATCCAGCATTCCTCGCATAAAAAGCTCCTTTTCCTTTGAAATTCTGCAATATTTCCCTTCAAAATGCACTGCAAAACCTTTCTGTACAGCATACTTGACACTTATAAAATTATGATCCAATTCTGGGACATATAGAGCTTCTTCAATGGTAACTTTCATTTCCTCACCGTTTCCCAGATGACATATGAGTTTAGCCCTGCCTCTTCCTTGACAATAAACTTTCTCTCCATTAGCCAATCTTATAGGAGTTCTATAAGTCCTATCCAGATCAATAAATCTGTCTTTGTCCTTTATAAGATTTTTAGTTGCTCCAGAATCAACAAAGAAATCATGTGAAGCAGTCTCACATTCTATTCCTTCCACATTTTTAAGTTGAGATGCTTTTTCCTCAACCAGGCTGAAAGCCCTATCATGGCTCCCTTTGTTCTTTGCAGAGAAGCTGGGAACTTCTTGCTTGGTGCATTGATATGCGAGATGCATGGTTTCCCCGCAATTGAAGCAACACTTAACTCTTGCAGATCCTTTTGAATTTGCAAAAGGCTTCTTGTTCTCAGCTGCCTTGCAGGCAAGCTGTGAGGAAAAGTTTGGCTGTTCATTAGTTTGAGCCATATTAAATTCCTCAAGTTTCTGAATAACAACATCCAAAGATAGGTTATCCTGCATTTCTATTATCTGACAGACTGTTTGAAAAGTTGTTGGTGGTAAAGAGTTCAGCAGAAATGCCACTATCAATTCATCTGGTAAATTCAGCTTTTGATTTTCCAGTCTCCTGACTAGTTCAAGCAGGCCATTAACATGAGCTGAAAAATCTTCACTCTCATCCATTCTCATATTACAAAGTCTTTTAAGCATTTGTATCTTTGATATATTTGACTTCCCTTGATACAGTCTCTGTAAAATTTCCCACATATCTTTTGCAGTTAACTTGTCATGTATGTACACATGTAAACGCTGACTCACCGACATTGAGATGATTGCCATAGCTTTGTCATTTTTCTCATCCCAGAGTTCTTGTGCTGCCCCTGCATCTGTAGGTCTGTTGGACTCCAGCATTTTCCTTAGGCCTTGTCCTCCCAGTGCCATCCTTGCATTATGACTCCAAGCTTCATAGTTTGTTGCTCCAGTGAGCCTCTCTGGAATGGAGACCTTCAGCATAGAATCCATGGTCACAGAGACTAAAATCTTTCTTTTCTTTTCTGCCTTTAAGATTAATGCTAGCACTCAATTTTACTCACTCTGCGCTGCCTTTTGGGTGTCTGGGCCCATAACCCTGTTGGAAATGCAAGGACTGTGAGATCATTGCATCCATTTGCCCAATGCAGAGTTTACAGAGGAGTGTGAGTAGCTAATCATCAATAAGCAGGCAGGAAGCATACTTAAGCTTAAGTAGCTTTATTAGGAAATACATGTAGGATAGGAAAGGCCTACATCTATGCTAAGTCCTAAGACTAGGTGTGTTCAGGAGGGAAGAAGGAAGCTCTCTCAGACACAAAGAGATGAGAAACCTCCTGGGGGAGGAGATTGACCAATCAGGTCCTGGCAGGAGTAGGACAGATAGGATGGGGGAAGGGTTCCCTGATCTGTCTGTCTACTCCTGCTGTTTCTAGCAAACAAACAGGATGAGGTGCTTAGGGGGGATGCAACCAAAGATGCAAATGTATTTCCAACACTCGGAATATAGCACGTGGACACCAAAAACACACCATTTTAATATATATATATTGCTGTTAGTTGCCCTGAGCTTTTGCGGAAGGATGGGATATGCCATATAAAGTCTTACAATTACCTCTGGAATATGCTCAGACTTTGGTGAATCTTCAAGGGAGGAGAGTTCAGAGCTTTGGTGGATTTATACCAGACTATTTGTCTTCTGGTACAAGGAGTCCCAAAATGGCAATTCACAGCGAATGTTGTTTCCATTGGAAACAGGCCATTCATGCAATGCAGAAACTTGCTGGCTTTTCTGCTGTTTTTTCCATTTGTTGTTATTTTTTGTGAGTTGAAAAGAGCTTCTACAGTGCCAGTCCCAAGCCCCATGTGTACCCCGAGTGCACCTCCAGAGAATGTGGAGATGCAAAAGTGCTGACGAAATGCTGGTGGAGTGCTGGGAATTGACCATAAAAGTTCTGTAAAAGTGTCGTAGAAGTTCCAGAAAGTGACAAAAAGTGATGAAAAGATGCTGGTAAATGACAAAGAAAATGACAAAAAATGCTGGAAAGTGATGGGATTGATGGGAAAGGATGAAAAATCACAGGCACCGATATCAACAATGACGGAAGTGTGGAATCACAGTAGACTGATGAAGTACTGACAAACACTCGCAAGCACTCCAGGAAGGTCAGTATTTCCCTGCAGAATGGGAACACTTACTCTAATCTCAGCCCTAGTTAAGAGGTTAGGGTTTTACAGTATTTCTCGTGTTTGGTTTTTTTAATTGAGATGCCTGAAAATTGTACGTATGTTTCAATTTTGTTCCACAAATTATAATATAATTCATATCTTAACTAGGGATGGGCAAACGCGGTTCAGATGTTCGGCGTTCGGACCAAACCCAGTCTGTTCGGACATCCAAACTGAACGTCTGCACCGAACTCTCGAATGACTGAACAGTTTGGTCGAGTTCGGATGAGTTCAGATGAGTTTGGGGATGGGAAAAACGTCTTTTCAGGGCCAAAAATTTGGTTTTGGTTTCATTTCGGTTTTGGTTTTGATAGCACTATTTTTGAATGTTTGACCAAACTGAACTCGGCTGAACCAAACCATCGAACCCGAACTTGGGTTTCAAACCAAACAACTGAATGTCTGAACATCCGAACCGCATTCTGTTCGTCCATCCCCAATTTTAACCCTTATTTTGATGATTAACATTATCATCCTTTTAAATGGATTAAATAAAAAGTCATCAAACCCCAGAAACTAAGCAGAATGAAAATAGCACAGTTCAGAGCAACCTTGAAGTCCAAGAAATGTATGTGAAAACAGAAACATCATAATGGAAGTGAAGTAAACATATGATTGGCCAGCTCTGTCGAAGACAGTACAAATGCAGCCCCAGAGATTTGAGGTCCAAGTCATTTAGGATATTTTTTAAAATGTGCACATAGATTCTTTGTTTAACCACAGTGGGCTGGAATTCTGAAGAAGGAGTTCTGAAAGTTTTCTAGCATAAAGTTGCATCAGGCTGCAGGTCTGCAGGGACTAAATGACAAACAAAACAGTACAAGGTAAAGGAGATAGCCTCTGAGCAAAAAACAATATGTCTTCAGCGATCAGAGCCACCTCAAACAGTTTTAATCAGAGCAACAAAGAATTATTAGGTCTCAGATCCTACTCCCTCAGGAACTCCAGTTACCTTCAGATTTCTAATGTCTTCTTAGGTCATCCACTGTTAACTGTTTGTTTTCTGAGACTACAGTTAGACCTGTGCAAACATTTTGTGGAGAAAACTACATGAGGATTACTTGAGCTATGCATTCATGAAAACAAATAGAACCAGCTGGATTTAATTCTAACCTTTCAAGTAGAAACTGCAGAATGAATCTCTTTTTTTGCTTTCCCTAGATAGATGTGAATCTTTGGAGAGCATGAGGTTCATTGGCAGGCTTCCAGCTTGATTCAATTTGGAATCAAGAGCCAAGGTCATGTAAGTCACGTGGCACGATGCATTAGGAAAGGGGAAGAACAGGTAAAGTGCAGGCTGTGGGTCCGTATAGGACCCCAGATGTTGCTAGGAGAGTGGTCTCAGAACATAAGGTCTGTGAATAAAATTGAAATGACAAGTACAGTGTGGGAAGCATTGATGTAAAATACAGGCTCACAAAGTCACGGCGACAGGGAAGCCCAACCTGTGGATAGCCAGTGGTGATTCAGGAGGGGGTCCTCCAGTACATGGGGGTCCCATGAGTAAGACAGAAATAACAGATGCATAACATATTGGTAAATGCAAAGAGCTGTGGCCCCTTAAAGATATCCTATGTTTCTTTGAATATTAAAAATTAATTATGGTAGCATATTCCTTTTTCTGCGGGGTGAATCTGTGTTCATCAAACATTCCTATGTTAGAAGAGGCCTACACCACCATTTTTTTCTAAGACCGCTACTTCCCGGGATCTGGCACTGGGGAAGAGGAAGGAGGAGGGGTGATGGTAGAAATAATCCTACTTAACTGTCCCTAAATCCCTCCTTTGGAGTGGATATTGCAGTGAGGAATCTTCCATTCCTCACCAACTCTTGTGTGAACATCAGGTTGGCATCTCCAACATAGATCAGACTGTGACTGTTTAAAATTAGGTCATTTTAATGGTGAATAAATTATATCTATTAATAATTTTAAACTTGATAGATTGAAGTCTAGCATTGGAGGTAGCAAATTTAATATTTTTACAAATTAATTCATATTCTTCTGCTATTGACACATTTGTCTCCTCTTCCCATCCACCATTCCCAATGTGTGGAACAACTTTGGAGTCCCTTACCACTGCATTACATGCAAGAGACAAAATGGTTAATTTTTTTGCACTTTGAGGAAAATCCTCTATGGGAGTTACCTGTGGTGATACCATCTTTGTCCCCAATAGTTTATGTAAAGTTGTTTTAATATGTGTATTTGTTCTGAAGTCCTTATAACAGTCATGAATCTAGATTTCATTAACCTTAGAAACATCAACTTGCCTTTGAGGAATAGGTCTTTGTAACTGTTTACACCCAGAATTGCAACCATTCCTCATTATGGCAGGAGGGGTGGGATAACAAATTTGAAAAATAAATAATAAAAAAATTATCAGGGCTCCTAGTTTTCTACAACAAAAAATTGTAAATTCTCTGATAAAAATACATACACGTGTGCAGGGGGGTAGGGAGCGTCCATGTAAAAATGGTCTAAAATGCTAAATGTGTATTGTGTAAAGTTGTTATATATTTTGAGTGAATTAGGTATACCATGTAAGATAATATCTTTCAAACTATAAGGTGAGGCTACTCTTCACTATAAGGTAATTCTACTCTTTTTGTTATTCCATAGGAAAGCTGTAAAAAATACTGTTAATGTGTTTAAAGAATTTTTGAGATATGAGAATGGTTATCATCAATAATAAATAAGTAACCACAGACATTAAACATATCTTGATAGTTGCACATTTTCCTTCTAGTGAAAGTACTAATTTGGTTTGGACCATACTTTAAATTTGACTTTGCCGATAAGAGGCTCCATGTTAAGTGTAACTAACTGTCTTATTTTTAGGACTTATCACCCCTAAATGAGAGAAACAATTCTTAGGCCCCATAAAGTGATAATCTTTAAAATCTGTGGCAAAACATGATGATAGTGCCATCACTTCAGATTTAGCCCAATTAATACAAAGACCTAATCATTTACTAAACTCTTTGCATTAATTAAATATGGTAGAGAATAGGTATTTTCAGACATTACGAGATCACGCTCAACCACAGTGAACCACGGTCAATCCCGCAGCAGGGCCAAAATGCCCTGAACGTCTGTTCAGCGGCCTCCAGATGTTCACCATGGTCAATACCCACATGGGGTCAATTTCAACCACGCTTCCGGGGCTCCCTGCCGGACAATCTCCGAAAGCGTGGTCAAAGAGATTCCCGCCAGGAAACAACAAAAAGTAATGTCTGGATGGCAATCACCGGCTGAAACCAAAGAAAAAGATCCCCAGCTGGGGACAAAGCACACAGCATCGCTGCCAGGCAACCAGCAACAACACAGCCACTGGAGGGAGATTTAAAGGGAAATCTGTAGCAGGGAAGCATGGCGGGATGGAGCGAGGAGGGAGGTGGAAGAGAGCGGTGGGTGAGAGAGCAAGGGTGGAGGAGGCAGTGGCAGTGGTGGAGGGAGCGCAGGTGGAGGAGGGGTAGGCAGGAGTTGTGCTGAGGATGGAGGAGGTGGAGGGATAACACCCGCAGCAGCTGAGACAGGATGCCTTGGGGACAGCAGCCAGACCGGGGGAGGAGGCACCCCGGAAATGGGTAAGGGGAAACAAGGGGAGGGGAATGGGGGGCACAGGGCCACTGGGCTCCCGGCAGGGAGGGGGGGAAGGGGGTGGCCCGCGAGAGGGGCCAGAACTACACCCAACCATAACACACACACCCCTGCATCCCACAGACATGGAAAAGGGCCCGGGTGGACGAGCCCCTGGAGGACACCGGCCCAGGCCAGGTGGAGGAGGAGGCGGTGGAGGAGGCAGAGGAGGAGGACCCACAGGGGAGACGAGGGAGGAAGCCCTACCACAGAGGGGGCCAGTGGGGGCTGCAGGAGACCCGGGACTTCATACAGATCTGGGGGACCCTGGAGTACAAGTTGGAGCACACGCTCAACCAGTGGAACAAGCATGTCTACCAGGACATAGTGTGGGACATGGAGGCAGTGGGCCACCATCGCACTGTGGCACAGTACCACGCCAAGGCCAAGGAGCTGAAGAGGGGGTACAAGACCATAAGGGACAGCAATAGGCGATCCGGACATGGAGCCCGGACCACGCCCTTCTATGATGCCTTGAACTGAATTCTCCACATGAAGGGCTCGATAGTCACCCCACGGCTCATGGGAGGGGCTGGGTGACACGCCCGAAGGGGCCACAGAGCCCCGGTCCCAGAACAGGGCAGAGGGTGGGCTCCCAGGGAGGCAGGCAAATCACCTTACTGTACCCTACAGGGTAACCCCAGCAGCCAGCATCTCCAGGGCCCGTGCCCCCAGGACAATGCATGAGGGAGCACCGGGCAAGGGTCCGCCAGTGGAGGGAGGACCAGATGGAGGATATCATCTGGACCTCGGCAGAACAGGGGGAGAGGATGTTAGCGGCCGTGGACCAGATGGAGGTGGCCATCGACTGGTCCCTGGAGCAGACATAGGTGCAGGACATGAGGCTCCAGCCCGAGGTGCGCCTGGAGTGGAGGCGAGAGTGACGGGAGCACAGCAGGCAGGTGGAAGCACTCGGGCAGCTGAAGCAGGCCATCACAGGGATGGTGCAGGAGCACTCCACCAAAATGGATAGGTCCCATGATACCGGGACCTCCTTGCTCCTGAACGCGGGCACCATGTGTGCCTATGTGATGGCATCCACCCCCCTGGGCACCCTGCCTGCCCAGGGCCCCATGCCAGGCCCCTCGGCACCCCCGCCTCATTCCCAACTGCCCCAGCTGCCCCCATGCCTGCAGGGGCCACGCATTCACTTCCCGGTCCCACCTACCCTCCGCGGTAAGGAGGCGCAGCTGCTCGGTGTAATTGCAGTACCACTCGGCTGCGAGCGTGAGGTACATCCAGTAGGTGGCTGCCCTGTCCCGCTCCATGGTGGTGGGGGCCCCGGGGGTTGGAGGACAGTTATGATGGCCCAGTGATGGCCTGGGTGACCCGGGGCCTCGCCCCCAGCCGGGCAGGCCTCCCAATGCAGTGCTGGTGTCCGTGGGCGTGCGGTTGGGTGCAACTGCTGTCCTTGCATGGGGCCTCGCACCTGTATGGGCGTGCGAGGCTGTGCGCTCCTTGTGCAGCTGCATGCCTTCAGCCATCATCCCCCCTCCCTGTTTGCAACACCATGTCCTTGCCATCCTGATTAGCTGTCCTGTTTGGGCACTTGTTTTCTGCAGCTGTGCCGGGTCTGCACCCCACGCCTCTCTCTGTTGCGATACAATGTTGTGGCCCGTGGCCACCTGTCCTGTCCTTGGGATCCCTTGGAGGCCTCCCCCCAGCCCTGGAGGGTATGTGTGCCCCCCTGTCTGTGGTGTTATTCTCCCTGTCTAGCTGGACCATGGCTGGTTGTGCATCCACCGGGCTCCCGCTTCCGGGCCCCCATGGGGCCCCGCATAGCTGGACCTTCCGCGAGACCATGTCTGTGTGTGACCTGTGGCATACCCCAGCCGTGCAGCTGCTCCTGGGATGCCCGGACAGCCAGTCAGGTGCTTATGCAAGCCTGAGCTCTGGTCTTCACTACTTCGGCTATGAGGTGAGCGCTCATGATTGCCAGCTGCATGCGGAGACTCTGGGGCTGTTTCCCTTCCCCGATGGGCGCATCCTGGAGATGAGGTGCTCTCATGTGTCCTGGACCATGGCTGAAACCGTGTCTGCACTGTCTGTGTGCAGTCTGGCTGCCTACACACTGTGCCTTGCAGAGGGGGGCCCTGCCTTGGCCGTGTCCTACTTTGGCTGTGTTCACGGGGCCCGTGGTACCAGCGCTCCTGTGGGGAGGTGTACCACTGGCTGTTGGAGCTGGCACAGCTTCTGTGGCCCCCTGCTGCTGACTGCTGCATGTCTGAGCCTACTGCAGTGGAGCTGTTGGCACTGTCGGGCATGTGGTCCCGTTCGGATGTGCAGTTGGGGCTGTCCATGCAGGATCCCTTCAAGGCCTACTACCTGATCGCCCACCACATGTCCCTGTTGGGGGTACTGCCAGGGCATGATCCATTGGCCCCACCTGGTTCATCAGGTGGGCAACCCGCCCCCTGGGCCCGTTGTGGCCCCCAGAAGCTGGCTGTAGGTCCCGGTGTGCCTCCTGGCCCCCCGGTTGCATGCCCCCATGTGGGTTCCCGCCCCTGCCCGGGTGCCGGTTTCCGCTGGCTGCTCCCTCACTGATGTCTCTGCCATGCTGCTGTGCTGCCTGCTCCCTGGGGTGCTGCTGCCCCTGCCTGTGGCTCCAGGCCCCCTCCAGCCCCCACCCCCCACCTGCCTCCACATCCGGTGTTCCCCTCCATGGATGTGTTCCCTTGTGCCTGGGTCTGACGCTCTGCATAGCCTCGCCAACCCACCTGTGTCCAGCGGACTGTCCTCACCCACCAGTGCTGCCACCTGCGGCCCCAGCCCCCCCCTTGGGTGCCTGTGTGACCGCGGGGTTCTGGGGCCCCCGGACTGCCCCTACCACCTTCTGACGGGGGTGTGTGTGCGTCCTTGGACCTGCTGCACTGCACCGGCTCTCCTGCCTGTCCTCCATCAGCCCCTTGCCAGGGTGTGGGGTCTGCGTATGCCTCCTGGACTGTTCCCGGCCTGCTCGCTGTGCCGTGTGGGCTCCCGCTGTGCCTTGGTCCTGAGCTCCTGAGACCCCCCGTTCCGGGACTGCCTGTGTTGCTGTGGGGGTGCCCATGCAGACAGTTCTGCTGTGGGTGTTGTGGTTGCCGTTGCTTGTGCCCTGCCCCTTTGCAGTTCCCCCCCCTGTGCCCGGTGCGCCTTGTGTGTTGTCCGGGCGCCCAGGTCCCCCTTCCCTTCTGTGTGTGTGTGTGTGTGTGTGTGTGTGTTTGCCCAGATGTGTGCTTGTGCTGTGTGTTCCACTGTGGCCCCGCTGTTTGTGTGCCTGTTGTGTGTGGTACCTTTCCGGCTCTTCTCCCTCTCTCCCCTCCCTTCCCGTTTCCCTTGTGTGGGCATTCCCTTGGGTCCTTTTGGCTTCATTTGCCCTCAGGTGGTCATGTCTGTGTCCCGCCCCTGCCCAGTGGATTCTGGGTGTTTTGACCACGGCCGGGAATCGGTGTCACATCTGTTGCATTGCCCCAACCCGTGATCTGCTGGCCCAATTCCCTGCTGTGGTCCCAGTCCCGTCACGTCTGTTTGGGACTTTTATTTACCCCGGGGGGGTGTTCGGTTCACACACACCCCCGGGAATCCACTGTGGTGAACCGGGCGCCCGTAACGTCTGAAATCACCCAATGTTACGGGTTCTTTAAACATACTACAAAATCATCAGCATACATCAATATTTTCCCTTCTCTAATTTGGCCACCCACTCCTTCAATTCGAGCATCATCCCTAATATAATAACTAGAGGTCCAACTGTGATAACAAATAACAGAGGTGATAAAGGGAAACCTTGCCATGTGTCTCTGTGTAGTCTGAATGGTGATTATAACATAGAATCAGTATGAACTGCTGCCATTGGTTGTGTATAAATGCATTTCACCCAATTTATAAAATCAGATCGAAAACCCATTCTTGACTATAAATTAAATAAGTATCTCCATTCAACACAATTAAAGGCCTTATCTGCATTGAGTGACAAAGTCATACATAGATCTAAAGATTTATGAGCAATGGAAAATAAATCTATTAATTGTCATACTATCTGTCAAAAATCTATTTTTAACTAATCCAGTCTGATTAATATGTATTAATTTGTCAATATATTTTTGTAGTCTGTTTGCCAATATCTTAGTTAATATTTTGCAATCACATTGCAATAAAGATATTGGCCTATAACTTGGGATATATGTATGATCTTTATTAGGTTTAGGTATTAAAGATATATTAGCCAACTTCATAGAGGAGGGTAGTTCCCCTTTTAATTTAGAATACTGGAAGGTTTCTAGAAGGAAGGGGTGAAAATTCATCAATAAACAGTTTGTAAAATTCATTCGATAAACCACCTGCTACAAGTGATTTCTTATTGGGTAAACATCTAATATTTTTTTAAGTTCCTCTAGTGTTATAGGGGAGTCTAAAAATCCTTTGCTGCTTCATCTAAATTAGGCATATCAAGGTTATGTAGAAATGAATAAGTAGCCTCTGACTTAGTTGTGTTGCTGGAAGTATAAAGAGTTTCAAAAAGTTCCTTAAAAGAATTATTAATTTCTAATGGCGTTGTAACCAGTTAACCATCTTTGTTCCACACTGCAGCGATAGCAGCTTTTTCTTCACATTTCTTGAGTTGATGAGCTAAGAGTTTACCTGATTTGTCTCTAAATTCATGGTAATACATTCTCACCTTAATCAATCTTGTATTTTCTTTCTTTTTTAAAAAATTTCATATCTTTATTTGCAATCCAACAGTTGTACAACTACACCATCATCATATTTGCCGCACCGTAGCACCAAAAATCTATACAATTATACAATTATACCTCAAGACAGTGTCGATAACAATTCAGTACATGAATATTAACTTTTTACATTCAAGAGCAGGATAGAGAGTCCACGATATGTCCCTGTTTCTCCTCGAGTGGCAGTGTTGACAGGTTAGTGGGTGAAACAGCCTTACGTTATAAGTTCAAATGCGAAGACATCAAATTAACATTGCGAGTCCGACAAACTTAATTATAGTTCTTTACCCAATTTCTTCCCTCCAAGCTCTTTTACAATTGGGGCCCAGGTTTCTCTGAAGATTCCCTTTCCCATGGAGCTCTGAGTGTAATTTTTCCATTGAGTATAAATGCCAAACCTTATTTAGCTATTCTTCTTAGGGAAGCTCATCTACAGATTTCCAATACCTGGCGATGATACTTTGTGCTGCTAAAAAGAGTGTCTGACAGGCCCTCCTGCTGGCCTCCATAGTTTTATTCTGTGGGTATAGCCCTAGCAGTGCAATTTCTGGTTTACAAGGTATCACTATCCCCGCTATTTTATTTGCTATCTTTCAGATTTTTAGCCAGAACTCTTTGACCTTCAAGCAACTCCACCAACAGTGGATGTAATCGCCCACTTCCCCACATCCTCTCCAACAAAGAGCTTTCCTCTTAGGACTTGCGTACTTCATTCATGTTGGAGTCATGTACAAGCGCGTTGTCACTTTTATTTGAATCTCTTTTATTTCTAGAGAATCAGCACAACCATGCATGTGTTGCCAGATTCTCTTTTTTTCTTCCTCCCCTATTTGGATGTCTAAGTCTTTGCCTCTTTGGCCAATATATATATCCCTGTTATCGTAGGATAGATTCTTTAATTCCTTATAGATTCTGCCCATTCTTCCTGCCATTTTATTCTTTTTGAAAAGAATCTCTTCGAGTTTATATGGATCTCTACCAAAATCTTCTTTGTATGGTTGCTTGATGCTTATATCCCGAAGTTGCATGTACTGAAGTGCTTCCACTTTTTTCCCTGTCAGCTCCTCCAACTTTTGGGGATAAGCAAATTTCTCTAAAAAGAAAACTTGCTGCATCCTTGTGATTCCCCTTTCTCTTAAGTCCCTTTTCAAACCAGGGGCCAATTTTATCTCCATCGCCAGAGCCGAATCGATTGGGGAGAAGGGAGAAATTCCCTCTTGTGTCCTCAACTTTCTTTGAGCTCCCTTCCAGAATTTGAGAGGAGTACCTGCAAAGGGGTGCTCCTTTTTATGTTTAGATAATATAGTCCCTTGGTCTACTACAATGCTCCTTAGTGCGTGCACCTGCAATATTTCTTTTTCGATGCTGACCCACTCGGTCGCTGCCTCCTCATGATACCATTCCGAAATTGCAGCCATCGCCGCTGAGGCATGATATAATTTTATGTCAGGCAGATTTAATCCTCCCTTATCTTGTGTTTTCATCAAGGTGGACTTCCTAATTCTGGGTTTTTTGCCGCTCCATACCTTTTAATAGCAGATTGCTATGCCCAAAAAAAGAATTGGGAAGTTGAATTGGGAGAGTCATTATACAATATTTTAGGCAACACTATCATTTTATATAAATTTATCTTCCTCAGCCAAGACGTCATTAGTTTTTTCCAAAGGAGAATTTCTTCTTTCAACTTTTTTAAAAGTGGCAAATAGTTAGCTGAATACAAATCTTTTGTATTTCTTGTAATTGTGACCCCTATACTTAAGGTCCGTATCATCCATGGGAAAGGGGGATATTCTTTTTAGTTGTTCTACTTGCGCCTTGTCTTTCCCATACACCAGGGCAAAAGACTTATCTTTGTTTATAGAGTAGCCTGATATTTGACCAAAGCTGTCTATAACTCCTAGTAACTCTGGGAGTGATTCGCTGGGATTCTTAATATAGAGTAGCAAATCATCCGCATATCGCGAGAGCTTGTGGGTATGAGCTCCAATCTTAACCCCCTCTATTTTTTCATTACTCCTTATAGCTGTAGCCAGGCCTTCTAGAACCAGATTAAAAAGAAGGGGGGACATTGGACAACTCTGCCTGACGCCTCTTCCCAGCAGAAAGGGTTCTGTCAGCTTCCCATTTATCAGTAGTCTTGAAAGTGGCTTTTTGTAGATTGCCTGCATCCATCCCAAAAAATTCCCTCCAAATCTCATTTTTTCTAATGTTGAAAACAGGCATTTTATCTCAATGTAATCGAAGGCCTTCTCTGCATCAGCAGATATTAGCATGGCCGGTTCGTCCCCATTTTGGAGTGTGTAAACGATATTCACTGCTTTTCGAATATTGTCTTTCC
Organism: Sphenodon punctatus; assembly: GCA_003113815.1. NCBI lineage: Eukaryota > Metazoa > Chordata > Lepidosauria > Sphenodontia > Sphenodontidae > Sphenodon > Sphenodon punctatus. Next base: position 1,999,205 of record QEPC01000119.1, on the reverse strand, counting down.
CTTGCCAATCTTGTATTTTTTTTTTAATAGATTACCTGGTTAAGTTCAAACTTAGCATTAACCAGAAGGTTATAATTGTCTCTGGTTTGTTTGACTCTAAATAACTCTTCCTTCTTTTTAACCTCTTCTTTGCAAAGATTTAATTCTGCATCCAGTAGGTTTTTGGGTTTTTTTTTTAACTGAAAAATGCTGGATAATTTTACCCTTTATAAATGCTTTGGTTGTATCCCATAAAGGATCTATTGTGACATCTGGTATTATGTTTAACTCTATGAAGTCTTTTAATACTTTTGGAATACAGGTTTTATATACCTCATCATGAATAACTTCTGTAAGCTGGCCTGAGCTTCCGTGAGGCTGAATGGGGCAGGGTATAAATAAATAAATAAATAAATAAATAAGGGAATCATTAAATCTCCAGTATCTAACGTTGGGGTGTGCATCAGTCAAGTTAATTGTTAACATTATAGGTGCATGATCCAAGATATGTATTGTGTCAATTTTTGGCTTCATAACTTCGGAGATTAGAAAATGCGATATCGTAGGAATAATTCTTGAAACAAACCTTATGAGCAGCTGAAGAAAAGAAATATTCTTTTTCCGTAGGATTATAGATTCTCCAAATATCTACCAAGTCTAATTTTAGCAACATATGTTTAAGCGTATTGACCAAAGATTTATCACTCCAGCTCATATCTAGCAGCAGCATCCCCTAGCAGCCCCTGGGATGGCAGGATTTGCACGTGCTTTATGTTATTTTTAGTTGCCGTCCCTAGCACCCACAAGGAGGGAGGATTAGAGGCATCATCATTAAATGCGTGATATTAACTTGGTGCTTTATGTATTCCCATTTCAGAGAGGAATCGGACTCCTCCTCTACTCCCGAGGCCGGCCCTGCTTCCACCAGCCCCCGGAGGCGGAGGAGGACAAGTCGCCGGCGCCGCAGGACACCAAGGCGGAGCTCACCGTCTTCCCCACCAATCCAGCGCCAGTCCTCGGACGTCTGGCGCTTTTTTGTGAAGGGCGACAGAATCGCCACATGCAAGGTATGTCATGGGGACTGGAACAACAGGCTTCACTGCAACATACTCTCTAGAGCTCAACAAGCTATTCTGCGAAGTGGTCGAGCCTTGCCCAGTGGTGACTCACTTGGCCGCCCAGTAGCACCCATTGGATTGCTCGTGCACAGAGCCCGTGGAACAGTGAGTGAGCTGAGCAGAGGCATATTGGTAGGAGCAGCAGCAGCACCCATTGGATTGCTGAGGCACAGACCCCAGGGAACAGAGCAGAGGCAGTGTTGGAAGGAGCAGCAGCAGCAGCACCCATTGGATTACCCTCTGACCTGTTAGGAATGAAAGTCCCCTGCAAGGACAGATTGGATGGCCACCCAGTCCACCCACTCGTGGAGACAGAATGCAGGCAGGGCTTGACAGAGACAGACCATTTAGACAGACCATAAAGACAGATCTTTAGATTGTACGCTCTCGGGCAGGGACCGTGTCTATCTTATTTTTTTGTAAAGCCCCAGGTACATCGCTGGTGCTATAGAAATGCTAATAATATAATAATGCTAATGTTCCTTTCTTTTTCTGCTCTTTCTAGATCTGCAATAAAGCCTTCCGGCGCCAGAGGGAGGGCACAACATCTGGGCTGCTCACCCACATTGAGCGGACCCACGACATCCGGGTGAGGCGGGCAGGCGAGGAGGAGGAGGACTCCGCCGGCGCAGCTGAAGCTGCTGCTGCAGCTCCTGTGGAGCCACCGCGCCTGCAAAGGGGGGGGAAGGCCTCCCGAAAAAGGAGGCATACACGCCCTTCCCCTCCCTCTGCCTCTAGCCTCACCGCCGCCGCGAACCCCGATGCCAGCGATGAAGACCGCGCATACGCAAGGGAAGTCAGCGAGCGGCTGCGTCGCTCATCGCGTCGGCACAAGGAGGAGGTCGACCGCTCCACCGCCGACCTGGAGAAGTGCCTGCTGGAGGAGCTGCGGGCGGTGCGCTCCGAGAAGCGGCGGGTGGTGGCCTACGGCCAGTATGTGGCCGCGGAGCAGCAACGCCTGCGGGTCTACCACCAGGCACTCTCCAGGTGGCATGACGCCATGAAGAGCGGCGCGGCGGACCCCTCCGCGGTGGCTGCCTGCCCTCTGGACTGCCAGCCGCCAGAAATCCTCCTGCCTTTTCCCCAAACAGGGGGGGGCACTGACAGGCCAACTTAAGTGGCCGACGTAGCAGAGACAGAGACTCTTAGGTTGTGTTTTGTAAGTTTCCTTTTCATGTTTGCTTTTGTTTGAAATGTTGCTTTTGTTGTTGTTCTGTTTTCCTGTTTATAGTGTTAAGTATTTTGTTAAGGTTTGTTAGTATTTTGTTAAGTATAGTGTTAAGTGTTAAGTAAATTGTTAAATTTTATTGTTACGAGCTTCGTACCATTTCTCTCTTTTATCCCTCCCTATTTGCTGAAGTTCTGGCTGGCAGGTGGGTGGCATAATTCTCATACAGTCAGCTACTAGATCCCTTCCAGCAGCACATGCCACCTCAAGTAGCGTAGTAACCCAAAGATGTGCGGTGCCAGCAGAAGGGTCTCAACTAGCAGAAAGCCCCCAGGAGGTGCAGGGCTGCTGGTGTTTCTGTGGGTGGGTAAGACAGAGAGAAAGAGAGATAGGCTCCTTGGCAGGGGTCGGGAGGTGGCGGGCACCGGTGGTCGGAGGGGCTTTTATTTTCAGCAGCCAGCTTCAGCCGGGATCCGTGGAGGAGTAGGCTTTTGGGGAGGGGGGCCGCTTGTACTTTGCCACAGCCCCCCCCTGCGAGTGGGTCCCGACATGGAGGGTGCTGTGGGGCTAAAGTGGCAGCGTCTGCTACTTGCAACAGCTCTCCCTTTAGATTCCTCACGAGGAATGAGAGAGCGGGGCTGGGTTGGGGATGCCCACTGTGATTTCCCAGAAAGCTGTTCTTTTTCTTTGTGGAAAGGGGAGAGGGTTTGTCCTTCAGCTTCTGCCCCACGAGGAATTGGGTAGTCATAGGCCGGGTGGCAGACTTACAGTTTGTTTGTTTGTTTCCTAGGCCCAGCCTGCATCATGAGGTCAGTCAGATAAGGCGGCCTAGGCCGTCTAGTAAGAGAGAGAGAGAGAGAGAGAGAGAGAGAGAGAGAGAGAGAGAGAGGCAAAGAGAGAGAGGCAGGGTGGGTGCAAGCATTGGGACGGAGGGACAGCACCTCAGCAGCACAGTACTATTAGCAGCCGAGCCCTGGATGGAGGAGGAGGAGCCCTGTCCCACGACTGCCCCTGGCATGGGATGGATGGCGTGTGCCACTGCACCATCACTCTTTGTCCAGGGGCAGCTCCGGGAATCCCAGCAGCGGAAGGTTCACCTTGAGAAAGAGCAACTGCTCCACCAACTTGGCCCCCAGTCTCAGGCGGTGCGGGGAACATATGTCCCCCGCGATGGAGAACACCCTCTCGCTGGGGACACTGGTTGGTGGGCAGGACAGGAATCCCTTGGCCACTTTGGACAGGGCCGGCCACACTTGGGCCTTGCTGGCCCAGTAGGCCAAGGGATCGCTGCCGGGTTCTATGCAAGGCTCCTCCTCCAGATAGGTCTCCACTGCTGCTGAGGCGCCATCATACTCCCTCCGGTAGCTCTGGGTGGGCACCACCTGCCCCACTGCCCTCAGCCACGCTGCTTGCCCTTTTGTGCTGCTGGTCCCCATGCTCCCCTGAGTGGACAGAACAGAGGAGGAGCTGCTGGCAGTAAGGGTCCTGCTGCTGCTGGAGGCAGGGATAGACCCAGATGGCTGAGGGTCGCTGCTCCTACTCCCACCATCCCCAGGGGCATCCCGCTGCATGGCCCGCTCTGCCTGCCTGACCTTATCGACCAGCATCCCCTTCTGGAGGCCATAGTGCGCACTTTCCCGTGCCATGCTGCCCTTGATCCTGGGGTCCAGCATGGTTGCCAGGACATATTCGTCCCGGCGCAGGAGGTCACCAAAGCGAGCGCTCAGGCCCGCCTTCAACTTGTCGGCTAGCTCCATCGCCTCCTCGCACATTCTCCTTCCCTGAGGGCCACGATCCCGCCCCACCACCCCAAGAATCTCATCCAGGCTGCTGTGGAGACTATGCACCAGCGGGGTCACCTGGCTGAGGGTGGCAGTGGAGCTGCTCAGTGTCTCCGTGACGGCCAGGAATGGTCTCAGGACAGAGACGGTTTGGGATATAATATCCCATTCCTCCCTGTTGTACCCTGGAGGTGACTCGATGTCTGTCTCCAGTTCCACCTGATGCAGGGCGGCTTTCTGTTCAAGAAGCCGCTCCAGCATCAGGAAGGTGGAGTTCCACCGGGTGGAGACATCCTGGATCAGGGTGTGCACCGGGGACCCTTGCTCAGCCTGCTTCTCCCGGAGGAGTTCGCTGCCCTTCACGCTGCGGTTGAAGAAGCCCGCCAGCTTCCTCCCCCGCTCGACCAGGGAGCTAAGGGTGCCTGGCCCAATGCCTTTATCACCCAAGCCCAGAGCGTCCTTCACCACCAGGTGGAGGGTGTGTGCGGCGCAAGGGATACTCGTGAACCCCCCGTCACGGACTGCCTTAAGCATATTGGCCGCGTTGTCCGTGACCACACACCCCTTGGTGAAGGCCACGCCTGGCGTGAGCCACTCCCTCACCATGGTGGTCAGGGCTGCCTCTACCTTCCTTGCGGTGTGGGAGCTGTCCATAACTTGGGACTGAAGCAGGGCCCACCTATACCCTGCTTCAGGTCCCCTCCTGCCACTGCCAAGCACTGCCTTTGCGTCCTGCCACCAGTGTGCAGTCACTGCCAGGTAGGCATGCTGGGCGTTCCTGGAGGACCACAGGTCCGTGGTGAAGTGGACCGTTGCCCCCCCAGCCCCTGCAAGCTGCTCCCTCACCCGCTCCTTCAAAGCCCTATATAACTGTGGGACCACAGTCCGACTCAGGGCGGAGCGGGAAGGAAGCTTAAAGTTGGGAGCCAGGAACGCAAGCAGACGCTGGAAGCCCTTGTCCTCCACAATGGAGAAGGGCTGGCCATCCAGGGCAATCATCTCGGCAACCAGGCGCTTGCCTTTTTCCTGGAAGCCTGTGCCACGGCGCCCTGCCGATGGCCTCGACACATCGCCCCACCCCATCTCCTCCATGGTGGACTGGCGGTGCTGCTGGGGAGGCTCCTGCAGTTTTTCTGCCCCCATAATGCTCCTGCTGCTGGTAGAGGCAGCAGCAGTAGCTGCAGAACGCTGGCCCGCTGAATGGGCCGGGCGACTGGCCGCTGGAGTCGGGAACCCGCTGGCATCCACTTCGCCTGCCTTCCCGCTCAGCAACACAGCACTGTGGCATGCCTTCAGGTGCCTGGCCATTGCAGTTGTGCCAAGGTTGGCAAGCGCCCGCCCACGCTTCACCACCTTTTGGCACAGCGTGCACTGCACCTCTCTGGGATCATCTGCCCTCACCTGCTTAAAATGCTCCCAGACAGTGGATTTTTTTCCCCCTCCTGCTGCCTTCTTGCCCGCCCCGGCAGACGTGCTGCTGCCAGTGCTGCTGGGAGAGGGAGAACTTTGTGGCACTGGTGGTGATGCAGCTCTGGGAGGAGGAGGGTCAGACATTGCCTCATGGACATAGATATCCTCTGCGGCACTAGTGTCACTGACTGCTGCCTCTTCCTCACTGTCCCCAGCGATCATGGCGATGTCCCCAGAAGGGGAGTACTGGGACCCGGAGGGTAGACTGCCCGTGCCCGCCATGCTGCTGGCACTCTCCCTGTGCCCCCCTCTGTGGCTGCTAGTGCTGCTGCAGCTGCCGCTGCTGCCACTCCTCCTCTCCCAGTCCCTAGTACTGGCATTGCCCGGGGATCGGGCCCTGCCTCTAGCATCCGGGGTGGGATCCACCAGCTCTGGGCTACTGGGGATTTCCTCGACTGTGGGGGACATTGGTGGCCCTGGAGGAACATCGGTAGAAGAAGCAGCCCCAGCTCCTGCTCCATCACCACGCACAGCAGACACAGATGCAGCAGCCTGAGCCTCAAGTCCTGCAGGCCTTCCAGTGCCCTGAGTGTCAGTGGAGGGCACTGCCAGGAGACGTTGCAGAGCACCCTGGGCCCCTAAAGCAGGCCTCCTGATTTTGGGAGGGGGTGAGGCGCTCTGCCTCTGGCTACTGCTGCTGCCTGCTGCTGCTCCTCGTGCACGGCCTCTGGGACGTGCCCCATTGCCTCCCCTACGGGCAGCAGATCGGCCTCTCCTTCCCTTCTCCATTTCTCCCGAAAAAAACAATGTTTTTTAATATATAATTTTTTAAAAAAATTTTATTGAATTTTTTTATCAAATATTTATATCTCTATATCTACACTAATAACTAACTAACTACCTAACTAATAAATGTATTCTAAATGCTATGAATAACTCCAACAAACCCTAAAGCTGAATCACAGAAAACAGTAAACTCACTCTATCAGTAAACCTTAAACTAAACTACTCAAACAAAAATGTATCGACCTAATCCTATCTATCTACCTATGAATATATGGGATGGGGGTTGGGGGGCAATCACAAACAAGACAAGGAGGGGTACAAAACTGAAATGAAACCTAAATCAATCTATAAATTAATAATATACTACTACTCTAATGAATCAAAAAAACAGGGGAAGGGAATGGGGAGGGAATATTCAATGGAGGGGGGAGGGAAGGAGGAAGATTGAAGATTGAACACAGGGAGGGATAAAAACAAAAAATAACAACTAAATCTATCAAAGCTAATGTAAATAAATGAGAATATGGGGGTAGATGGGTTGGATGGGTGAAATAGGAGGAGGATGGCAATGGATTGGGGAGCTGGAAAATGCTGGGTGAGGGAGCCTTCTGAAACGCCTGCTGACAAAACAGTGACTAGCTCAGAAGGTATTGGGAAGGGGGGAGGCAGACAGTTTTGTTTCTTGCTGCGCCCGCCTCAAATCAGCCCCATTGGCTCCGTGCAGCCTAGCCCGTGGCCAATCATAGACTGCCAAGCCAGTGGTCTGAGGCGAAAAGAGATGGTGATTCATCAGGCTGGCTGCTACTCCAAGCCACTCTCCACCCTCCACCCCTGGTGCCTGGAAGTCTGCTCCTAGCTGAGTCAAATGACTTCCCCCTCCCTGCTACATTTGGCCTTCCAGTGACCTGACAGAAGACCATGTTTTAGCCACCCGAACACAACCGAACGCGATTCGAATTGAACGAACTGTTCGGCCATTTCGTAGTTCGGTGTTCGGTTCCGTTCGGTGTGTTCGGCCATTTCGTAGTTCGGTGTTCGGTTCGGTTCGGTGTGTTCGCCATTTCGGTGTTCGGTGTTCGGTCCGTTCGGTGCGTTCGTGTTCGTGTTCGTGTTCGGTTGTCCGAACAGGCCGAGTTCGGGCCGAACACCGAACTACCGAACCGCGTTCGCCCATCCCTAACCTTTAAATCCCTAAACGATCTGGGCCCAACATATCTGAGAGACCGCCTGTCCTTCCATGCCCCATTGCAGCCCCTGCGACTGGCTGGGAGCGCCTCCCTGTGGGTACCATCTGTTAATCTTGTTCACACAATGAGCGATTGCAGTGCAGGGCGGGGGGCGTTCTGGTTGCTGCCCCGAGCCCCCGATGTTACGGAACTCCCTTCCCCTGGAGGCTCATTTGAGTCCTAGCTTGGGGTGGTGGTGTAAGACCTTCTTGTTTGTAAAGGCATTTAGCAGGCAGGGATGGAGAGTTTGGTCAGTGGGTGTGGGATAGGATTGTGAGGGGAGGTTGGATGTGGGACATGGGGAGGTGGTATTGGGTGGGTTTTGTGGGTGGGTTGGGGGGTTTTGGGGGTTGTTTTAGTCTTTTACTGTTTTTATAGAATTTTTAATATTCTGTTATAAATGTTTTAAATGTTATGTTTATATTTTATTTGTAAGCTGTCCTGAGCCTTTTTTTAGGGAAAGGCGGGATAACAAATTTAAATAAATAAAAATAAATATATATGTAAATATTACTTGTTTGAAGAAGGCCTCAATGGAGCCTAAAAGCTTCCATGCCCTCAGTAACAGAATTTGGTCCAATAAAAGAGATTGTTTAATAAATAAAGGCTAAAATCAATCTTACTTGCTGGCAAAACATTACAGGTATTTTGATCAGCCCTGACACAATGCATTTCTCATGGTGTTGTGCTAGTCGGAAGATTCAGCTAACAACTCCTATATTTATAGCCATTCTTTCCCCTGCTGTGCTCTGTGTGGCTCTGTTCAGATTGTGATGTGCCGGGCATTCAAAACTGCTTCTCCATAATGGAGACTTTCTATAGCTTCAAGAAGGACTGTTCAGCATTCCTGCTAACTATTAGACTCCTCTGGGTGTGTCGGAGCACTTCTAGCAAAGCTTGTGTTCAGAGGCACAAATGATCCCAGCAACTCCTTCCCCCTTCTGCTCCTTTCTTTGGACAAAAAGATACCACCAGCAGCAAAGAGAATACCGTAGTAGAATACCCAGTGGGTAGAGAGTAATGGAAAGAACCTTCTGATCTCTCTTCCCATGGGAGGATTTTACTACTATATTATAGATTTCTGTTTCCACTTTCTTTGGCAACAGAACAAATGGGGGGGAAATTGGGTTTCTCACCCAGGCTCTGTTCAGATTGTGATGTGCCGGGCATTCAAAACTGCTTCTCCATAATGGAGACTTTCTATAGCTTCAAGAAGGACTGTTCAGCATTCCTGCTAACTATTAGACTCCTCTGGGTGTGTCGGAGCACTTCTAGCAAAGCTTGTGTTCAGAGGCACAAATGATCCCAGCAACTCCTTCCCCCTTCTGCTCCTTTCTTTGGACAAAAAGATACCACCAGCAGCAAAGAGAATACCGTAGTAGAATACCCAGTGGGTAGAGAGTAATGGAAAGAACCTTCTGATCTCTCTTCCCATGGGAGGATTTTACTACTATATTATAGATTTCTGTTTCCACTTTCTTTGGCAACAGAACAAATGGGGGGGAAATTGGGTTTCTCACCCATTTCTCTAAGCCTGAAAAAAGCAGCTGATCCGGGTCTTATTTTTTATACAAAATTAAATTTCCCTACAGTAGAGAACAAAAGAATACAGGACCTTAGAATAAAACACAGAGAGGACAGTATTTTAGTTTTCTTAAGATTAACTGACTTGAGTCTATTCTGCTCACTTGTCTTTTTCTAAGATGTCAGCCCAATTCTTGGATGAGATGTGAATGAAAACAATAGGAGGTCAGCCCATCTTTGAAATTTTCTCGGTTGCAGAGACAAAGATTCTGACAGTTATCCCGTCAGTTTTTTTAAAAAAAAAAAGTATTACCAACAGCAATAGCAGAGAAGATCGCTCTCTAACAGTAGAAATGTTTATTTTTGATGGAATAGCAAAGTGTCCTCTATAGTGGAGTCTGCATTTTTTCCAGAAAGTAACGTTTGAAAAGAATATCTTCTATACACATTCCACCAGAGAGTAGAATGTAACACAGGAGAAAAACCTGAACATAAGACTGGTTGCATTTGGCCAAAGCCAAGCCCAATGCAGTCAGACTCTACTGAACCCCTGCCCAATGACTGAGGTAGCCTTGCCCCACAATTCCCCAGGAAGTACCATGACATCACAGCGCTCCATTAAGGACAAGTCTAATGCATTCCTTCACTCCACTCCTTTTCAACGAGGCTCTGACCCCTTCAAAGCTCCATGACATCATGGTGCTTTGAGAAGATGGGGATTCTCATCTCTAGGCAGCCTTTTCTGATTTTGATGGGGCTTGAGAAGAGAATGCCTGAGCCCAGTCATACTAGATGCATTCTATAGGGGGTTAGGTCACAAGTCTCTATAAGAGAATATTTTTGCAGTTCTAGATGAAACATTGTGGGTTCATTCCTAAGCCCTTAGGATAACCATTCACAATTTTTTGGTTTTTTGATTCCAGTCTGAAACTTAAAACCAATTCCATGTCACCAGATCAGAACACAGATATTCAAAGTATATATAAGAACACTTTCATACCAGACACTGCGGCACTGTAAAAGTGATGTGAGGCAAAGACGCAGCAGCGGGTAGGAGCACGATGCTGGAGGTAGCGCCGGAGTGAACAGGTTTCTGCCGCGGCTTTGCTCACGCATGACAGGCCACAAAGTCCAGCCCTGTGATGTGTGAGCAAAGTTATGGCAGAACTCCGTTCACCACAGCACTACTTTCAGCACTGGACTCCTCCCCGCTGCTGTGTCTTTGCCTCGTGTCACTTTTTCAGCGCTGCAGCGTCAGGTGTGAATGTGGCCTAATAACAATTGGTATCATGGAACCATCTGCCAAATGGTGTAGGCCTCCTTTGGGTCACAACCCATTATTTGGGAGCCAGATTGGAAGTTTAAGTGGAATTACCAACCGATTATTGCATGAACTAGTCTCAAATGACTTCTGAAACTTCAATAAAAGACTGGGTAATTTCATATGTGCACCGGGCATGTCCAACCAACCACCAGGATCTGTTTCAGATCCCGGTCAGGAATCAGTCCGGCCGTCCTTTAGACGTGCCGGCTGATTCCTACAGGGGATCAGGGAGGGGGCGGGGCTGCACGGCACAACGTGCGGCCACACAGCCCCACCCCCCCATGCTCCCCTGGCCGGCCGCCCTCCGGGAGACAGCCGCTGCGCCCGATCCTACATTGGGCTCCGGGCCACGGGCCAGGATCGACGGAGGTAACAGACATTACTTTCCGTTGATTCCAGACCGTGGTCCAGCTAACCACGGTTCTGGGCCTCCAGGTGGCTGGATGTCAATTTGTTTCCCGCCGCGTGTTCACCATGGTGAACATCTGGCGGAACTCACTACAGACGTTACGGTACTGTGGCCACCACAGGGGGTTCACTGTGGTTGACCATGGTATCGTAACGTCTGAAATTATCCTATGTTGCTGACACATAAAAATGAACAATCAGGAGAAATCAATAAACAGTTTCAAATTGTTCATCTAATCAGAAACAAATAATATTAATGTTAATTAATTTAAATTAATTTAAATATTATTACCTAATATTATCAAAATATTTTCATGTGAAAAAGGATTCTGAAACACGTTTAAAAGCACACAATTTTGTTTCCTAGCGTAACCAGAAATAAAACTACAAATACTACATATACCCCTGGGTTTGTAAATTTCATATTTGCTCTCTGAATCTCTTCTCTATTGTTATTCCTTTGTTCATCTGAGACTGCCTTCCTCATGCAACAAGGACACTACTTCTTATACCTAGCAGTCAAACAGAAAAAAAGATCCAAGCACGTTAAATTAACTTCAATGAAGTAATTATTTGATAACTGCAAACCAGAAGAAATTAATTCCTTATCTTTGGTTATTTTGGATCTGAAGGCATTTAAATAATAATCCTTGACTACTACTTCACTGCTGTTTCCATCATACTGATCATTGGAATATCAGCTTTTTAGCAGTTGGTACTTGGAGGCTATCATGAAAATATGATTTTTTAATATAATACACACACACACACACACACACACACACGCAAACAGAGTGGGATTAACAGTATACATACAGTATACATATGAAAAGATATGACCCTCCATGGCAAGGCTTTGTGTGCCACTTTATGATGACTGCTTTTTTATGTTTACTACGGTGGCGACCTGCAGGCATCTAGGCTCTCGGCCTGGAGTTACTTCTCCCCCTGCTGGTAGTGATTTTATTCTTTTGTCTTCGGTTTTCTAATCCCATTTTTGGCCCCGACCCGCTTTATTATTTTTTGAGTATAAGCATTTTTGCTTTTTCAGCTACTGATGGCTGTGTTTTGTGTTTGTGGTTTTGGGGCTGACCTTGTGCAAAGCCTTGTGTTTGGGTCTCGGGGGCTTTAATATTATGCCCTTGACTCACCTGTTTCTTTAGTATGGGAATTGGGGGTGAATTTGTGTTCCTATTAGCCCCATGATGGGCTTGATTACCCTGAATTTATGTTTGTTTTGGGTAAAAAATGTTATATGCATTTTAGCTTTATCTTGGTTTGACCTGTTTTTGACTTGCAAAATGGTTGTTTATCTGTGTCGGTCTTGTTTTTCTGTTTTTGCAATGACCTTGGTTATGCAATAAACTTTATTACTGTTATTGTTGTTGTTGTTGTTTATTATTTATTATATATACACGCACACATACACACACACATTGTATATATAAACATATATATACACACACTCCACACACAGCCAGCACAGTTGTCTGTTAATCCACTGTACATGGGGCATGGGAACTATAACCGCCTTAAATATGCCAGTCTGTACCACTTCAGCAATAGGAGACCGTTCATCTACTTGTCACTAGATAAGGATTGTGGGCAAAACACTCTGCTGGGGTAAATGGATGAAACTCCAATATAGTTTCTGTAATCAGGTCCATGACACCAACCAATTATAGTGCTATATTACCTTTTCACTAAGGTGTTGTTCTGATGAGCATTCATTGAGAGGCAAGTACCTTCTCCTAACTATCTTTAACCTCCCCGGTGTTCCTATGAGCTCAGGGATAAAATGAAGAAAATGCAGGTGGCAATGGGGGAGCTAACCTGTTCAAACAAACTGTTAAAATTGGCCGGAAGGCTCTTACTCAAAGCAGATTGTATTCCTCAGTACTGGAAGGAGGTAATTACCTTGAACAATTTTATCCTCATCTGTCTCTACAACCCCCAGCACTTCTTCCATTGTGACGGAAGAAACATCATCTCTGCCTCACTGACTGCTTGGTAGGGATAGGACTCTCGGTATTGTCAAGAACCGATAGTGACAGATAACGGTGCTATCAGTTCTAAGCTGATATATTTGATAATATTGGTTCTCAGTAATACTGGTTCTTTTGCATGATCGGTTCTTTAACATTGCAGTTTTTCCCATTGACGTCAATGGCGAAAACTGCAATATTAACGATAGGATACTGCCGATACCGAGAGATCCGAGAGAACCGATAAAGGGAGAACTGAGAACCAATAAAACCAAGAACTGAGATTTTGCCCAAAGTCCCATCTCTGCTGCTTGTTATTTCAGCTCCCTCTGCTGGCAATTCCCTGTAATCTCCCACGTAAGGAGATTAGCAGTGGGAAAAGCAGTGAAAAGTAGTCAAGGACTGTTTTTAAAATGCCTTCAGGCTCAAAACAACCAAGGAAAGGCGGGAAGAACTATTTAACCCCTGATTCTCCTGCTCACGGGAACAGAGGAGGACAGATGTACTTACTTCAAAGCCTCCAGAATAGTTACCTTTGGTCTTTCTCATGAGCTCAAGCCCTTAGGCTGCTTGCCCACGTTTGTGTTTTTGTGTGATATTCAGTCTCATGTGAAAACAGCATTAATGTAAGATTGCAGCATGGTTGCATGCCCACGTTAATTTATAATGTGGCTTGGATCTGTTATAAAAAAACAACAGATCCATGCTCTCATTACCCCCAGCCCCAGGGAACCCCTGGTGGTGGTCCAGGGTGGGAACACTAGGGGGTTCCCTGGTGGGGGGAGGGTTGGGGACCCTACCCCAGTTCCCTTCCCAGGGAACCTCCTAGGGAAGTGGCACCCATGCAAAGCCCCTTTGTCAAGCACTGCTAGTGTCAGGTGGGAGAGGAGGATCCATATCTCTATGAATTGATGGTAAGGGGACTAACTGCACATTAGAAAGGATTATATTTGTAATAGTTCCAGGAAAAAAGGTCCCCATTCTTGGCTTACAAACATGTCAGACCCTGGTTCTTATCAAGAAAATGTGTTCTTTCAGGGTATAGGGAAGTCGCCAACAGAGTATAAAATAGAGTTAAAAAACCTAATTGCCCTACAATACATGCTCCCAGGAATGTCCCTTTTGTTTTACCACAGAAATTAAAGAAAGAGCTGGATAGGTTGACTGCATTAGACATCATAGAGAAAGTAGAAGGGTCCAGAGAATGAGCTCCCTCTTTGGTCATGAGGGAGGGAGAGATGGAACCTTTCACTTGTGTCTAGACCCTAAGGAATTAAACAAATCGCGATCTCTGCTCTTCCTCTATCCCCTCCCTCACTCTCCCTCGTTTCTCCTGCTCGCTTAACTGCCTTTGACCCTTCTCCCTCTCTGCCCCTCATGCCTGGAACTCCCTCCCTGCCCACATCCGCCTTGCCTCCTCCCTCCACTCCTTCAAATCCCTCCTCAAAACCCACCTTTTCCTTGCTGCCTTTCCCAATGCCTGCTAGTCTTTCCCCTTATTCTTACTGTCTGCCCTCCTCTGCTGACTGCTGCTACCACCCTCTTTGTAACCAAGCCAAGCACACACACCTGAGACTCCGCATCAGCTTGAATGTTTGTCTGTCTTTTCCCCTGTCTCTCCCACTGTCCCCTCTCTCTGTCTCCCCCCCCCTTTTGTCTTTTAGATTGTAAACCACCGGCAGGGACCGCATCTAATTCTATGTTCTGTACAGCACCAGGCCACATGACTGGTGCTATACAAATGTTTATAATAATAATAATAATAATAATATAATAAAAAGGAATTGTTTCCCTTTGCTCACAAGAGAAGAAATTTGGGGGGGTGAAGACTTGAGCAAAATGGCTGTCTCCACTAGATGCTTCAGCAGGCTTCTGGCAGATTCGTTTAGAGAAACAAAGTGAAAAGTTGTGCACTTTTAACACCCCTTTTTGGCGATACTGTTCGTGCAGGCTCCCATTTGGTTTATGTTCAGTTCCTGAAATATTTCACAGGACAATACAACAAATCTTTGAAGACATTCTGGGTATGAAGATTTACATAGATGATGTTTTGGTATGGGGTCAAACAATAGAGGATCATAATCAAAGACTACAGAAAGCACCAGAGAGAGCTAGACGGGCAGCGCTCCCATTAAATAAACAAAAATGTAAATTTTGAGTGAAACAAATAACATATCTAGGGGAAAGATTTACAGAATATGGGGATCAGATTGTCTGAAGCCAGGACTGAGGCCATTACAAACATGCCTCCTCCAACAAACAAAGATGAGGTTGAAAAATTCCTTGGAATGGTGACCTTTCTAGCTAAATATGTCCTAAATCTGGCTGCCAGAACCAGCCATATGAGAGCTCTTCTGAAAAGAAATATGCACAAAGGACCTGGGATGCAACTTTCACTGAGTTTGAAAAACTTAAAGAGCTATTAAAAGAAGTCCCAGTCCTCACTACTATGACAGTAATCGTAAGACCAAGATTTCTACAGATGCCTCAAAGGAAGGCATTGGTGCTACATCATTACAACAATACGGTGATCACTGAGACCTGTGGCTTATGCTTCACATGCACTGTCAAATTCAGAGTGACTATATGCTCAAATAGAGAACGAGGCCTTAGCCCTGGACCATGGATGTAAGAAATTTCTTGTCTTTATTTATGGAAGGTCAGTACTAGCTGAAACAGACCATAAACTACTGGTCTGTTCATCATGGGTCTATTCACCACCGGTCATTGTGGGTTCATTTCATTGCAAAGAAAGGCTTAGCAAAGGCTCCCCCTAGACTACAGTGATTATTCTTTCAGTTGCAGCTATAGATTTACAGCTAGAATACACACCAGGCAAGGACTGGTGGTGGCAAATATGTTCTCCCGGGCATTTAATAGGACTGCAGTGGCAGAGGATTCAGAGCTAGATACTATGCATGTTATTCTTATAAAGAAAACATGCCGATGACATGTGGGCTGTGATTACCAAAGCCACAGCTGACAAGTACACCCTTCAGAAAGTGATAACGGTGTGCTAGATGGAATTTTGTTCAAAGGGTCCAAATTGGTTGTTTCTAAAGTATTACAGAAAAACATATTGAAAAGGATCCATGAAAGTCATTTAGTGATGGAAAAGTGTAAAACAAGGGCCAGTATAAAGCCCCAGATGAATGCTGGCATTGAGGAAACTGTTAAGGCATGTAGCAGTTGCAAAAAACATATGCCATCACAAACGAAAGAGCCCATGATACTTACTCAGGACACAAGGTCTCCTTCGAGTAAGCGTAGACATATTTACATTTGCTGGTAAGAACTACATACTTGTTCTGGATTATTATTCTCACTTACCAGAGATTGCTTTGCTGGAGGAGGCTACAGATAAGCAAATAATAAGACATATTCAATCAAATAGCTAAGCAAGTACATATTAAATCTATTTTTGCGAGATATGAATTTAATCAATTTGCCACCAAATATGGGTTTCAACATGTTACATCTGGTCCCTGATATCCCCAATTCAATGGATTGTGGAAAACTGAGTAAAAATAATAAAGCGTCTGCATATGAAGGCGACTGAGTCAGACTCGGACCCAAATTTGGCCCTGTTAAATTATAGAACTGCCACATGAAACAAGGGGTGTCACCAGCAAAAATGTTGTTTAACAGAGAAATGAGAACTATCCTGAAGGACGACAATGAAGATTTGCAGATACGCTGGTTACAGTGCCTAAACGTAATTCAAGATAAACCACTAGCCTCAGACAAGAGATCATACTTATTTGACTTCTACATTTGAGACCGTTAGACATTATGAGATGAACAAGAGGAGGGGCTGACCACCCAATTTATGTAACTCCTCAGTCAGTTGAGATTGAGAAAAGTTTCAGTCCGTTGTAAGTCTGTTTGTTGAAAATGCACATCTGTAACACAATGTATCAAGCAAATACTGTAATAATATTTTTTTTAAAAAGAACAATAACCTACTTTCTGACTAACATTAAAAAAAAGAAAAAAGAAAAATGAGAACTAGAATGCCTATATTACTTAAATCAGATATCATTGTACAGAAGAAAGTTCAGGTACAGAAGACAGAGGAGGAGCTGAAATAGAAAATATGGTATGATAGCAGGACTGGCAAACTTCCACCACTAAAAAAAAAAAAAGATCACTGAATATTTTTGATGGCAAACAGTGATCACAAAGCAGTGGTGTCCAATCTAATGGCTCCTTGGTCCTATGAGGTGTTTACCCAGGAGGGACACAAAGTCAGAAGAAATAGGAAGCACCTGCTCTAGGGAGAAATGACAAAGGCCCATGAGTCTTCAGTCTACAGTGAAACTGACTCGAAAAGAAAACTGGACGATCACAATAATATAATAGACCACCATGGATTGGAGTATCCCAGCCCTGTGGAAGGTTCCTTACCTGAAAACCACAGAGAGGGAGCTATGGTGATACCATGCTGATCAGCAAGACAATGTTGATGACCACAGAGACTAGTTGAACAATGCGTTAAACTTTCCGGCGTAGAATAACAAAACATGAATTGTTTATTTCATGTTTCTTGGAAGGGAAAGATGTGGGGGCTGGTCGTTTAAGGCTAGTAGCTCTCCATAACTGGTTTGTACTGGTTTTTGCCTGGGCTTGAGGCAGTCACCTGGGTGCAGGTTGCACCTGGGCTGGTTTGTGCCTGGGCTTGAGACAGGCACCTAGGTGCATGTTGCAGCCAAGGCAGCAGAGAGTAAACAGCTTTGGTTAAGGAAAACTCCTTTGTCCCTGTGTTGCTTTCTAACACATCCACAGAACATAACAGAGCCTACCCTCCTGAGCCTCCTATCACTGTAGCCTCACACTCACAGTAGCCAAACTCTCTACTCACTCTGCCTGACTGCCTGTGTCTATCTGGGGCTCTCTCTGCACAAGAAGGGGCTCTCACAGGGAGATCCCATTTTATACCTCAACCCACCCTACATCCTTTTATTAAAAGGGATCAAGCAACCCATTTGAAGCCCTTAATAGTAGTGGCCTGTTGCTTAAAAGGGATCAAGCAACCCTGTTGAAGCCATTTGATCTAAGGTGGGACACTCACATAGGTCGAAAACAGACATACATGTAACTCCACTTTACCACCACTTTAACATTTCTTATGCAGCTTTCAGGGCTGTATTGGCACCATATGCAGCCCTGTAACATGCATAAGAAATGTTAAGGTGGTGTTAAGGTGCATGTCTGCTTTCACCCATTGTTGCTAAAACAATCAGTCACAGTAGTGAGCTGAGGTACTGCAACAGATTCTCCCTAGAACAACTTAAGGTAAGGTCCTGGTTTTAGATAGCTATGCTAGCCCTATTTACTTACTATATTTTCCTACTTACTTATTTCCCCTGAGTTTTTGGGAAACCTACACTGGGTTTAGTCTTTTTCCCTGGGTTTGTTAGAGATTTGCTATGCTTGTTTTATATCTTTATTGGTCCCTGGCTTCTAGAGACCTGCACTAAGTTATACATTTGTTATTAAGCTAACCTTTAGCAGCTACTGAACCTCAAACACTACAACTCCCAGCTAGTACTTAGCTGAGATATGCTTACATATGGCACTAGATCCTGCACAGGGGGAACCCTCCACTGGCAAGGATCTGGAGGAAGTGGCTTTAATACACCTGAAATAATTAAATTAAGTGTAAAATGTTTAAATTTTCGTTTTTAACTCACCTTTTTATATTGGCTAGGGGATTTCCTTTTCAATTCAGAACTTCTCTTAATAGGGAATATAGTTTGCAGTGTCATAACATGTCTCAGTAAATCCTTTTACTTTTACACATCGGAATTATTATGCTAAAAAAACCCCACCCCACTAAGGCCGTTTTAAGACGAGGCACTGAAAAGCGCCTTCTGTGCTGTGTGTTAATAGAGAAGCCGCACCGCGCTGCCAAAAGTGACGTACTCCCCATTGCAGGCAACGGCGGTGGCTGGAGACACGGCACTGTGCAGATGCACATTCTAGAGACCTGAAAATTGAGCATGTCACTTCCGGCAGCACGGCGTAGCTTGTCATTAATGCACAGCTCAGGAGGCGCTTCAGCGCCTCGTCTAAAAATGGCCTTAGGCTAGAATCTTGAAGCTCCAGAATTGTTACTCCAGAATAGTTCCAATGACATCGCCTGGAAATAAAAAATAATAATAAAAAAAAAAAAAATAAGGAAATAGGACTTTTTTAAAGAAGTACATCACACACATCTACACAGAGCTCATTACAGTTTGAAAAACATTTTTTTTACAGAAGTAGAACTAATGTTGGTCACTTTATGATTCTAAGTGGATATCTGAAGTATTAGAATTTCCCAATTACAAATTATAAAGGACAGAGCAGGAAAGGTTCTGGAAGAGACACATAGGAAGCTACTGAAATGAAAACAGAGGGGAAAAATGAATTTCTGGAAATATAACTTTACCCTTAGGGTAGACAAAGAGGGCTTTTTTCAGGACAGACTAATCAATAGGTTCATTTATTAACAAATAAACTAGGCTTGATAGTTGCACTAAGGGCACCTTTAGACACAACAGTGATCAGGTGATTAAGATGTTAGCCGCATAATTGGGCATTGTTTCTAAGCACTGTCACTATTTTTGGCCACTGGTCTGCCCCCTTTAGCCTTCCATTAATTCCTCCTTGGTTGCATGGATGTCTCGGGTGCCTAATTATTGTGTCCAGGACACACACAAACTTAAAGTGATGTGTAAGTATGGATAATTTCAGACATTACGATAACATGGTCAACCACAGTGAACTCCCTGTGGTGGGCACAGTACCGTAACATCTGTAGTGCATTCTGCCAGAGGTTCACCATGGTGAACCTCTGGCAGGAAACACATTGACCATGGTTCTTGATCTCCAGCTGCCCGGAGGTCCAGAACCGTGGTTAGCTGGACCATGGTCCAGAATCGGCAGAAAGTAACATCTGTTACCTCCGCCGATTCTGGACCATGCCTCAGACCCCAATACGGGATCAGGAGCAGCAGCTGTATTGGCCACTGTGCCTGCCCATCTCCCGGAGGGCGGGTGGCCAGGGGAGTGCGGGGGGCGGGGCTGTGTGGCCGCACGTTATGCCATGGAGTCCCATCCCGCCCCTCCCCGATTCCCTGTAGGAATCAACCAGCATGTCTAAAGGACGGCTGGTCTGATTCCTCACTGGGATCTGAAACGGATCCCGGTGTGTGATTGGACGTGGAGAATGCACGTCTGAAATTACCCTATGTGTTAGTGTGTTTGCTGTTACTTCCGATGAATGATCATAGAGTTCAACACACAAAGCAGCTTTGGTTTGATGCTTCTTGAAAAACTGAAGCCACTTTTCTCTTGTTCCTAAGGAGGGGCCAGCAACCATCTCCCACACAGTGTGCAAGGAAGTCTGAATGAGAGGAGAGAGGTTTCTGTTGCTCAGCCTTCCATCCCCACTCAGCACCTGCCTCATCTGTGCTCGCTTCCCCTCCCTAGTAACAAGAAGCTGGAAATCACTGTCCGCCATCAGCCTCTTCCCTGCCTCCACAGTCCCAGCAGCGACAGCCAGAGGCCCTCAGACATGGCCTCATTCCACCTGACTCTGTCCCTATTTGCACACATTTAGAGTTTCCAGTTTCTCATAATTTTATCCTGTCCCCTGTCAATATGCTCTTTTTATGCGTCTTTTTCTGGATCCACTCCCTTTGTGAGAATGTACGGAGTCATCTTGAAGAACCTTGGTTAAATTACCATTGGCGAGGGGAGGTGATTTATAGCGCTGTATAGCGAGGGGAGGGAGCAGTGTATTATTTATTTGTTTGTTTGTTTGTTTGTTCGTTTTGATTTATATCCTTCTCTATCCCCGAAGGCTCAGGGTGGTGCACAGACATATAAAATACAAGTATAAAATAAATAATTAAAACTCCACAGAACTAAAAACACCCCATCACCCTCCCCCCAATGTATCCCTGCCTATTAAAGGCCTGGCCAAATAAAAAGGTCTTACACTGCCTCCAGAAGACATTTAAAGGAGGACTCAGACGAGCCTCCAAGGGGAGTGGGGCAACCACTGAGAAGGCCTGTCTTCAGGCCCGAGTCGTATGAAACTGGGCTAACAATGGAACCCACAAGAGGGCATCCTCAGCAGATCTTAAAGGCAGCAAAGGAGCATAAGAAAAAAGGCAATTCTTCAGATGTGTAGGTCCCTAGCTATTTAGGGCTTTAAAGGTTAAAATCACCTCTTGAATTTTGCTCAGAATGCTATAGTGCAGACTCTTCTTAAGCACTGGTGTAGTGTGCTCCCAATGACCCACCCCCATTAAGAAGTGGGCCACTGTATTCTGCACCAGCTGCAGCCCCCGAACAGTCTTCAAGGGAAGCCCCACGTAGAGCACACTGCAGTAGTCCAGCTTTGTGGTAATGAAGGCATGGATGTTGGTGACCAAATCCCCATGAGAAAGAAAGGGACGCAGCCTTCTCACCAGGTAGAGTTGGCAAAAAGCACTCCTGGCGACAGCCACAACCTGACCTTCCAGGCACAGCTGAGGATCCAGGAGCACGCTAAGGCTACATAACTGAGTAGCGAGGGGAGGCAGGAGGACCCTATCAATGATGGGAGTCCCAACCCCCCAGGTCACAGGGCCAACCAACCATCATCACCTCAGTCTTGTCTGGATTCAGCTTCAGACGGCTCACCTGCATCCAGTCCTCAATAGCAGCCAGGCACTGGGTAAGACTGCAGGACCTGGGTCGGATGAAAAGGATAAGTAGGGGAGGTACTGAGGGGAGGGAGCAGAGCATAATGGGATATCATCCGGGGAAGCTGTGGAGGGATGCACATCAGTGCTGACATCCAGTGTTTATGCACTGGTAGATGTAATTCTATAAGTACTGCAATGCAGTAAATATGGAGACATATGCGTGGCTAAACAATGGTGTCAACACACATCCAGACATTCATTTCTGTTACGTCTAAAGGTGCCCTAAGTGTCATTGGCCGAGTCAAGCCCTGGGCCCACGAGTTGTTGCAGAATCCAAGTCCTCAAACAGCACTACAACACCCTGGTTTCACCATCACCGTGATCCCCTGCTGCGATAACGCAGGTGAGGGATCCCACCTTCTGAACTACTCCTCTTTTGAGCCCTTTCCCTGGTAGCTTCTTGGTCACCCATCACAGGTGAGTACGGGGGGAGATGAGGGAAGTTTGAAGGCTGAAGGAAATTAGTGGGCAGAGCAAGGCAGGCTGAGGGGAAGTTGGCAGTATGGAGACGAGGGGGGTATGATGTTTTATATATGTGACTTACTTGTATATATTGTTTTTGTTCTTGTGAGCTGCTGCTGCAAACATTTGGGGACAGGGTGGGATATAAATCAAATAATAATACTGACTAGGTAAGGCTGCATATCAATCTGTAGTGCACCAAACACATTGGCTTTTGCTATCTAAACAGTCTTCCAAGCCATGTAAAATCTCTATTATTTTACTAGCATGTTATTGACTATTATAAGTGAATTAAGATTAAATTTTATTGGTCATTTTAATAGTCTTAAGTAGAATTAAAATGTTTTTATTGCTTATAAATCTCTGACAATCACTGGTAATCAAGTAATTCCTTACAAATTCAGGAACCAGTGTTCACTTTGATTCCCTCACTGCCAGTAATGGGAGAAACGCAGTGAACACGGGTTCCTGCAAATAGTCAACGCTACATGCAGGTAAGGATCGTGAAAAATCATATATATGCAAATATTATAAATTGGATTTTTTTCCCGATACTGTACTGGGTGCTTTTTCAAGTCCATTGTTGTTCCTGCACGTTCTGATAGTTTGGATTCTTCCTTTTAAGTCTCATAGGTTTCTTGAGTACCTAATAAACACACTACTTCTGTGCCCTCAATTAAATCTACTCAGCCTCTACCTCATGTTATTGTTTCTTTTGATACAGCTTTTGGTCATGAGAGACTGGCAAGATGTGTAGGAAAAAGAAAGGCAGACTTCTTTATAAAGAGAAAAGAACAAACAGTTTTACTATGAGGTGAAAGCTAATGTTATCCAAGCTTAGAGAAAGAAGTTACTTTTTTGTCTGCTGGTTTGGTCTCCTTGGGCCTTTTTGTATCTTTCATACTTCCCACAAAATTGCAGCTCTGCAAAACTGAACAAGTGCATATATTTGCTTATGATGCAGCTACAGAGGCTTTTTTGGCCTCCTGGATTCATAATGAAAAATGAAAAAATCAGGATAGGGATTCAGGTGCTGACTTAATATATTCTGTGTTGCCAAACTTTTAAAACTCTTCTGCCATTTGTTCATACTACGTAAAACAACCATACAATAACTTAGGCTGTATTACTGAATGTTCACTATAGTGTATAGTATTAAATAAATAGAACTAGCCTACACATTCTTATTACACTATCAGTAATTAAAGAAAAATTTAAACCTCTAGGCTGGTGGCATAGGACTCCTAGACAGGTGTTGAAATGGCACTCAACAAATTCCATGTTGCCGGAGGCGAATACCAACCAGTAGGGATGTGCGAATGCGGTTCGGAAGTTCGGAGTTTGGCCTGAACTCGGCCTGTTCGGACGACCGAACCGAACTTCCAAATCAAACGCTCGAACTTCTGAACAGTTCGGAAAAGTTTGGATGAGTTTGGGGGTGGGAAAAATGTGACTTTGGGTGGGAAAAACATGACTGGAAGGGGGAGGCAGCTGAGGAGCAGACTTCCTGGCACCAGGTGTGGACACCAGGGCCAAAAATACCAATTCCGAAAAAAATTCGTTTTCAGTATCGATAGCGCTATTTTCGGATTTTCGAACCGAACTCCACCAAACCAAACAGCTGAACCCGAACTCATGTTTCAAACCGAATGACCAAACATACGAACATCCAAAAGGCGTTCTGTTCGTCCATCCCTACCAACCAGTATAGCGGTAACAATCATTTTGATACAGGAGTTTAGTAAGGGATGCCTGCAGTGGCAAGCCCCAGCTGGGTCATATTATACTTCAGTTATTTTGGTTTAACTATACAGAGAGCCACTGAGGCACAGTGTAAGACAGGGAAGTCACTTAGGCCCTTTTCACACAGACACTCTAACACTGATAAAATGGGGGTTACATTTTATTATACATGTTGCAGGGCATCCATAGAGCACACCTGCAGCACTACAACATATATAATAAAATGTAACACCCATTTTATCAGTGTTAGAATGTCTGTGTGAAAAAGGACCATATACTACTTTAGCTTGTGCTGTGAACCAAAGAGGTCCTCCATCTATCTCCATAAATAAGGAAGTACAACAATTTTGTGCATCCACCTTTGTCACCTAAGAGTCTTGTGTTATCCTAGGGTTGGCTGCAGTTTAGAATCAACACCCTATTTTCTCTCTTACACCTCCCCCTTTACTCATGTGACACCAACTTTCATTCTTTCCCTGCACGTTCTCATGATTATTGATACAGAACCTTCACCCTTCCAGTTCATGTCACTAGAGGAGTCCATTGAGTATAGAAATGCACTTCCTAAATCTCTGGATTAAAGTCCACTCTCTCTTGTTTAACTATGTGTTCTCTATCAATTGTCAATTTACTCTCTTGTTCACTGTCAATTATGTGTGTTTCTGCTCCTTCTTTATAGCTTAGTTATTGCAACCTTGTTGCTGGTAATAATCTAAGAAATACAGACGGGCCCATTCAGTGTGAGAAGATGTTGTTTCAAACATAGTCCCTATTAAAATCAATAGTTCATTAAAAATTAATAAACAAATCAAAATAGCAATCTGAAAACGGATTCTCCTATCGTTAAGAGAAAGTGGTAGCAAATTATGCATGAGTATTAACAGTATAATTTCTTAAGTGGACATGATGGCATAGTAAAATATTGATAGTTCTATAGATTTAGGTTGCATAGGAGACGTCTTATAGGAACAGACCACTTTAATGTCCACACTTGTGTTTACTTTGACTTACCAGCAAATTATTACCAGCAAACAAATTACTGGAAGAGGGGTCTGCATTTCTGAAATGTTTTATGAATATTGACTGGTATGTAGTTCAGCTTAGGGAGCCACTGAACAGCCCGGCATCTGTAGTCTGCACTCCCTGAAGCTTCCAGCTGTTCCCTAATAGTACTATGGTCTCGCCTAGAATTGACAAATGGGTGGGTTATTCTGGAGGAGTTTGTATCAGCAGCCTAGTGAACAGAGAGCTCTAGAACAGGGTTGGGGAGTCTCAGGCCTGGGGGGCCAATGCAGCCCACAGCTAGTTCTTATTTGGTCCCTTTGCAGTTCTTAGATCTGACCCCTGGATTCAGTTCCTACCTTTAAGCACTGAAAGAGTGAGCTCAGGGGAAGGGAGCAGAGATGAGGGCATGTACACAGGGATAGGGAATAGATCTATGGCACAGATCCATGATCTGGACCCTCCTCTTCCTTCCCCCACCATGATCTGAGCACACCCTTTAATTGCCTCTACCCTCCACTTCTATGTAGTTCTTGGAGCGTGTACTAATTTTCATAATGGCCCCTAGGAGGGTAAAGGTTCCCCACCCCTACTCTGTTAATACTCTTCTGTAAGTATTGCTCACTTAAGGTTGTGGAAAAAAATAGAATTTCATCTAATCCATTTAGTAACAGGAAACCCAGGATTTCAAAGGGGAAGACTAAGTTATTTTCAGGAATACAGAAGCCAGTTTTCTTTCTATCCCCTAAGCTAAAAGAAATCACTATATTCTTCAGCAAAATACTCCTTATTTCAAAGAATATTGTTAAAAGGCCACGGTATTGCTTCTTTTACAGCTTGCATGCAATTTGTGCTAGTGGAACTCTTTCAAGATTGGACTGTCAGTCAGTAGAAAAATAGTAGCAAACTTTCATTTTGTCACAGAAAACAAACTATTACTTTGATTGCAAATTTCAAAGTGAACGATTTTTTATTAGAACTAATCAGAATTCTGTCGGCTGGGACTTGTGCCAAATGAAAGCGATTATCATGTTGTTTATGAATGTTAAATATAGACACATTGTTTGAACATTTAGTTCTTTGTTCAGAGCTTGTTGCAAAACTTGCCATCAATGATTTTATGTAATGCAATATTTAATAGCTTTTATTGTTAAAATCGAAGAGCCAGATTTTCAAACAAGTTCAACTACCATTGAGATCATTAAGTGCATTCTTCCCACAAGTGATTGACATATGGCAACAGGTGTCCTTGTAACGCCTTAACCTAGCATGCTATCTAACACGTGTTATAATGCAATGTATGCAGAGTATTTTGTTTTTAAACATGTCAGTTGTCCTTTTTTCAAATACAGAGTTTACTAGCTAACACTCAGTAGTCTGCCTATTAACATGTGCTAGCTCACCATATCTTGACTAAAGTCTTAACATCTCCAATCCACTTCCCTTATACCACATTAAGGCATCTTATGGACATGTTCTATATCCTAGTTTCTCAGTCTTTTTTCTACCATGACCAGCTCCACACCATCCTAAAATGGATAGACCCTGAATCTTGTGTAAAAATGGCCTTTGTTACATCCAGCGTCCATATCTGTGGCAGAGAGAGTTGAAAGGGAAGGGGAGTCAACAGTCAGACTGCAACATTCTTTCTCTTTCCAGGAAAGCACAATTTATTTTAAAGTAATTTGTTTTGCAAACAGAAGTACAAAAAAGAACAGGAAACCACTCCAAAAAGGCATTTTACATGAGTGCGAAGTAGATGCCATTAGTATTTTGTTCTTAAGATTTCTTCTCTCTTAACTCTCCCTAATTGCAAATGTGGATTTCGAGCAGATTCAGCTTACAATGGGAAGCATGAGATTTACTTGATCAGGAATATGCAGGAGAATGGAGAGACAGACACAGGAACAGATTTAAAGTGACAGTCTGTGACTCCCTTTCCCTTGCTTGAGCATGTTCCTTCAGCCTTTCCCATCTCCTCCTCTGTCCTGAACACATCCCTCAAGTCCTCCTACAGCAAGAACCATTGGCACCTAGGCAGCCTGCAGGATTTTACTAAATACAAAAGCGGCCCACAGGCAAAAAGAAAAGTTCCCATCAATGGTCTATAACCTCCACCTGCTGTCTCTTGTCATACACATAGACAGCAAGCCCTTTGAGGGCAGGGACTGTCCTTTGGTTATATTTGTACAGAGCCTATCACAATGCAATCCTGGCCAATGATTTGGTATCACAGGCGCAAAGAGAAAAATATCATAATTACTGTAAGGATCACGGCATTCAAATGTAAATTTATTCATTATTCAAAACTATTCATGGTTAATTCAACCCCTAAAAATATCAGTGACCCAAATGTGAACCACGGTCTTTGAAAGTCTTCTGAGTGATGTTTTATAGCCTCTAGAAGTTCTATCAATCGCAGCTCAACCATTGGCTTTTAGCCTCTTTGGCATTCAATGTTAAGATTACTGAGGCGTTTCTGACTTGCAACAACTATATCATTGCCCCCAGCACTCACTTTTTGCGTGTGCTAGGCTAAATACATGTATAAGCTAACTTCCATTTCTACAATTAATGACTTTAAATTAACATAATCCTCTCAGCATCCATGTAACTCTACCCATTAGTTCTGTTAGCAAAAAAGGTATTCAGTCATGCATAACAACATGTTTACATATACACCAGTAACTAATAATTTTTTACCTTTTCACAAGTATAATAAAAAGCCAGCCTATTTACAAGTTTGATTTACACACTAAGCATTTTGCCAGATCTTGCTAACAAAAGTTAATCAAGCTCAAAGAGCTTTTATTGTTATTATTAGGACAACATTAGCCCATTTGTAGAGGTCATGGCAAGACCTATGTGACCCCACTTGAATCTGCCTAGAGGCCTATAGATGGGACTAAAGCAACACAACCCCTGTGCTGACCATGTACAGATGGGGCAATTTCTCCTTTGCTTTTCCCTATCCTCATATGTCGTAGTGCACATCCGCAGAACACCACCCATGCATTAGAAGTATTTCGCCTTCAGGAATTACAAGCTTGCTTAATTTGTAAATTACAGGGCACCCATTATAAGTCATTAGCAACCCAGGAAGCCAAACAAATCAAATGGGCCCATCATGCCCTTTAGATTATCTACACAGTTCAGTGTACATATACAAGCCTCCATTTCTTGGGCCTACTACACCCCCTGTATCCCCTTCCAACATAGGTCAGTAGCTTAGCCCTACTGGCCACACATCACCAAAGAAACCCAGTTTGAGGCAACTTCTTTCTTGAAACTCCCATACTTTTCCATACTAGTTACTATTTGATCTATCTGCTCAATTTTATACAGCCATTTTGCCCTCAAGTGAACCATAGCCCTTTTTACACAGGTGGTACCAATGCATGAACGCACAGGAATATGGGGCCCTTTTCAAACAGGCCAGGGGTGGGTGGGTGGGTGTGCACCAATGGTGGGTGGAGATGGGTGTGAGCCTGTGGGATGGGCCCACATCCATCTCCACCCACCTCCACCCATCCCCACACATGGAGCAACCGGCATTGGAGCCCATTGCTCTGTTCATGGGTGATGGGGGGAGGTGGGTGTAGTGTGGGAGTATGCATGAACCCCCACCCCTCTGCCATGGCATTCCCATGGGTGCCTCCACCCAACTACATGCAGCGAAACTGCGTGGAGATGGGTGGGGGTGTCTTGTGTGAAAAGGGCCTGAGTGTTCCATGCGTGGGTGCCGCACATGTCAATCCCACAGTGGAGTGTGTGTGTGCATGAATGTGCACTCCCACACACACACACGTACAAATCCACCTCCACCCATCCCCCAAGCATGGAGCAACCAGCGAAAACAGTGGTTGCTCCATGCATGTTGATGGGTGGAGGTGGGTGTAGACAGGCGTTCACCCGCCTACACCCTACACCCACTCACCGCAAACGGACCGTGGTGCACACCGACCCCCTGCGCTGCAGCCCATGTAAAAAGGGCCTCTGTCTAGCACTTAACACACCCAATGGATTACACCAAGCTACTGCTTAGGATCCAGGGATTATTCACACAGCACTCTTTTAAATTTGGCAGCAACGCCAACCCACATTCTGAATGTTGTGTGAATCCTGATCACTTCTGGTGTTACTCAATGATCCCATGTTCTCTGCTACCCAATGCATTGAAATTTAGAGAATCAACAGCTGAGTTAATGGGAAAAGGTACATAGATTCAGGAATAAGCTATGAGTTTACAAAGGGGGTGGGGTGTTGTCGAATGAGTCCATACAGCTTTCCAATATGCAGGGCATCATCCTATAAGAACTAACAGTTCAATCAGATCCATGCTTGTATTTTCACTAGGTTACCTATTGGTTTTAGCTTGCCAGCCAGTTTCTCTCTTTTCAGTTGCCACTAGGAAAACAGGCAACGTAAACAGACCAGAGGTTCCCAAGCTGCGTGTCAGAGCCATCTGTGAATGGGGTTAAGACAGCAATTTATTTATGTATTTTATTTGTTTATTAACATTTTTACCCTGCCCATCCCAAAGGCTCAGGGCGGCTTACAATTGATACCGTACATACTTTGCATGTCTTTGTCACTGCCTGGGTCAAGGAATCATATTTTCAAAACGGGATCAGATAGGTAAGAAATTTAAGAATCGCTTGGCCGGAGGACTCCTGTACTGTAGT
Organism: Sphenodon punctatus; assembly: GCA_003113815.1. Taxonomy (NCBI): domain Eukaryota; kingdom Metazoa; phylum Chordata; class Lepidosauria; order Sphenodontia; family Sphenodontidae; genus Sphenodon; species Sphenodon punctatus. The sequence goes on along the minus strand of QEPC01000119.1, from coordinate 1,969,863 downwards.
AACTTGTGGACTAATCAGTGTTCTTTACTAGTCAGCGCCTCATTTTTCCTGCTAATTGCTTCAGCATAAATTAAACAAAACCATGCCCCCTCAAATTAAAAACCAGCCGCTAAGGGGCTTCTTCAGTAATCCTGTTATAAGGGTGAGACATTTATCAGGTACAATTCTTCTGTTTCCCTTATTTCAGCTTCACTATACTGCCTCTGCAAATATTCCCCTTGTGCTTGTGAGTGACCATACTGGTTGCTCCATCAGCCAACATGAATACTGAATCAGATAGCCTTATTATGACCTCCCTTCAATTTTCTCCCTCATTGACAATTACTTCTGGCATTTTTGGAATTGACTCTGCTGGAAAACATATGCCATCTAGGAAAGCAACACGCCTTCCAACCACTTTCCCCACATGCTTCTAACACAAGCAGATATTTGGTCTACTTCACTTCATGGAATGATCTGCACTTGGCAATGCTAGCGTTATCATTCCCACCTCTTCGACCACATGAAAAACTCAGTTAGTTATTCTATGAGAGAATAACTTGCACTCGGAATGCCCATTCCTGCTTTATTTCCACTGTCATATTGAACAAAAGAGCTACTTTGACACACAACGGTGCAAACCTGCTCTCATTGAAATCCATCATTTGCTGGTATTAGGCTTTGAGTATCCCCTTGCAAATGTTGATAATCATAGAATCATTGAATTTTAGGGATGGGAAGCACCTGGTCATCTAATCCCCCCTTTGCCATTAAGTAGGATCAATTGCACATATACTACCAATGGGTGTTTTTAAATGAGCAAGGCAATTGGGGTGGGGGTATGGCCACTGAGTGGCACTGACGCAGAACATCCACTCAGGTGGAGTGTGTAGAGAGTTATTCAATGGGAGTTTCTCAGGGTGGCCACGGCCGCCACGGCCACCATGGCCACAGAGGCAGCTGCCATGCACTCCCCCTGCCACCGACCATGGGAGAGTGGGAAGCACACTGGGCTGGCCTTTGCAAGTGATATGTCCCTTGTACAAGAGCTGGGAAACTTGGGCTCTCCCGGACAGTTCTTGTGACTTGAGAAGGCCATCTTCCCTGCCCACAGTGCCTATGAGCGGTGGCCCTGTTCATTGTTGTAGCTGCTACCACTGTTCATACTGGTGGGGGCTCCGTGGTCGCCAGAGTATTCCAGATTTCCCAGCAGTGCTCCATGCATAACCATGAGTGGGTGTTGAGGCTCACAGGAGCATGCATCTCCCGCTCCATCTTCAGACAGGCGGTGGGCTCTGTGGCATCTGGGTGGCCATGTGGGGTAACCACCCCCTAAGAGGCGTTGAATATATATTTACAGACTTCCAGATCCAGAATATCCAATCTGCTCTGGTAAGGACCAGATACTGAGCTGTACTGGTTTATTGTTCAGCAGCTTAATTGGATAACCATTCTACTTCATTACTGCCTAATACTGTTTACTATATTGCCATTTATTGTATTGCTGTTTGTCATTTGCCCATAATTCCTTTCCTGCTTACTCACTTCTTCCTTCCTGGACTTGGTTTCAGGATAGTTATGGTAACATTCAGCTACACAGTAATGTGATAATACAGTAATAGTAATATGGTAAACCAGTTAACCATTGTGATTGTATCATTATCCAGTTATTCAGTTTGTTAGCTGCAGTGATAATTGGTTAATGGTCACATAACCGCTAAGCAGCAGCCCAGCTCCTTTTGGAGGTGGGTCACTGTGAGCACATTATACCTGTGCTCTATAGTCTGCACTGGCTTCCTATAGCTTTTCGGGCACAATTCAAAGTGCTGGATTTTTGACCTTTAAAGCCCTAAACAGCTTGGGCCTCACAAAAAGAAAGACCACCTCTCTTTCCATGCTTCACTGTGATCCCTGTTGTTGGATGGGAGTACCCTCTTGCGGGTACCACCTGCCAATCTTGTCTGTGTGACAAGGGCCCACAGAGAGGCATTCTCGGTTGCTGCCCCAATATTATGGAACTTGAGCATATTCCTGAGGCAGTGCAAAACTTTCCTTTTTGGCAAAGCATTTGGCAGGCAGGGCTAGAGGTTAGGGTGGGTGGATTTGGGGGGGTGAGAATAGGGATTTTCAGGGGATTTTATTGTATTTTAAAATCATCCCTCCCCCCCCTCATTTTTATTTCTGTAAGCTGCCCTGAACCTTTGGGGAAGGGTGGGGTATAAATATTTATTTATTTATTTATTTATTTATTCATTCGCATTTATACCCTGCCCCTCCTGAAACAGCTCGGGGTGGCTGTTAAGGAATAAGGAAAGAAACAAACTATCCAGAATGGTGGATATTGTCGCCCTCATAGCAGCTGCGAAGTCTCGTTCAGCTGAGTTTTTCCCGGGTGGTGAGGGGGCTGGTCGGTGCAACAAGAATTTTCCAGTGCCCACTGTGACATGTTCGTAGATTACTTTGCAGATAAAATCACTCATATTCATCAGAATTTCGACACTGCGCTTATTGCAGTGGCAGAACCAGAAGTAATGGAAGCCCCACTTTGTCCGGTTTCATGGGATCCATTTCAGTGGGTGTCATCCACTGATGTGGAGGATGTTCTTGGGGCTGTTAAAGCCTCCTTTTGTGAACTCGACCTGTGCCCATCCTGACTGGTCAAGGCCAGCCGGGAGACATTGGGGCCATTGCTGGAAGGGATGGTCAATGCCTCCCTGCAGGAGGGCAGAGTGCCGAGCTGCCTCAAAGGGGCTGTGGTGCGGCCTCTGCTCAAAAAAATATTGCTAAACGTTGACTCCCTCACCAGTTATCGGCCTGTGTCTAACCTCTTTTTAGGGAAGGCTATTGAATGGGTAGTGGATCAGCAGCTAAAGGGGCATCTTGACCCCATTGGGTATCTGGACCCCTCCCAGTCTGTCTTTCACCTGGGTTATAGTACTGAGACTGCGCTTGTGGCTTTGGTCAAGAACCTCTGCCGTGAATTGGACCAGGGTCATTCGACCTTGTTGTTTTTGTTAGATTTGTTGGCTGCTTTTGATTCCGTTGACCACAAGATGATGGTAACTCGCCTGCGAGACTCTGCTGGTGTGGGAAGGATCGTTCTTGAATGGTTCCACTCATTCCTGGCCAGAAGAAACCAGCAGGTGGTGCTCGGGGATTATTTTTTATCACCCCGGGACTTTTCATGTCCCCCAAGGTTCCATCTTGTCCCCTCTCCTGTTCAACGTGTATATGCAGTCGCTGGGTGAGGTCATGAGATGGTATAATGTTCGGTGTCATCAATATGCTGATGACACCCAACTCTAGTCTACCTCTCTTTTACATCTGACCCAGACCCGGCAGTCTCAGTGTTTACCCAGTGTCTGGCGGCTGTGGGGGACTGGATGAGGGCAAGTCGACTGAAACTGAATCCTGATAAGACAGAAGTGATGCTAGTGGGGAAGGCTTTGGGTGTGGCATCCCCCATCATTGATGGGGTTTGCACCCCGCTGATTCCCCAAGTTCATAGTCTGGGAGACCGCCTCAATTCCCAGCTCCACCTGGATGTTCAGGTGTGGGCTGTGGCGAGGACCATGTTTCGCCAATTACATCTGGTGTGGTGGCTTCAGCCATATGTCTCAGACTCCGACCTGGCCACTATCATCCATGATTTTATCACTTCAGTACTTGACTATTGTAATGTGCTCTACATGGAGCTATCTATGACGGCTTGGAGAATGCAGCTAGTGCAGAATATGGTGGTCTCCTTATGGAGATGGGTCACCAGGAGCATATTACACTGGTGCTCCGTTCTCTGCACTGGCTTCCTATAGACTTCCGGGCCTGATTCAAGGTGTTGGTGTTGACCTTTAAAGCCCTACATGGCCTGGGCTCTACTTACCTGAAGGACCGTCTCACTCTCCAGGCTCTAGATCAGCCCGTGCAGTTGACTGGGGGCAGGGCCGGTCTTAGAAATTGCGGGGCCCTGGGAAAACACAAACTGCGGGGCCCCCTCAGCTCCACGCTCTTTCCCAGGGGTAGCTGGTGGTTTTTGATGTTGGGGGGGCACTGGGGCAGTAAGGCCGGTGGGCCTAGGGGCGGAGCCAGGGGGACAGTAGGTGGAGCCAGAGGGACGGTAGGTGGAGCCAGGGGGATGGTAGGTCAGTGGCATGGCAAGGAGTTCCCAGGGTTAACATCGAATGGAAGAAAACACAGTCTACATGCACATCAAGCTTAAAATAAATAATTTGTAAACCCAAAACACAGGGACCCACGCACATCCCATTTCCAGCATTTTGAACACAACTGAAATCACATGACTTGCAGTGACATCTCTCTCAGGATTTCCAAACCTCCATTTTACCACACACAGTCCCCCCTGCACTAACCCA
>QEPC01000119.1:1898038-1962302 GCA_003113815.1 Sphenodon punctatus | reverse complement strand
TATGGGAAGGGGTATAAGCTTAACAAGTTTCACCTACATTAGATGTGAGGCAAAGAAGTTACAGCTAAGAATGTATATGTAGAATATTGCAAAATACAATAATTCAACTGCTTCTAAAATCGGATTCCTTTATCCAATTGTTTTTAAATATGGTGCACATAATGATTTCTATTGGAGGTAGAGGTACACCAAATGTCAGCCACATAGCTTAGAAAACAAAAAAGTTACAGCCGATAATGTGTTTTCCATTGAAACCAATGGAAATTCAATTTTGAACTCACTGAATGCATCCGAACCAAACGTTCGAGTTCGAGTTCGAGTTAGGTTCGAATGTTCGGTTCGGTTGACCAAACTGTTCGAGTTCGGTTCAAACTCCGAAATTCCGAATTCGAGTTCGATTCGAACGTTCGGTTCGGTCGACCGAACTATTCGAGTTCGGTCCAAACTCCGAACTTCCGCACCGCGTTCGCCCATCCCTAATCAGTTGTATATTGGTATCGGTTCTCCATTTATTGGATCTATCAAATCTATAGGTATCAGATCTTTAACAGTAATCTGATACCGATACCGATAATGTAAAATAACTGATATTGCTGATACTGAGAATTATCAATATTATCAGATTAGAACCAAGAGGGCCATTATCGATCACTCTTGGTTCTTGGCAATACCGATAGTCTCACTCCTAGTAAATGATAAATGTACTTTTCATTTCAGCTCTACCAGTGACGGGGACTTGGTTTCATTGTCTAACTGTTTTTATGGTTAGAAAAATTCTTCCTGACATTTAGCCTAAGGCACCAATCCTAAACCCCCACACGCATGTGCAAATAGTGCGCAGTTTACGTGTTGTTTGTGCACACGACATATACACCACACTGAGCATGCATGTTGACAAGTGCTGGCACCATAACCCCCGAGAAGGGTAAGCCACAAATCAGAAGTAGAAGCAGGTCACTAGTACCCTAACATGAGACTGTGTGCCCAAACAATTATAAAATTCCAAATATCCATGAGAGTTTTATGTTGTCAAATCCATTGTGTAAAAGTGTCTTGATAGAAGCTTTGTGTTTTGAAATATGTTATGCAAAACTAGTGTCTAAGTATGACATGATACACATTTTATGAACATATGGAGGAGCCATCAGACGATGCACGCAGATTGGGTACATCCCTTCCATAACTGTAGGGACTGCCCGGACAGGGGACAAGTGCTGGCACCATAACCCCCGAGAAGAGTAAGCCATAAATTAGAAGTAGAATCAGGTCACCAGTACCCTAACATGAGGCTGTTATAAAATTATAAAATTTCAAAATATTCATTAGGTTTTTATGTTGGTAAATGTATTGTGCAAATATGTTTTGACAGAAGCTTTGTGTTCTGAAATACGTTATGCAAACTAGTGTCCAAGTATGATATGACACATTTTATGAACATATGGAGGAGGTACCAGACGATGTACGCAGATTGCAAGATATTATTTTGTGATAGTGTGTTTTTCCTGATTCCTCTAATTTTATATGTTGGCCATCGCGAAAGCTAGAGCCTAATAAACAAATTTGATTTGAGCATGCATGTTGGATATACGCATCATGCATGTGTGCACTGAACAGGGCTTAGGATCGTCCTCTAAATCCTTCAGCTTAAATCCCATTCCTTCAAGATCTATCAACACTGGCAAACAGAACAATTGGCTATCATTTGCTCATAACAGTCTTTTATATGTTTGTTGTCTTTGCCCCCACACTGGAAATAAGGCACAGACACAATAAGTTTGGGTAAACTGGCCGCAACTGTTTATTAAAACAATCAGCATAACCGGAAAACCTGTTGATAAACAAAAACCAATTAAAAACCAATCAAAAACTACTTAATGAGAACGGTGGAAAAATCTGTTTGCCAAACTGATTTTCTAATTAATGTAATTATCCCAATTAGCCAATTACTGCAAATCATCCCAATTATCTCCTGGCAGAATCAAATAGTCAAATTCCCAATTTAAGGCACAATTAGTGCTTCCTCTGATAATCAGGCCGAATTGATAACCCTGGGTGAGATTATCAGGATAGTGATTGGGCATTAAGTCCAACCTTCTGATATAACCTCCATCCCTAAAGCCCCTCACTCTCCGCATTCAGTACCATAATGTATGACCACTTGGATTGGAGATACCAGTCCAATCCCGGTTTCTACTGGACCAGAACTGATCCAATACCCAAAAGAACTGCCGATCAAGTAACCATGCTGGGACCACTTAGATCCTTCCCATAGGCCCCCTGATGCCAGTCCTTTTCTGGGATAGCAGCGGGGTGCCCATCCCCTGACTGCTTCCCAGGTCCAATCTCCTGGATGCATATCAGCATCCACCTTTACCTGATGTTTTCCATAATGCCAGCCAATTCAGATACCCATTTAAAGGCACCATGGTACTGAACACCGCCACCCAGTTCAGCAGCAAAGCTTGCTTGAACACCCCCTAACTCACCCAGAGCTATCACCACCTAACCCAAACACTTCCGCAAGAATTCCTGCAGATTCCCCAGATACATGTCAAGGCCCTTCTCAGACAGGTGAACCCCGTCCGACCAATACAATTCCGGCCTAGTCCACGAGATATTCCCAGGCACAAGCCAGATTCCCCCTGCTTTTGCAATACATTTTTTGATCTCCCTATTGACCCTTTTCCTTGATCTGTCCACTGCTCTTGGACTCATGGCTCTAGGCCACTTTATCCTCTGCAACATCTCCGTAAAAACCAAACATGCCCCAGGGAACAACTCCTTCAACCTAAACCAATCCTGCCGAACCATTACGGACAAATTCAACCCAGACCCTATGGTCAAATCATTCTCACCCAAATGAATTACTATTATCCCTGGGGATTGTCCCACACACCCACCAAGGAGTAATGGTATCAGCTGGGGGCAGAGCATGCCCCACTTACCCTTCCATACTACCATTGCCTGAGGTGATAAACCCAACTGCGAACTCCAACTTGAAGTTTTAGCCCTGTTCTCAGCCCAACTAACAAAACTATGACCAATAATCCAAATTACCTTCTTTCCCGCTTGCCTGTAAAGAATAAAAACTGTCTATCACTATTGTTGAATCAGCAACCTGTAAAGAATAAAAACTGTCTATCACTATTGATGAATCAGCTAACCTCAGCAATCTACATTGCGGGAAGTGGGCGGATATATGATCTGAATGCCGCAGAGCACCATCTCCCCACTGACTTAATGTTGGAGACTGGCAAACCTGCTGCAGCTGCGGTAGATGCTGCTCCAATTCTAAATGAGTGCAAACTAAACCTGCTGGATATACCCAACGCATCCAGACAACGCCCCATGACTGCCATAAACTGAAAACGAGTTATGGGCTGACCAGATTGGTGCATAAACAACAGCCCTGCTCCCCGAGGTCTTTCCTTCAAAAACTTGACCATGCATGAAACCAGACAAATTAACGGTTCAATGGACTTGAAGAGCATCACTTTGGCACCCTTCCCTGTCTGGTCTGTCTTTGACTTCCTGACGCACAATTCAATCCAATCCACACCCACAAACACATCCCCACTTGTAAGGCCCGACCCAAGCAGTCCAGTTGAGAATTAACGACCAGCTTGCCAACCCTCAGAGCTGCAAAAAAGGCAATAACAAAAGCAGTTTGGAAGAGTCTCACCTCACTTGAATCACTACAAATTCCATCCAACGAGGCAACCAAATCGGTCAACAACTTAGGCGACACAGGCATCCTGGCATCAGCCCTACCATTCCCCTGCCTTCTCCAGGCCTCCAACATAGCTCTCAATATAGGCGACCCTGATAACTCAGAAGGGCCCACCATTTTTGACCAAAACGCTAAAGCAGACCACTTGGGCGCAATCGTGCCTTGCACCAAAACCTTTCTTCGCAACTCCATACCAAATTGCACCACCTGCAGCAAAGGGATTGGGAATGACACCGACCAACCCTTTCCTTCAGCATACGTACAAAATTCCTTCAAAGCTCTATCATACAGCCACCATGTAGCCATGGAAACTGAGCCCTTCACCATTTCTATCAGCTCTAGAACCCAAGCCCTTGGGGAACCAAGACTTGCTTCTCCCTGGCCATTGGAGCTAGCTTCCAAAAACGATGAATCTGGAAATGAGAGAGGGCATCAGCAATCTCATTATTCACTCCCGGCACATGCTTAGCAGAAAAAACTACATTATGCTTCAAACACCATAGCACAAAAACTCTTACCAACCACATCACCCTCTCCAATTTTGACGACAATGAATTAACCACATGTATGACAGCCAAGTTGTCACACCAGAATAATACCCTCCTGTCCCTAAATCTGTCGACCCACAAATGAACTGCCACCACTATAGGAAACAATTCAAGAAATGTCAAATCCCTTAATATGTCCAAGTCACGCCAATGAGCAGGCCATTGCTCTGAGCACCACCTGCCTTGAAAATAAATTCCAAGTCCTGCCGCACCAGCCACATCAGAGTGCACCTGCAGCTCAGCCTCCAACAAATATACCTCTCTCTACAGTCTGATCCCATTGTGATGTTGCTGAAACGCCAGCCACACTCCCATATCATCCTTCATCTCCTTTGTGACTCTGATGTGGTGATGCGGCTTGGTGACTCTAGCTGTCTTGGCATAAAGACGAGATAGAAATGCATGCCTCAGTGCTACCACCCTACACGTGAAGTTCAACTTTCCCAGTAATGACTGAAGCACCCTCAAAGTCACCTTGTTGGCCCCCAAACATGAGACAATTTCATTCCTAATTACCTTCAACTTATCTTCTGGTAAATGAGAACAGGATCCAATTCTATACCTAATTAAGTCAAACTGGAAGTTGGGCCCTCCGTTTTCTCCTCAGCCAACGGGACCCCAACCAACTCAGCGATTTGCATGAAATCAGCCAACAAGTCGCTGCACTCCCGCGACCCTGTCCTACCGATGAATATATAATCATTGAGATAATGTGACATATAACGTGACCCCGTCCATCGCTTAACAATCCACTCCAAATCCGAGCTGAATTTCTCAAAGGCGGCGCATAAGATGGAACATCCCATGGGCATTGCCTTATTGTAGTAAAAACGGCCCTTAAACGAAAATCCCAACAGGTCAAAATCCTTGGGGTGCACTGGCAAGAGGAGGAAAGCAGATTGAATGTCACTCTTTGCCATAAGGGCACACCTCCCACAATCCCTAACTAACTCAACCGTCCTATCAAAAGAAGCATAGTGGACTGAACACAGCTCGGGGGGGGGATTGCGTCATTCACTGAAAGCCCCCTTGGGTAAGACAGATGATGAATCAATCTGTATTCCCCAGGGGCCTTTTTTGGTACTATGCCCAATGGTGACAATCTCAAATTCCCCATAGGCAATGATTCAAAGGGGCCAGCCACACGGCCTTCTGTTAACTCCATCTGTATCTTTTGTTCCACCACCGATTCCATGCCTATCACTGATTTCAGATTCTGAGCCACCATATGCTCCCTCTTTCCTTCAAATGGAATTCGAAAACCAAACCTAAAACCATTAACAACATAATGTGCCTGACCCGGATCTTGATAATCTCGTAACAAGCCCTTGAGCACCCACCATTTAACTGGCGTTGGTGCCCTTACCTGCCATGGACTGGGTAAGCCCCCCACCTCTGCCTGCACCAGTTTGGAATCCACGCTTGCCTCTCTGCCCTGACCCTCGCCTGCGCTGACAATTGACAGAGGGGTGAGCTCCCCCACACTGCAGGCATACATGTCTAAATCTGTTCCACCATCACCTTTTGTCCAAAAGGAACAAAAACACTTACTTTCGTTAAAGTCCCAGCAGGCCAAGGACTGCACTCCCTTCTTACTCTGTTCACCACAAAAATTATCCAATGGTTAGGTATCTCCCTTAACAATAATATTTCCGCTATCTGCATGCACCACTTTCTTTCCCTGTATACACTTAATCCAAAGGTCGTGCTCCTTCACATCCCATTGTACCCCAGGCATAATGGCTGCATGCTGATGGAATGCTTCATCATATCTGAGCCAACCGAAGCCTTCCTTCGTCAGATATGCTCGCCTAACGATATCAAAATATTGATAATAATCCATAAGGCTACCGCCCTTTCTCGAAAGGCTTGCATAACTACTCCCACATAGATAATGAAAGCTGACTCCCAGTTGGCCCAATTTCTATCTATTTTCCGACTTTTAGCTCTCTCGTACTCCTTTGGCTCAGGCCACAGATTAGGGTCAGGAACTGGGTCACAAAAAAGGATGGTGAACAAATCGCCCTTCCAGATCTTTTCCCTCGTGGACTGCAGCAGGTGGACCCCAAGTGGGGCAGAGACCCTGACATATCCGGCCTGCAAAGGTGGGACCTCCCTGGCCTGCGACCCTGCCAGGGCCATCCCACTTTGACCAGGAGAAGCCGTAGTCATAGCAGGTGGGGCCGAGATGGTCACCCCTCCCGCTTGAACCGCCTGGACCCCACTGCTCAACTCCACCCCAGCCAGCCCACCCTGCAGCACTGATGACTGTGGGCACCATACATTATCCACCCACACTAACCTGTTCGGGTCCTGCTGCACCAGCAGTTGGCCCATCCCAGCGTTCACCTGCCCAGTTGCTGTGAGACCCTGCATCACTGCAGGTGTCCCCACCATTGATCCCACAGCTCCACTGCCTGCCTCCCCACTATGCCCATTACTAACAGGCACCTCCCATCTCAGAGCAGGCTGACTGTCAGCAGCAGAGCAGGTGACCGAAGGGGGAACCCCAGGCGCGCTGCCCTTTGGCGTGGTAGGACGTCAGAAGCGTCAGAAGGAGGGATGCACGTAGCAGGGGGCGGAGTCTCCTCATGCTGACAGGAGAGGCTTGGCTCCGCCCCATTTCCAGGTGCGGGGAATATTGCTGATGGCTAGGCGGGTGAGGGGGCCCCGCCCTGAGCCCATTGGTATGAGGGAGGAGCTATAACCTATATAACATACTGGCAGGACCTGGGTAACCCGCCGGTAATCATTTAGAGAAGCTGGCCCCCTGGATCTTGTGGAGTATTCCTGTCTTGAACTATTTTGACCATAAGTTGAGTGGAGAGTGATTGTTCCCTGTGTTCCCCTGCCCTACCTCCGAGTGTTTGATAGAGTGAATGGTGAGTGATCGTGTATTGTTTCTTGTATTGAGTTTCTGGATACGTGAATTGTGATTTTGGTACCTGGTTCCTTGCCCTTTTTCCCTCCGTCCTCTTCTTCCCTTTCACTACTTCCCCCCTTGAACGCATGACCCATCCTTTCACCCCCTTGACCGTGCGGGTTCCTTCCCCCCTCCCTGGAACCATATCCCTGTCCTTTCACACTCCTCCCTATCACGGTGCCCTGGAACCTGAATATTCCCTCGAGCAACTGGTATTGTCCTTTGTGCACTTTCCCTCTTGGGGCACTTGGCTTCTTATTCTCGATCCCAATGATGAAAAGGGTTGCTCTCCAAGTTTGAGGGAAAGCCCACCCTACACCCTGAGGGATCTTTATATCCTAGATAGAGTGCCATCCCATTTTGAAGCCGCCCCCCTCTCTCGATCCCTTTTTCCCTATCTACCCCTTTCCTTCCCTTCCCTTTCCCCCCTCCCCCTGACAGACTGCTTCCGACCACTGCCTGACCTTGCATCGGGGGTACAACATACTCACCATCACCCACCACCGGTGCCATAGAAGCTGCAACCTGCTGCACCCCAGCCACTGGCATCGTTGGCGCCATCACCCTCGGCCCGGTGCCTCCCTCCAGCAGCTGGGCGATCTTCGTGATCTACTGTTCCATTCTGTCCACTTTCCTCACCAGTGCTTCCATTGCTGGCCTGGCCTGACTTGGCCCAGCTGCCTCACAAAACTGAAAAGAAGGATTGGGTGAATTCCAGCTCGCTCCACCAGAAACCTGACCCCCCCATACCCCTCAGTCTCCAATAGTCCCAAGGCTGTCAGGCAGGTCATAACCCTATCCCACCCAGCCCTCCTTGCCTCCAGGGACTGCAGAAAGGGCTGTCCATGGCCCTCCTGGAGCCAGGCAGGAGGGGGGATCTACATTTGGGCCCCCTGCACTATAACAGCAGGTGCCCCAGTGGATGCCTCCACAGACTTCCTCCCAGGTGCAGCTGCCCCCACAGCAAGGCCAAGTCCAGCCTCCCTGCTGAGCCCAGCAACCACCTGTGAGGCCCCATCCACCTGCCTCGATCCCTCTCCAAGAGACCCCACCAAATAAGGGGGGAGGGGCTTGTGGGGAAGCTCCTGCTTTCTGCCCCCCTGCCCTCCTCAACTTGCAATCCTCTTCTTTCCAGAAGCCCTGCCAGCCCCCTGGCCTTTCTTTGCTCTGCCCATGGCGCCGACAATGGGGGGGGGACAAGAACGTGGGAGGGTGTATTCCCCTTACAACTTCCCTCGGATTCCTAATTGAATCACCTGCCCACTGTCACAGCCAACCCCCCCCCCTTTTCTACACCTCCCTGAAAGCCAGGACCCCTGACACCAAGGATAGCTGTCACTCCCCCTGCCCGGCCTCTTCCCGATATCACCGCTGGCCTCTCCCACCTGCTAATTGCTCTCCCCCTGCCTGGTCATGCCACCACTTGCCGCTCAGCACTCCCCGCTTCTTTGCAAAGGCTGAGGGATATCACCGCCAGAGAGAATGTGGCTGCTTCAGGTGCTTGCCGGCAGCCGAATGAGGGGCTACATGGCAACAGCGCACCACGTGGCTACCTCTAACCAATCCTGGAGGTGCATTTTCACGCCATGAGTCTTGCAAGCTGCACCCAACCTGAATTCACCGTGCAGCTAGCAAGACAGTTTCCCAGCTCGGTCAGCGACTCTGAAACCTCCCCGCCAGACCCCGTGCCTCCTTCCCCTGATTGGGGCGGGCACAAATTTCCCCCTCCAGTGCACAAGGTGCTTAGCAGGCGCTTTTCTCTAGGCAAAACATTCCCAGTTCCTTCAGCCTCTTCTACTAGGTCCTGTCTTCCTTCTAACCCCTTTATTATCTTCATTGCTCTCTTGTGAATCCTTTCCAGTTTCTCAATGTTCTTCTCAAAGCAAGGAGAAGCAAGGAGCCAAATGCTGGATGCACTCCTCCCGCTGGAACCTGAACAGGACTGAGCAGAGCAGAAAATATACTTTGTGCATCTTACAAACAATACTTCTGTTAAATGCAGCCCAAAGTAGTACTTGTCATTTTTGCTACTACATCACACTGTTGGTTCATATTGTTTGCCATCCACTTGGTTCCCTTTCAGAGGTGCTGCTCCCTAGCCATCCACCTCCTATTTTGTGTTTGGTTTTCTCCCCTATGTTTAATACTTTACATTTGCCTTTATTCATTATTTTATCCCAATGTTCCAATCAATTAAGACCACTGAGAATTGTTTGTCTATCCTCCAAACTGCTTGCTAGCCTCCCATCTTTGGGTAAAAACAGACATGATTTTGGCCCACTTGGCAGCACGTGTAAAGATGTGCCACCAGATGTTGGCCTGGGGTTGCTGCAGGGAGCGTTGGCAGCTACCCCAGGCTGTGACCTCGGCAAATCTCCAAGGTCACTGCCTGAGCTAAGGACTGCCCGAGCAGGGCAAAGCAGGCTAGCACACCGATTAGGGTGCACCATATCCACCCCGGGTCAAGGGCCATTGTGGCTGTGTCTTATTGGCTGCGATGGGGGATGGGGTGCTGGAAGCAGCTCATGGGCGGGGCCAGCTGCCCACGCATTTATTGTGCTCCCATTCCTACCTGGCCCATGCAATTAGCAGAATGACTCTCCGGCTGCAAGCATGTCAATTCGGTGCCCTGGTCTGACTTGGACCATGACACCCACCCGGGGCAGCCTGGGGAACAGTCCCACCGACCACACGTCTGCTTTGACCTTTGTGTCCTTAAGTAAACAAGGGCCTCTGATTCATAGATTTTGCATTTATCTGGTTTCATGTCTAGTTCTTCACTGTTAATACTTTATGGAAAGGCAGCTGAGGACTCTTTTAGGTTATCTATTTCCTAGCATAATTGTGACTCATCACTCTCTACTATTTCCCCATTTCATATTTCCTGAGACTAGTAAGAGATCAAGTAACCACCAAAGAAATGTATTCTTTTCCAGGTTTAGTCATTAAAGAGTTTTCAATGTCCTTTTTGCTCCTGGAAGTGTGTAAGAAAAACTAACAAGTGGCGAGACCTTTTCTGGAACACTTGTTTAACGTGAGCTTTCCTAAAACAGGAGGTCAAGCTAAACCATATGCATTAGTCAGGTCAAGCCAAATTGCACCTAAATTGCTTCTGTCTACTTTTTGTTAATAAATTAATTGATCGCACACACTAATGTGTTCCCAAGAATCCTTAGATTCCAGCACTTATGCCTTTTGAAGACAGCTGTCTAAGTATCTGTCTGCTAAAGTAAATGCAGAGAAACTTTGAGATAGACTTGGAAAGTATATTTGCCCTCTGTGTTTAGCACAAAAATTGATCTGCTTTGCTCAGTGTCTGTTGACTCTTCCACTTTTGGTCAAGAGCATACTTCCAATTTCGGCTGCATTCTCGGAATATTTCCTGACCTGAGATCCTTGTCAGTAATGGCTCCAAGACTTGTAACATATTGAGATGATTTCTATGGACTTCCAGTTTGTTCCACTGGCCTTTTGTGCTGACACTGCTTTTGCCTTTATTAGGATGTTCATACATTGCTTTTATATGGCTTGCTGCTGAAACAAAATAGAACACTTTGAGATGAACTTCGAGCAAGGCTAAAGGAGTCCAAGCTGATGTACCTTTGAGGCCAAAGCACTGTAAACCTGGAGTACAGGCTGAAAAAGCAACCTGACTGGTGACAGAAAGTTTAAGTTAAAGTAGGTCCCTCAAATCGTCTCAGCTCTTTGGGATGTAAATTTTATGAACTTCGGCTGTGGGCGGATCCTACTTGCCAACAGATACCGTACACCATTACACATCACCACAGGCGTCAGATGGGGTCAGAGTAGAGAAAAGAGCCCCATCCTTAAATTACAGTCTTTTAAATTAAGGAACAGGGTTGGGGTGGGGAAGAGAGAAGGACAGAGCTGTCTTTCATTTGGGACATTTTATGTCTGAATTTTTTTGTCTGATTGACTGTTCTCATATTAGGTGGTATGTGGCAAAAAGAAAATGGTACACTGTCCACACCTCATCTGGTGTTCCCTATGCAATATAATGTCTTTATTTGTTATTATTATTATTATTATTATTATTATTGTGGTGGTGGTGGTGGTGGTGGTAGTGGTTTGGTGTTATTCTTATTTATTTATTTATTTAGCACCAATAAAGTACTGGGTGCTGAACAGCCATGATTATAGAGACAAGTCCTTGCCCCAAAGGATAAGAGGGTATAAGGAAAAGCATAGATAAGCAATCTATTGGGTGAGGAGTTAGGGAAGGCCTGACAGAAGAGGTAGGTCCTGGGGGGAGAATTATTTCCCCATTAGTTTGGGAAAGAAACCAGAAGATATGGCAAAGTGTTATGTCTGCCATTTGTTACTTTTATCACAATTTGTGGATGATGCAGGTTCAGCAGAATTTTGCAAAATTGAAATGTTTGGATTAAAAACGAAGTTTGTTATCCAGATTTGAAAAGGTTATTTAAAATTTGCAGGTTCCTATTTCATTTGTTTGTAATTTATTCACTTGCTGTTTGGTGGGGTTTTTTAAGTTTGTAAGATATTTATTGCCACATGACAATAAACGGTGTTCTGAATTGCTGAACAACAAAGGCCATTTTTACACAGACAGGGGTGGGTGGGGCGATGGATATGCTGCCGCAGTGGGTCGAGGTGGGTGGGTATCCTTTCATTTACATTAGCTTTTCTTTCTCCCCTAGAGGCCAAATAACCTTTTCATAAGTGTATTAAAGCTTTTATATTAGGCAAATGTCGGGTGGGGACCATTAATCTTGATCTCTCATGCCTCCTCTAGTTTTGTTTTTCTGTGTATTATACTTATTTTGTTGCTCACTGTTCATTAGATTTTATTTATCTCTGCTGTGAGAATCCTTCCCAATACACCAGTAAAGAAAAGGATGCCTTTGGGAATCAACATAACATTACTAAGGGCGTTTAATGTGCCGCATCTCCCCTGCGCCTACCTCTCTCGGACGGGTCTGATGTTCAGAAGAGCATCAGACCCGTCTTAGAGCTCAGTGCGCATGCGCGACCTTCTGCGCGTGCGCACTTCAGAAGGGAACCCGGAAGTGCGGCTTAAAGCCGGCACTTCGGGGATCCGCATCGGAGGGGGCAGGATCGCCTGCCCCCTCCGACGCGCGGTAACACGCAGCTGGAAGAAGTAGACGAGCGCAAAGAAAGGCGGCTGATCAAAGGATCAGCCGCCTTTTTTGTCTCGTGTATAAACGCCCTAACACTATCCACTGGAGTGTGTGTGTGTGTGTGTGGTTTTTTTTTTAAAGCTTAGTTCTTTAACAGTACCACAGACCATTTTAATGCCAGAATACATATGATTAGGGAGGAGACAGTGGTTGTTTTAAAATACACATAATTCTTAAGGAGAATGGGTCAAATTTTGATCTTTGTTCTACTTAAATAAATGTGCTTTAATTCTATTGATGCCTAAAGCAGTAGTTCTCAAACTGGGGAGGGGGAATGCTCACCCTTCTCCCCAGATGCAGAAGGTATTGGGGGAGGGGAGTACAAGGAGCACAGATGGCAAATGCCTAGTTCCATTCTGGCTGAACTAAGGGGGAACGTGGTGTGGCAAGAAGGGAGAGAGATGGGTGGCAGGGGCAGGATGGAAAGGCAAAGAAAAGGATCAAACTATATGTACACTATTATGCACAGCAGGTGGGAGAAGCTCAAGTACGTCCGAAAAGAAAAAAATGGGGTCGCAGTCTAAAACAATTGAGAATAACTAGAGTTAAAATGGATTTTCACCAGTGTAAAGGTCAGACCCAGTTTCCCATTTGACACAGTGGACATCTTTAGACATAACAAAGATCGGGTGTCAAAACCCCTAAGAACATGTTTGGCCATTGTGTATAAGCACCATAACAATCCCAGCACCAATTTGGCCGCCCGTTGAGCACATGATGTGAACACCATTGCATAACAAGGACAATTTGTGCGTTCTAACTGAAGACATGGACAACGTTGTGTCTAATGATATCACATGGCGTGTTAGCAGGTACAACATGGGGAACGAGATGGTAGCGTTTGCGTGCTGAGATCAGATGGTGAGCAAAATACCAATTTGCCCCAAGTTGGATGGTGTGTCTAAGCAGCGCCACATGGTGCACACAAGTCCAAACCGGTGTTCATATCAAGGTCAAAACACACATTCAGACACCCATCGATGTTATGTCTAAAGACACCCAGAGAATTGAGGAGGGGAATCAAAAATAGAGGCAGTCAAGTGTCCCCAGTTGTTTTGGGGTCGATTCCTAGGAGTCTTGTAATCAATCGAGTACTAGGGCTAGAAAGAGCTCCACTCTCCTTCAAATTGGAGCAGTGACAACAGAGTGTAACACAAACTGGTTATCTGGGGAGGAACATACTAAGCAATGACTTGCAATACTGGAAAGATCAGAAAATACGTAGTATGAACTGAAGGCAACTATTAGGAAATACTGAAACATTTCCTCAAATATTCCCTGGGAAGTAGTAGAAAGTGTTGAAGGCCCAAACAGTAATCATGAGGAACATTAAGAAAATAAGTGATCCTGATTTATAAGTAGGGATGTGCGAACTCGGTTCGGAAGTTTGGAGTTTGGACTGAACTTGAATAGTTCGGTTAACTGAACTGAACTTTCGAACCGAAGTCGAATTTGGCCGAACTGTTCGGTCAAATCCGAACCAGTTTGGTAGGCTCCAAAACCCAGTTTTGAATGTACGAACTCGGTTCGGAAGTTTGGAATTCGACCAAACTCAAATAGTTCGGTTGACAGAACCGAACTTTTGAACCAAACTCGATTTTTGAACCAAAGTGAACCGAATTTCCAAACTTGGTTCTGTTCGCACATCCCTATTTATAAGCCACTAATTATTTATTTATTTATTTATTTAATACATTTATACCCCGCCCCTCCTGCAAGCAGCTCGGACTTAGGATTTTGCTCTGTAAAAAGGTAAGGATGCAATGTCAATTCGTAGCAGGGCAGATGGGAATCCAGCTTCTACAAGGGGGGGGAAGGGCTCTAGCCATTTAAGGGGATAATGAGCTGCCAGCAGCTGAATGCTGGCAGGCGCTTATGACAGGAGCTGCATGTTAGAAGTGATGGGAAGTGGGAGTGCCAGAGAATCACCCAGCTCCCGGAAGCAGCAGGACTGGGTGCTGAAGCGGAGATGGCGCTGCACTGGGGATCTACTAGCTGGGAGTCTGAACAGCGGAAGTGGCAAAGTGGCACTAGTGCAGGCTGACAGGCTGGTGCAGAGAGCTCCTGTCCAGTTCATTTGACTCTGGAGTTCTGACAGAGCTGGAAGCACTGGAGATGGAGACTGAGCAGACCAGCTACGCTAAGGAGTCACAGACAGCTAAGTGCTCCATTCGGGAGTTGGTGAAGGAAGGAACCTCCAGGAGCGCCAGTAAGTCCAATTTATTTATTGATTTAAAAACTTATAACCCGCTCCCTCCAGCCCTAAGGCAGCTTGGGGAGGCTCACAACGTCTTAAAATCATACATTAAAAACAATGTAACAAAAAGGGTTACTAAAACAATCAATTAATCATTAAAACAATAAAGGAGGGCATGGACTATGGCCACATGGGCCTGAAGAGGAGAGACAGCCCCTGAGCGGGGCAGAACTCTGTAGACACTGGGTGTCTTTAGACATAACATCAACAGGTGTCTGAATATATGTTTTGACCTTGATATGAACACCAGTTTGGCCCTGTGTTCACCATGTGGCGCTGCTTAGTCACACAGACCATCTTGGGGCAAATCGGTGTTTTCTTGCCACCCTATCTCAGCATATAAGCACTGCTGCCTCATTCCTGTGTTGTACCTGCTAACATGTCACACAATATCATTAGAGACAATGTTGGTCATGTGTTCAACTGGAACACGCAAATTGTCCTTGCGATGTAATGGCATTGTTAACATTGCATGTTCAACGGGTGGCCAAATTAGTGTTGGGATTGTTATGGAGCTTACACACAGTGGCCAAACATGTGCTTAGGGGTTTTGACACCCGATCTTTGTTATGTCTAAAGATGCCCTCTGGAGGTGGGCTAGAGAGCCTTAGGAGCAAGACTTCAAACACTCTGAGGGGTTAAAAGTCCAGAGGGACTTTGATGGAGCAGAGGTTCCGAGAGACTTTAGGGGGCTTGTGGGATTAGATTGTGCAATACCAGGGAGGCACCAAGGGACTGTAAAGAGCCCAGAGAGACTTTGATGAAGCAGTGGCTCCGAGAGACTTTGGGGGTGCTTGTGGGATTTGATTGTGCAGTACCAGTGAGGCACCAAGGGAATACTGTAAATAAAGGAGCACTGGGAAAAAAGCACTGAGTAGTCTTGGGGGAATGGCCAATTCTAGGAGCGATAGGCAGCTGAGGGAATTGCAAGCCCTACTGGCCAGTGGAAATGAGGGGACAACAGGCCCCTGGTGTTGGCCAGCTACACAATCCTCTTTCAGTTAAACAGTGGGAAATGTATTGGGAGGTGGAGAAAATGCACAAAGAAATACACGTTTTATATAATTTTAAATACAATATTTCTATAAGATTTGCAGCCTAATGAAGTACTTTTCTGGCTGCATGTCAGATTTGAATAGTTTATACACAAAAACACATCAGAATATTGTCTCTAAGAATTTATTCTCCTTTCACACATGTCATAACTTCCATTAGCCATTCTGAAAAGCCACATAAACTTTATCTGATAGTAATGATTACCAAAGGTAATGTATATTTTTTATTGGCTGTTTCTGATATACCAGTCAGGAGCTCACTGAAAGGAGGGGCTGAGCCTCTCCTAGGTTTATGTTGTATTTAAGTCACCATCACTGATATATTATACTCATGGCAACCCTGGGGTGAACATATTCTCATTTTGCACATGAGGTACTGAGGCACAGAAAAGCAGGATGACTTGCTCAGAGTCATACAGGATAATTATGATACGACCTGAACCCAAATTAAACCCACCCCCTTTAGCACAAGACAATACCATTGTCTTTCCTTAGAGGAGTTCCTGCCAAGGTTTGCAACCTAAAATGAATGATTGTGTCTTGAATAACTTGGTCATGGGTTTGTAGCCAAATTCGAACTTGAGAAATCAGATGCTTCTTCGGTTAAATTACTTTTGATTGATTTTATTTTATTGTTAGCCACATGGCCATCACAAAAACAAAATAAAACTCCAAAAACGTCTATTCAATACACTAAAAAATACCATCAAAAAAGCTTGAAATGCAACAAACACGTGGGAACAAGCCAAATTCATGTATTAACATAAATATAAAATAAAAATTATATAACAATAATAAGCACCTTAGGGGCAAAGTTGGTCAGAAAATAATGACAGTCCAGAGCACAGCAAATTAATCCCAACTAATTCAGAATCACCTCTTGGGACAGACAGGGAGACTCATACCCTCTTCTGATTTTTTCAAGTCTCCTAGCAAAGATCACCACAGCCTTGGTTCTAACAGGAACCCTATCCCCCAACAGGTAAACCAATTGGTGAATTTTGGGTCGGGAAAAATCCCACCTGATAGCCTTTTGGAATTGGGAACGTTGACAATCATAAAAGGGGCATGTGAGTAAGTAGTGTTCCAGGTCCTCTATCCCGATCCCACAAGGGCATAGCTGATCTACGTACGGGATCCCCCGGAATCTCCTCTGAAGGACGGCCGTGCGCATAGATTGAAACCGCAACCTACTTGTTTCATCCCCAGATTGATAAGAGAAGATAGGTATAGGGCCCCTCCACTCGGGGGTAACAAATACTTATAAAAAGGGGAGATTATAACCCCTCTGGCAAGAGTTCTTAATTTTTGCTTATCTAGGTCACATAAGCGTTGTTTTACCAATCGTATAACCTGTGGGCTTGTAAGAGCCTGAAAGCACAGCTCCGAAAAGCCTAATGAGGCTAAGCATAGGTTAACTTCAGTCCAACAAACATCCACACCTCCTACCGAATCTGTTTGTTTTTCTTGCATTGCTAGGGACACTAAAGAAGCACTGGGCACATCCCTCATCGTTGCCCAATAGGTCAAGAGTCGTCTTTTGGCTTTGGCCCTTAAAGAAAGAGAACCCGTCTCTAACAGCATCATTGCTGAATTAACAGACGACGGGAGCCTAAGGGGGTTAAATTGTGATTGCATAGTTAATTACAGAACTACACAGGCCACTTTCACATGGTGCTGCTGGATGGGGGGATGGGGGTGCGCCAGCAGTGGGTGAAGGTGGGTGAGCTCTATTTCCCATGGTGCACACCCATCTCCACCCACTTCTACCCATGGAGCCTTCTCCGTTTTGCCAGATGGCTTCATGGGTTGGTGATAGGTAGAAGTGGATGTGCACTGGGAGCGTGCATGAACCCCCACCTACCGCCCTCCACGGGTGTGCATCTATTCCCACCCACTGCCGTGGCATGCGCACGGACACCCTCCAGTGACACACCCATCCACACATGTGTAAAAAAAAGGCCATAGTCCTAAATTTACGTTTTAATAGTAAATTAAAAAATGAAAATTTGGATTTCTCTACAATTGTTAATTGAGCATCCCAACCCAATGGACTGACTGAATGTGAAGGGACCACAGTTGTTCAGGAGATCTGATATCAGATCAAATTATTTTAACCGTGCCTATGCATGTATTTTTCTGTAGATAGGTAATGAAAATAAAAACCAGTAAAACCTTAACCACATGGTTGAAGGCACTTGAATTTTGGCTTCATGATTCCTGATATGTCCTAAGTGTGCACTAGCAACCCGCTAACACACACCCTGTTGTGATATATTCAAGGTGTTCAAAAGGCATCATCATTGCTGTCATCTCTGCTATCACTGGGAAAGTGCATAATAAAGAGCATTCAGGAGAAGAGTGTAGTGTGTGTGTCACTACTGAATGCCAACTCGGTTCTATAAAACTAATGAGCGACACCAAAGCAGTGATATCAACTCTTCCTTTCTACCCCTCATTACAGTAACAGTTAAAAGTCTAAAAACTACTGCTGGGGAAACAAGAATGTAAAGAACTTGTAGCAGGGTTTATGGACAAAGGCAGGTGCAAAATTATGTCGAGCACTGTGTTCAGTTAATTCTAGTCAAAACAATAGGCATTTTTACACACACCTTAAAGTGCTGGTCTTGCAATCTTCCGGGTTTACAAGTTCACAAATAAGTTCCAGATGCATTCTTCACACACACACTCCCCTGAGGCAGTTCCTGGATGCATTCTTCACACAAACACTGCCCTGAGGCAGCCTAAAGTAGCCACAGCTGTAGACGTGAGGGGCTGCCATGGAAACCAAGTGACCACAGCTGCCTGGACCAAAGCAGTTTACCAGGAGAACATTTTACACACAAAAGTTCTGGGAGAAGTTCTGTGCAGAAATTTAAAGAGTCAGATGTTTAATATCTGGGTGAGTGATTTAGACACAAAGAAAGTTCAGGATGTAACAGCAAACATGCAGGAGAAATGTGTGTGTGTGTAAAAACACCCAATATCTTATCCGCATTGTGATCAGAAAGGTAAATAAATAAAACTGATCTTAATTTGGAGCTGGAAGAATAAAGAGTCATTCATTTTGGCAAATTCCAGACACATTGCTTGCTTGCTCGCTTGCTTGCTTGCTTATTTATTTATGTATTTATTTATTATTACCTTGTCCTTCCTGCCAAAGATGGCTCAGAGCAGCTTAAAAGATTAAAATTCCAAAAAAAACAGACATAAAACAAACCAAAAATACAAAAACATAAAATACCCCCAACCCTATACCCTCCCCCAACCCCTCTCCACCCCAACCCCCCCCCAACCTGCTACCACCCTCATAATACCCACACTCCCTCCCTCCCTCACCCCCACTTCCAAATGCCCTTGTAAATAAAACTCCTTTTCACTGCCTCCTAAAGGTGTTCAAGTCTGGACATAAGCAAACCTCCTGGGGGATGGAGTTCCACAGTCACACGGCGGCGGTCAAGAATGCCCTCTGCATCGTAGAAACCAAGTTAAAAATCAGGTACCTCTAGACCGGCATCCCCAGCCAACCACAAAGGCCAAGCAATCGTCCAGATAAGTGGTTCCCAAGCTGTTTAGGGCTTTAAAGTTCAAAACTGGCACCTTGAATTCTGCCCGGAAGATAATAGGCAACCAGTGCAGATCCTGGATCACCGGTGTTCTGTGCTCCTGGTGATTCGTCCCCATAAGGAGCCAGGCTGCCACATTCTGAATCTGCACCAGCTGCAGCTTCCCAACAGTCTTTAAGGGCAGCCCCACATAGAGCACATTGCAGGATGTAAAATGAAGCCCCACGTAGAGCACATTCAGTGTAAAAACGTCATCTGGATTGATCCCTTCCTCAGCAACCGGAAATTATTACATGGCTTGAATAAGTTGGTCAAGGGTTTGTAGCCAAATTTGGACTTGAGAAAGCAGATGCATTTAAATTCCACAAATCTACAGTTGTGTGTTAAGCTTGATGTCACAATATCTACAAATCTTGCCATTTTTATTAGAAAGAAAATTCTAATATAGAATTACAGTGGATATGTTGAAGTTTTGACATTTTTAAAATGTAGAAGTTCTGATATGTTTCTTAGAGTGAAAGTCATAGCAAGATTTTCATGGGAGGGAAAATGCACATGCACAATTGAAGGAAAAAATAATAATTTGGGGCAGACTGCACATAAAAAAAGAAGGTTTTAAGATAAAAATAACAAAAATAAAGCTATTGGGTAAACATTTTTTTGTCTTTCTGAATGAAAATTGTGTTGAAAACAAAGGGGTTTTTTTTGTATATGACATTATTTTGAAGGGGAAAAAAATCCAGAAAGCAAATTTTCATTGAAATTTCCCACCACTCCTGATAACAGCTGTGATTCAAGCAGTGAATATTAATAGTAGCAAA
This sequence comes from Sphenodon punctatus, assembly GCA_003113815.1. Taxonomy (NCBI): domain Eukaryota; kingdom Metazoa; phylum Chordata; class Lepidosauria; order Sphenodontia; family Sphenodontidae; genus Sphenodon; species Sphenodon punctatus. The sequence goes on along the minus strand of QEPC01000119.1, from coordinate 1,942,219 downwards.
TTTCTCTCCCTCCGTTCAGCAATAATGGATAGTATTCTCCTCTTAATCTCCCCAAAAAGGAAACAAATTGACAGCTGTTGTTTATCAAATACAAAATCCAACACCTGTCCTCCATGCACTTTATATGTCATTGATGCTGAATGTTAATAGGACCAAACAGTAAAAGATGTTCTAACTAAGTCATGTTTTAAGCAACCATTTCATAGCCATTGCTATCCTGAGTGAACTTTACAGCTCATTTAGCAATTTCCTACTCATTTGAAAGAAGAATCCCTCTGTTCACTTTACAGTTACTGGAGAAAAAACTTTCTATAGCTTTTACTAGCTATCTTCAGAGAAAGTATTAGGCTCTGCAAGCTGAGCTACTTTGACTAAACTTTATAGCTAATTTAGCAGTCCCCATTTTCAGTTTCTTCAGCAACCTCTAATGCTCCATGGCCTATAGCTTTCTCTCTGCAGCTTGGAAAAGCTCTCTATCATGCAGCCAAGATTTGCTACAGCTAAGAATTAATCTTAACACTTGGCTCCACTCTGAGGATGTGTCTAGACAGACTCTTCTCTCAAATTTGCTATTACTCCTGCTACCATTATAATTGCACTGCTGGTACCAATGCTGGGAGCTGTAGTGTAGGTCAGTCTCTGGCTTTCAGATCTCTGTAACATGCAGTCCTATCAAAGGTTGAATGCCACAGTAGTTAAAATGGTGCCAGCCTTGGGTGCCTTGTCTTTGCCAGTGAAATTGCACCAATAGTGGAAATAGATTTTTATTTTATTTTTTAGCATAGCGAAGTCCATGATGCCCTCTACAGAACATGTGAAGCACAGCGGCTAACTTCCCAGTTTTGCAAGTTTATTTCGCATTGTTCTACTTTAATGAAACTTTACAGCAGAAACTAACCATTTAATTTACTTTTAAATTATCTTCCACCTTTAAGTTCTGCCAGACTTCCAATACTCTCTCATAATTGCTAACTACTGTCTCCTTTCTTGCTTTCTTCTCCGCTTCCCTCTATTCTTTTTTTCCCCTCTCTCTTCCTCTTTGCTTTTAATCAATGGGTGTTAACAAATATGACAATAGCCCACTTAGGCTCATTGTGGCCCACTTTGGTCCATGGGCCACCGTCCTATTTGTTGGGTGGCTGCCAGATGTTTACCCCAATTTATCCTGGGCATTTGTTATAGTCTGCCATGGCTTCATTCTGATTGGGGCCACCATGACTGCCTGTCATGGCAGGGGCTGGGGGGGGGGGGCGGGGGCTGGACACAGTACAAGGTCTGGCTGCATGTTCATGCAGCTTCCCGCCCCCTCCCAGTGCAGCTGCTTGAACATTTGTTCTAGGGCCGGACCTGATCCTGATCAGGTTGCAAGCGGCTTCCTAGTCTGGATTGAGTTGTAACAGCAGCCGGGTCCGCTGTCACTTGTGGTAGCACCCACTGTCATGAGACTACGGGTGATTTCAGACGTGAAATCACCACGTCCAACCACGGTCCAGGATCTGTTCAAGATCCTGGACAAGAACCGGGCCGGCCGTCCTTCAGACGTGCCGGACTGATTCCTACTGGGGGTTGGGGAGGCGGCGGGGCTGCCTGGCACAACATGTGACCACACAGCCATGCCCCCGTGCTCCCCCGGCCATCCGCCCTCTGGGAGATGGGCAGGCACAGTGGCCAATCCAGCCGCTGGGTCCGATCCCATTCCAGAGTCTGGGCCATGGTCCAGAATCGGCAGAGGTAACAGACGTTACCTTCCACTGATTCCAGGCCATGGTCCAGCTAACCACACTTTCGGACCTCCGGGTGGCCGGAGGTCTGAAAGTATGGTCAAAGAGATTCCCACCGGGGGTTCACTGGGGTGAAAATCTAGCGGGAATCTCTTTGGGAGCGAGCAGACGTTATGGTACTGCAACCACCACAGGCGGTTCACTGTGGTTGACCATGGTATCATAACGTCTGAAATTACCCTACCTCTGCCTTCTTAACCCTTCTCATGCTTGACAAACTAACTACCCTCTCCCTCCCTTTCTTTGCCAACAGATTCCACCATCAGCATTCAAATTGTCACTTCATTACTCTATCAGAACATTTGCCCCTTTGAAATTCTATCTGGCTCTGTGGCTCATGTCCCCAGTCTTCCACCAATGTCATCTGCTAGTCTAACAATTAAATTTTATTATATTTATTGGCATGACAAGTGTTACTACTATAGCCAAAGGAAGAGGGAAGGACAGTTTCCTAAGGTATCTGCCACAAATGGAAAAGGGTTGGGGGCAATCGTCACCCTCACTCCCCCCAGGAAGGAACTGGAGCCACTTGTCTGGAACCTGAAACCCCCTGTGTTCATTGGTCACCACTGCTCGTTTCTGATCCAGGGGTAGGTTGCTATTATCATCGTTGTTACTATTATTTTTTATTCCTTTCCAGGACTTTCAGTTAGTGCTGAAACTCATTCTTGGTATTTTCTTGTTTTCTAATGAGAATTGCATTTCTCGGTTCATTCTGGGAAACAAGAATGAACAGAGAAATGGGCTGGATTCTTGTAAAAAAAAATAATCCGAGAAAAATCGAGAAAAATAAAAAAGTAATTCCTGCGGGTCTGCTGGCCTCTGGTCCAGTGACTGCTTGCTGCTCTCAGCCTCCCTGCTGCATTCTGAAGAGAGCTGAGCTTGCTGTCTGCCTCCCTGGCCAGGCTACACTGTGCAGAGATTAGCTGGAACCGGACAATAAATTATCTGACAGGGGAGGGGAGCAGGGAAGTCTTTTCCCAGCTGTGTGCAACACTGTAATCAGCCCCCATTTCCAGGCGAACTGATATCAGTGCAGCACACAACACAGTAATGCAGCCCGGAACCATGTATTTTTCATAAGCATCCTGTATTAAAGGGGAGGTATGGCCACCCTATTTGTAGACCTTGCATAGCTCACCACATTTATTACTTTGGATACCCGGCACTCTAAGAAATCCTTTGTTACTTCAGAATATGTACGTTAGATTTTTATTACTTGTTTTACTTTGATGGCTATTTTGTTTTTGTTTTTTAATGCTATTTTTTAATGCTCCATAACAAACTGCACAAATACTAAGCCAATGACAACTAAAGATCTGCTAATTTATATTGTTATTGTTGATTTTAAATTGTATTTTATTGTATTGTTTTTATTGTTGGAAGCCGCCCCGGGCTGTTCGCAGGAGGGGCGGGGTACAAATTTATAAAATAAATAAATAAATAAATAAATAAATAAAATAAATTCTGTGAACTGGACAACAAATCCACTTCACATCCAAACACTCAAATACAGCGGTTAGATTCACTTTAGCGTTGTTTCCCATAGTGTCAGTTTCATTCGTCTTTATTAGAGTTCACTACAGAAAGATGCGAGAGCTGTTCCAAGAAGCGGCCACTGGAAAATAGTGATCTGAAGGAGGTGAAGGCTGAGCAGTACCAACTACCAAAGGATGCTATAGCAGCACAGCTGCACTCTTGGCGGAGCAGCATGCATTTGCATGTGGTTAATCAACCATAATGCTTTCAAGCAAATAATTTGAAGCAGATTACATTTTGGTGAGCAGAGTAAGTAAAGTTTAATGGGTGAGAACTACATTCAATTTGGAAGTATGCATGACCCTATCAATGGCATGAATTTAGCCTTAGGGTGGCTAGCAACATATGCAAATAACTGGCTGGCTATCTAGGAAAGACACTTTTACCAAAGTATTTATTTTTGTTAGATTACTGCTATCTTATGCACTCCATATGGGGGGAACACAATTATATAGGAAAGCTGTTGAATTAACCTGACTTTTCCCATCTCTAATTTCTATAGACACGGTCGTCTCATTCCTAGTGTGATACACAGCAAAAAATTCCATTCAAAGAGACTCAGTGCTGTCACAAGAAGATCAAAGGTGGCATTTGTGTTCTCAGTTTGACCGTGTGGAAACACTTCAGCATGAGTGTGTTCTATAGAAAGTCTCAAGAAGCTAGGTGCCTACCCGTCATTTTATCTTTTAAAAATGTTAAAAGGATCTTGGAATCAATATGGACAATACATTAAACTCCTCAGCTCAGTGTGCGGCACCAGTAAAAAAAAATCAATCAGAATGTTGGGAATCATTCAGAAAGCAATAGAGAATTACCTGAAAATATCATAATGCCTCTAAATAGATCTATGGTATGGCAGCACCTGGAATACTGTGCGCAGTTCTGGTTGCCCCATCTCAAAAAAGACATAGTAAAATGAGAAAAGGTGCCAAGAAAGTCAACAAAATTGATCAAGGGTATGGAACGGCTCCCGTATGAGGAGAGTCTGGATAGGTTGGGGCTCTTCAGCTTGGAGAAGAGACGACTGAGAGGGGATATGATAGAAGTTTATAAAACCATGAGTGGTGTGGAACAAGTAAATAGGGAGCGGTTATTTACCTTATCTAACAGTACTAGAACAAGGGAACATCCATGAAATAAACTGGCAGCAGATTTATAACAAATAAGAGAAAGTATTTTTTTCACTCAGTGCACAATTAACTTGTGGTATTCACTTACGGTTACCATACCTCCCCTTTAAAAGAGGACACTTATGAAAAATACATGTTGTAGGGCTGCACTGGAACCAATGCAGCCCTGCACCATGTATTTTTCATAAGCATCTTCTTTTAAAGGGGCGGTATGGTAACCTAAATTTACTGCCAGAGGAAGAGGTCAAGGCCGGTAGTGTAGCTAGTTTTAAAAGGGGATTGGATAAGTTTTTGGAGGATATGTCCAATAATGTGTTTTTAATTGCTGAATTGTTTGTATTTGTTGTAAGCCACTCTGAGTTGCCCATGTGGGCAAGAGGAAGCGGTTGAGAAATAAATAAATAAATAAATAATGACTACTAGCCAAGTAGGTTTTGGGGACGGAACCTATTATTGTTGGGGGCTGGAACAACAGGGAATTGATTGCCCATGGTGACCTGGCTGCTGGGCTTGATGGACCGTTGGTCTGACCCAGTACGGAACTACTTATGTTCTTACATTCTTATGTACTTCAGACTTCACCGATTGATTGATAATCTAAAGCTACGCAAGGCTCCGGACCGCGATTTAATCTCCGCAAAATTTTTAAAGGCCCAAAAATATTGGTGGGTGCCATTCTTGACCGTACTTTTCACTTGGGTAAATGAAAATGGTTTGATTCCTAGGGATTGGTTGGTGGCTATAGTCGTCCCTATTTTTAAGAAGGGGGCAAGAAAGGATCCATAAAATTATCGCCCCATTAGTCTCCTCCGTGTCATTGGGAAATTGCATGCCAAATTTTTGTCAGAGATATTCGATGAATGGCTCCAGAAAGAAGCTATTAGTCACCTGGAACAAGCATGTTTCCAGAAAGGTCGCTCTACTATAGACCATATCATAATACTTAAACATTTGGCTGAAAAGTATGTGTCAAAGAATTATTATTATTATTATTATTATTATTATTATTATTATTATTATAAACATTTATATAGCGCCAGTCATGTGGCATGGTGCTGAACAGAACATAGAAATAGACGTGGTCCCTGCCTGTGGCTTACAATCTAAAAGACAAGGAGGGGGACACAGGGAGAGGGGACAGTGAGAGAGACAGGGGAGAAGACAGAAAAACATTCAAGCGGATGCGAAGGTTCAGGTGCTTGTGCTTAGCTTGGTTACAATCAGGTTGCGGCCGTCTGCAGGGGAGGGCAGACAGTAGGGAATGTCTAGCAGGGATTGGGAAAGGTGGTGAGGAAAAGGTGGGTCTTGAGGAGGGATTTGAAGGAGCGGAGGGAGGGGCAAGGCGGATGTGGGCTGGGAGGGTGTTCCAGGCATGGGGGGGCAGTGAGGGAGAAGGGTCGAAGGCAGTTAGGTGAGCAGGAGAAATGGGGGAGAGTGAGGGAGGGGACAGAGGAAAAGCGGAGAGCGCGTGCAGGAGTGCGTAGGGAGATTAGGTCCGAGAGGTAAGGGGGAGCTTGGTCGTGGAGTGGTTTGAACGTGAATACCAGGAGTTTAAACAGGATACGTTCAGGAAGGGGGAGCCAGTGAAGAGAGAAGAGTAGAGGCTGCACATGGTCTAAGCGACGGGCAGAGTGAATGATCTTGGCAGCTGTGTTTTGGATTGCGATAAGGGGGGACAGGTGAGAGCGAGGGAGGCCAGCAAGGAGGAGGTTGCAGTAATTGAGGTGAGAGATAACCATGGCATGTACAATGGTTTGGCCGAGGCGGTAGAGAGAAAGGGGCGGATCCGAGCAATGTTATAAATAAAAGATTATTTGCCGCCTTCATCAATTTGAAGGCTGCTCTTGACACAATTGATAGCTCTCTCTTGTGGCAAAAACTAGAAAAGTCCTCAATCAATTGAAGAATTCTATATCTTATGATGCCTCTCCAGTCTGATAACATCTTGAGGATCAAGATTAAACAGACTGGACAGCTATTGAAATTAATTCCCTCTTGTATCGGGGTGAGACAGGGATGTATATTGGCTCCATGTTTATTCAACTTTTTCCTTAATAACTTACTCCCTATGATCTCTGCCTCGGGATTCCACCCACCAAGACTCGCCACACAGCCTGTTGGGGCTCTTTTATATGCAGATGATGCAGTTATATTGTCCAATCGAAAGTCGGGATGGCTAAACAGCTAAAAGCCCTGGAGAACTATTGCTCCTTGAATAAGCTGAAACTTGTCTATACCAAAACTAAAATTATGGTTTTTGGTAGAGAAAGGAGGAGATACTCTGGGAGGATAGGCTCAGAAAGTATTGAACAAGTTGCTCAGTATAAATACCTTGGCATCATTTTTAGTAAAACTGGCAATTGGGAAGCCCAGGCCAAATTGGCCTTAAACCGGACAACAGGTACGAAGTCATTCTAAATTATTTTTTTAGAAAAGAACTTGGGTGGGAGATAATGACCTTAAAGGTTCTTAACACCAAGGTTGCTTCACAATTGCTGTATGGAGCATCAGTCTGGGCAACTATCCATCCGTGCAGTTTGGATAAAATTCAATCCATATTTTTGAGGAAACTTCTATGCTTACCTGTGGGAGTAGTCTCAGCGACTGCCAGAACCAAGATAGGGCAACTCAGATGGAACATGAGAGCCTTGAAATACGTCTTGTCACTCTGGCTCCGTGCTGATATATTCCCCAAATCTGGCTTATTTCCTTTACTTTCTAAAGATAAATTTGAATCCTCATGGTCTCTCACAATGAGAGGCGCTATAGCAAAACTGGAATTTTCGCCAGAGTATCTACAAAGTAAAGGATATTTGGTGACCAAGGCTGAAATTTATGGTAGGATAGAGGACATTGCCCGACAGGAGGATATATCCTTAATTAACACTTCACCATCCCTAGGGATTTATTCAGCTCTTATTCCCATGGTTTGGCAACCTGCCAATTACTGGCAAAATAAATTGTCCCCTATATTGGGGGGAAAATTCCTCTTGGCCCAGCTAAATGTATTCCCTTCCAAAGTTTTGGAAGGAAAACGTGTACGGATACCTTTTGTAGAGTGGCTGTGCCCTTTTGACTATCAGCAGGTTGAAACGGTTACCCACATTCTATTAGAATGTCAATTTTATTGTGGGATCAGAAGGTAATATCTGAATACAATACTGCTTGGATATCCTGGAGGATCAATCTCAGGCAATATCTGAATACAATACTGCTTAGATATCTGGGAAGATCAATCTCAAATTGACAATAACTTTATTGGCTGATCAATTCCCTGGAGTTTCTCAGGCTGTAGCTATATTTCTGTTAAAGTCAATTATAATTCGTGAACATTTTTTGAACTTTAAGTTATCTAGTTCTTGAAAAAGGGAGTTTTTGAATTACTGCTTAGTGCATACATTTGCTCTTTGTACGTGTATTTACGGGCTATGGCCTTTAGCTACGCTCGGTTATTTATTAATTATTATTATTATTATTTATTATTAACAATAAAATTTGATTTGATTTGACTTCACCCACTTCAGTCAAGCACATCCCCTCCACCCAAAGAGATCTAATATTGCAGGCCAGTAGTGGGGAAGCTTTGATCTGTGGAGAAAATCCAGTCCATGGCTGTTTTTTCTTGACCCCTTTCCAGTTCCTGTATCTGGCCCATGGATCCTGTCCCAGTTCTTACGTTTTTAAAGAGGTGAGCATAGGGGAAGGAAACAGAGGTGAGGGCATGCACTCAAGAATAGGGAATGGATTCAGGGTACAGATCTTTGATCTGGACTCTCCCCTTCCTTCCTCTTGAACATACCCCTTAAGCACCCCCACCCTCAACTACTATCTGGTCATCAGAGCTTGTACCAATTTTCAAAGTGGCTTGGAGGAAGGGAAAAGATTCTCATCCTTGATGTAGGCTATGTTCTCATAGCAAATACTATAGATGTTTGCCTAGAGCAACTGCTTGAGCTCACAAGAACTCACTCATTTCCATTACTTTGAGATAAGTTGCATTTTAAATTCAGTTTACCCGGCAGTTACCCCATGATAACTATTCCTATTTCCAAGTGACATCACAGTCCAGCTGAGTGGTGAAAAAGCTGCTTGCATTCACTATGCTACTTTGCAGAAACATGTTCCATGCTCCCTATCACCTTCAGATTGTGGGTCCAGGGTACAGCGTAAGGGTGAACACAACAGGAAGGCAGCACTTCTATCAAATCCAGCTCTGTCAATCACCTTTGTAAACATGCATAAAAGCTTCAATCACCCCTCTTGAGGCGTTAACACATGATCAAAGACATGCCTGATTTGCATGTGCATCCCCTCACCCAAGCTTCTAAGGACCAGTTCGAGCAGGTGTGAAAGCGGCCACAGAAAGCAATATCCCCTGAATGAGGGACATAATGATGGCCTCAGTAGGGGAGGGGAGGCAGAGTCAGGAATACCCTGACTCCCAAAAGCCCATGGAAGCCCTTCCCGCTTGGCTTCAGCATTCCCTACCACCTCAGAAGGGGGTTCCTCATTCCTAATGCTGGGACCAATTGAAATCCCATGTTGTTGTGCACTTAGGGAAAATGCTGCACTGAAGACAGTGGGTTTCCACACAGCAACCCTAAATTTCAGGGGACAGGAAGATTCCCCATGTTCAGAAAGAGGTATCCCAGTGCTTTGACCTTTTACAGTCCAAACCAGCCCCTCCACCCTCTCATCAGGATCGTAGCTCCGGAATTGTTCCCTTTTCAAATCTGCATGCCTGTAAACGTCTGGAAGGAAAAGCTCAAGCCCTACACTCCTGAGATCCAATACTGGATTTTATATACAACCTTGTAGAAGACAGTTTAGATTCACAGCCTGAGGATATTGAAGCAGCCACGTGTAATATGCTGGGACACTTGCCAGCTTGATCAACATCACTTTTTCATTTCGATGCCCATTTGCATCAATATTCTGAGAAGTTATTTTAAAAAATATAATTAGACAACTGCTATGTTCCTTCCCAATAAGAAAAAAAAAATGACAGCTTTGCGTTAACAAAATACCAGAATGCGAACATTATCTAACAGCTACTCTACCAAAACTTTATTTTGAAGATTGCAGCTGCAGGAAGCTTCACCTCCCTACACCTCAATTTCCCCATCTCTAAAATGGGGAGAATAATGCTTACTTGCCTTTTGCAAATTGCTTTGAGATCTATAGATAAAGAAGATCTACAAAGCAGCAAGTGTCAACATCAACACAGCAATTCAAGATATCATAAATCAGAAAACGAACAGGTGCTCTATTTTCATTCAGCAAAAATTAATCATTCTCTCAACCACTTACAGCAGAAAGTAATCTCTACAGAAGTACTTAATAAAGGCTGCAGCAATGCATACCTCCAGATTGCTAAACAGCCATGTTATAGAGGAGTGGGGAACCCCTTTTCCCTTCCAAGGGCCATTTTGAAAATTAATATAAATTCTAAGGCCCACATATAAGTTTGGGAGCAGGGGCTCTTAAGGGGTATGCATGTAGGGATGTGCATGTCATTTTCGTTATTACAATAATAACAAAAATTGACGTTTTCATTTTTGTTATTGTAATAACAAAAATGACAACCGAGAATAACGACAATACCGAAAACGACAACCGAGAATACCGATAACGATATTGATACCAAAAAACTATAACAAAAATAACAATAAAAACAATAACAAAACCAAAAATGACAATGTCATTATCATTGTCGTTATTATTAGTGCTGTGGCGGTTGGGTTTTGGAGGGAAAATGTGGAGGAGGGAGCAGACATCTCATGGTCTTAACAGGGTTGAACTCTTGAACTGTGCCTGTGTTGGGAGGGGCAAGCAGTTCAGCACTATCTGATGGATGTATCGTTGGCCAGTTAGCAGTGCAAGCAGGCCCCAGCAGTCTCATGGCACTCTGTGATTACTCAATGCCTGCTGCCTCCCACAACCAATCGGGGGGGCGGGGCTCTAGGGGAGGGCACTGCAACCCTTCATAATGGGAGGGCCAGATTTTTTTCTCTCAGTTCTGTGAGAGCTCTGCTTGTCAGGGTGCATTTACTGAACTGTGGTACTTGCACATAAAAAAATTCTCCCTAGCTCTCATTGTATTATTTATTTATTTATTTATTTATTAGGTATTACCACCAATACCTTTCCTTCCTCATACCCTACATTTTACCTTTTCCTGCCCTTCTCCCCCCTGTACATTATATATAGATAGGTAGTATAGATTAGATAATAGATATATATTATAAACACATAGATTAGATTGGAATAGTTATATAGATAACTGATTAGATAATAGATAGTTTTCCTTTTTCCTTCCCGTCTCCCTTAGATTTAGATAAATATTAGTTGTGCACGGGAATAAATAACAATACCGATACAAAAAATAAAATCTTCGTTTGAAACGGTACCAATATCAATAACGATATCGATAATGATAACAAATAACAATAACGATATTGATACTGATACCAATAATGAAAATGATATCAAATATGATAACAAAAATGATAACGATAACAAAAACGACATTGTTGTTAATAATGATAACAAAAATGACATTTTTGAATAACAAAAACGAAAAAAAAAACCCAATAAAAATGACATGAGGCCCTGGTGCACACCCCTAACGCTCAAGAAGAGGAGGGTCCAGATCATGGATCTCTGCTATGGATCTGTCTCCTATACTTGTGTGAAGAATGGTCTCATCTCTGCTCCCTTACTCTGAGCTCACTCAGTACTTGGAGGTAGGAACTGGATCAGGGACCAGATCCAGGAACTAGAAAGGGACCAAATAAACACTTTCAATGGGCCACATTTGCCCCTGTCCTCCTCCACCCCCTCCCCAGGCCTGAGCTTTTCCATCCCTGTAATGTAGAGCAACCACATTCAGAGATCAAATAATTGTTCCAGCTCCACATCTAATTGATTCTTGCTGTCTCTGCCAACAATGCTAAAGAGTGTCTGATGGTGTGTACTAATTGTTGTGATGTACTGGCAGTGGGCTGGAAAGGGGCTTCTAGTCCCACTGAAATTTTTCTCCTTAGCCTTTTCTACTCAGGTTGTTCGCAGGCAGGATCAGCCTTAGAATTTGTGGGACCCAGGACAAAATTAAAATGTGGGATCCCATGCCTCTCACCTTCATAGCTCCAACCATTTAACAATGGGCAATCTGGTGTTTGCTTAGAAAAATAAAGGCCCTTTTTACACAAGACTGGTCCACTCATGCCCACGCAGATCCGCTGTGTGGGCATGAGTGGCGCCGCCCATGTGACCACCATGGTGGGTGGGTGCGGGTGCGTGCACACTCCGGTGGTACATCCATCTCCACCCATGAAACAATTGGCCAGAATGGAGATCACTCCGTGCATGGAGGTGGGTGTGGAGATGAATGTGCGTCCATGTAATACAAATCCCCCCACGAGCATGCACACTCATTCCCCTGCACTGCAGCCCATTTAAAAAGGGCCAAAGAAGTGCCATCTCTCTCTCTCTCACACACACACACACACACACACACACAGAGCCTTTCCCATACACACACACACACACACACACGCGCTTTCTTTCTTTCTTTCTTTCTTTCTTGCGTACACACCTGCAGCCCTGGCAGGGAGTATTCAGGGATCAGTGATTTACTAGTCCCAAGGCTACCAGGACTGGCCTCCCTGTGGTGCTCCCTCTGACTGCAGGGCCTGGGCCATGGGTCCTACTGGCCCCACTTAAGGCCAGACCTGGCAGCAGGGGTCAGGGAATGGGGAATATATGTACTTGATGTTTGTTCTAATGGTTGTTCTCACAAGTACATTTTTGTAGGTAAGGATCTCTACATTTAACTCATGAATATTCCATGGGCAAAGTTTTAGAGTGTGGCTAAAGGGATGAGAGTAGCATCTGCCTTGCCAAACAAGTGGGGTTAAAGTCAGAAGGAATGTTTCCACTCCCATACCCTACAATTGTAGCTTTTTACCCTGTACCTTACCATGTTTTATTATCTTGTACTGGGCTCCAAGCAGTTTAAGGTTTGTATCATTTTCAGCAGGCAACAGGGGGTCATTAACACCTCATTAATTCAGCTGAAGAAAACGCTAGCTGAAGGGATAGAAACTGAAACTGAAATTGGGATTGGAGGCCCTAATTGATTGGGGGGGGTACCTTTTGCCACTTTAAAAAGCTTGGGATAAACAGTCCTATCAAAGAACAAAGAAAGATAACAATAAAAGAATAAAGAGGTAGGAAGGTGTGTGCATTTGTGAGAGATGATTCTTTAGCTGCTAAAAAAAGACTGTCACTGTTTTCACTTGGGATCCTCAGAGTATATTTAAAGCTAAAACTTTAGAACCAAAGTCAGTGCACGCATTTGAGAAGGTTGACTTTTAACAGGCTGAGTTTCAACATGAACCATCAATCCTGCACATACAAACATGTGTGCACATAGAGCCTGTCACACAGACATCCTTTTTTTCCCCCCAGCTCAGCCTCAAAATTAGGGTGCTTTCCCATGATACATTCCACGTCAAATTTGCCTCCGAGAAAGAATCCAGAAGGCAAAGCATGCACAGGGTGTGTGGGAGCACACACATGCACACACACACCAGGCATTGTTGCTGACAATCCCACGGAGGATTGCAGTGCTGGATTTCCCTACTCTGTAATCCTCCATAGGATCGCTGGCAAAAATGTTCAGGGGGAGGGACGGGGGAAGCTGCCATGTTACAAACCCTGTGCATGTTTGCCTTCTGGATTCTATCCCAGAAGCAAATTGTGCACAGAACGTATTGTAAAAAAGCACTTGTAGCAGGGAGCAGTCCTGCGAGGCTATTGTCCCTTTAAGAGGGGGCTGAGGGTGTCAGCCGGTGGGCTGTGCACATGCCCATGGGTGTGGAGAAGCCAGCCCATGCTAAGAGATCAGCCTATGATGGAAATAGGCTGAGAGGTTAAGACAGAGTGGTCAGGGTGCTGGCCCTTTAAGGCTCAGAAAGGGACGCCTGGCTATGCCCACTCTACCTGTATAAGAGAAGAGGCAGTCTCTGCCTGGGAGCTGAACGAACTACATCTCTCTGGAAGAAGCCTAGGAGCTGCTGCCTGCTCTGTGCTCTCCAGGGTGCTGAAGAGAAGGAGACCCAGGAGGAAGCACTGGGACCCAGGTACTGAGAATGGCTATGCCCAGACTGGGTGCCTTCTTCCTGGGGAAGACTTGGCCAGAGTCTGGGGTTTGAGGCCTGGCTGTATGGACTTTGGGAGGATTGATACTGTTACCCCTGAGCTTGTGAGAGATTGTGCTGGGTCTGCAGGGTGGAGGCGGATGAGCTGGCAGCCCAGGGACTATGAAACTGTGTTCCTGTCTAATAAAGGGACTGTTGATTGGAACCCCTATGGTCTGCTATAGTGGTGTTTCAAGGGTGAACCCCCTTTCCCAAGGGGGGATACAGCCTAGTTAAGTGCTGAATAGGTGTGGCAGCAGGGTGAGCTAATTCCCGAGAGTGACCCCAGCTCCCTGTGGGACCCTGGAAAGACCCTACAGCACCCTTAGTCAGTGGACTATTACATTTTAAAAATACTAATACTGGTAAATACTAATATACTAATAAATACTAATATATACATTAATAAATGCATGCAAATTTGTGCAAATTAGGGATAGCATGAAATGTGTCCTTTTCTCTCTAACAAATTTTGAAGAGTATTCACTTCTAGGAACTTGGTTGGCTATACTGGAAGGAGAAAATTACCTCCACCCCCACTGTACCATAAAACATCAGCACTTCCTGTTCTTGTAGTAACACAGCCTCTGGGTCTTACTGATTAAAGGCAGAATCAATTAGACTGATCCTAACTCCTCCTGCTGGCAGATTCTGGCATGTTCCCAAGAAGGGAAATTGGAGGAAAGGAAGTGCTATTTAACCTTATTTGTGGGAACAGAAGAGAGGAATAGTTATCCCAGTGTAACTTCTCTGGAGTGACATTCTTGTTCATGAGAATAAAACTTAAGGACTACTCCGGAAACCACTTGTCCAGTAATATCTCTGAGTAAAGGTTTTAAGAACCAAGACATGAATTTCGTACATTCAGCTGTATCAGGTATTGCAGAGTTAGCAAGTCTCAAGGCCTGTGTTATCACGGGGTATTATTAAGCAATTTTAACCATCTCCTTACAAGCTTTGCTCCTAGCCAGGACCCCAGTTCTTCCATGCATTTAAAAAAAAAAAAAATCTGCAGGAGTCTGCAGGTCTTCTGGCCTGATTCTGCGGATCCCTGCCCCCACCCCCACCAGGTTGGGTGTTGGGGGCTGCCAGGGGTTGCCTGCCCAGGCCTTCCCCAGCCTGCTTGGGCCCAGGTGGCAGTTGCAGCATCTGCAGCAGCAGGAGCCCCATGCGCTGCTGCTACTCTCCGCCTCCTCAGCCCGGCTGGTGGCATTTCTGATCAGGCTGGGCTGGGGAGAAGGAGGGCAGTGGCAGAGCTCAGGACTCCTGATGAGTAGGCCAGGATGAGGGTGCTGAGCACCACCTCCCCACACCCTCTCCAGCCCAGCAACTCTCCCAGCAGCTTCCCCAGCTAGCCTTCCTGCTGGCCACTTTCAAACCCCGCCCGATGGGGCCTCCCAGGGCAAGTGCAGCCAGATGATGCAATCAGCCTGCACATCCACTCTAGGAGGCCCTGTCAGGCACAGCCAGGAAATGAAGCTGCACCGCCTCTGGGTGAGTCTCTTCCCCTCCTCACGATAGTTCCTTCTTCCTCTTCCCCCAAGGCTGGGTGGAGGTGGGGGAGGTGCCTGGGTTTGCCTCCCACCACCTTCCTCAACCCGCTTGGTAGGTACTGCAGCATGTTTATTGACTCTGTCCTCCTCAACTGAACCCAACTCACTGGGTTCTGGAAGATAGTCTCTGCTTATAGTGTTCACCAACATGGAGGCCCTTTTTACAGGGGCTGCAGCACGGGTGTGTGTGTGCGTGTGTCAATGTGTGCCATGGTCAGTGTGTTCTCGGTGGGCAGGAGGTTCTGATGGATTCATACCGACCTACACCCATGGAGCCTCCTCCGTTTTTTCGGATGGCTCTGTGGGTGGGTGATGGGTGTGCGCACCCAGATTTCTGGGTGTTCATTGGTGTTTGCCGCCTGTGTAAAAAGGACCAAAGTGTTTGCCTGGGTAGTACTGGATGCGTATATCATATTGCTGTAGCCTCATCAACATTCTCTGAAGACGCTTCAGTGCACTCAATAACGGTTTCTTCATAGTGGTTTCCAGGGGCTTGTGGTCTGACTAGACGACTACAAGCTGGCCAAACGTGAGCTGATGAAAGCACTCTACTCCAAAGAGGACAGCCAGAAGTTCCTTTTCTATTTGAGCATAGTCTGTCTTCTCTGTCTCTGTTAAGGCTCTACTGGCAAATGCAATAAGCTGTTGATTTTGTAACAGGGCAACTCCTAGTCCCCTCTCTGATGCATCACACTGCAATACGAACTGCTTCGCAGCAGTATAGCTTTCAATATTGGAGTGTTTGCTATTATACCCTTATTTTTCTTGAATGCCTTCTGCTGATTCTCTGACCATTCCCATGGTCCATCTTTATGTGTTAGCTGCCAGAGTGGTTCACTATAATCCAAAAGCCTGTTACGATGTTTTGCAAGGTAGTTTGTCATTCCCAAGAACCTTTGCACAGCCTGCTTGATGTACCAGTGGGTGCACCCTGTCCCATCCTGGCCGTAGGCACAGGGTGGGAGGGATGTGGGACTTCTTTGGCAAGGCAGGACGATGGTGCAGGACCCGGCCCATCTGGGTTTAGGAGTGGTCTGGGGGAGGGTGGCTGCTAGGAGAATCTGAGGATACTAATCCGGGAGATGGAAGAGCACATCTTCCCCGCCCCCACCCCCAGTTTAGAGCACTTCAAAACATACGTAGATACATCTGGGTTGGTTTCAATATTTTCACATTTCTCATGTATTTTGGGAAGCTGGTACTTTTGAACTTTCACAACCTGAGGTGTTTGTGGCTTTTTTAGCTGTAGCAAGTAGAGTGACTTGAGCCTTTTTATAGTACTGCAAATGTTGAACAGACACTGATTATTAAAACAAAACTACTTCTCAATACTTTCACCAAAGTAAACTGAACAGCCAAATGGAATTAAGGGAAAGGGAAACAATTTCATTTGAGAGATTATGGTGATGGGGGAGGAACAACCGACAATATATACTTAGAGTAATTGCTTTGTTATTTCATATAGTTATTGCTGATGTATGAAACCAATTCCATCACATAGTTAACATGTGAAAAATACTTCATTTGATATTCTTGTAGCACCCTTAATTCCAATGAGATGTACATGTGGTGTACTGTGGTGAAAAGAGACTTTACCATGTTTCTTTTCATTTTCATGAACAGCATGAGCTGTTTTTAATACGTAGGTATTTTGGTTACATTTGAAATACATAGAACAATATGGACTTAAGCTTCAGAAAATACCAAAAAAATTGCTGACAGATTGATAGAGATGCAATTCCAATTTGCCAGTTTCATGTAGAGCTGTAATCGGTAGAGTAGGTTGCCTTTGCGTCAATTCTTGTACTTTACAAAAAATGTTTAAGGTCTACTGCACAGGCCACCAAACTAGCAAAGCCTGCTAAGCACATGCATAATATTTGAGGAGTTACTCATGTACTTAAATTTCTATTTTTGATTAAGTATCTGGCTGAATTGGGACCAGAGGTAGTAGTTAACATAACTGATGTTATCAATTTGTTTCGCATACTCGTACAGCAAAAGAGATTGTTGAATTTTAACAAGCCACCATTCAAGGGCTTCTGTGTATTTTCTAATTGATGAAAGTTTTGGAAATATATGTGAATATTTCCTATTTTAGAAAATGGGGGGGGGGGACACATGACACGTGGCTGAATAACTGATATGATAGGATTTTGTAAAGAGAATTTCAATCATAACCTAAAACACAATTACCTTTTTTTATGCTGCATAGTCAATTTAAAATTCTATGGCTGGATTTTGGCAGCCATCCAGCTTCAGTTCCTTATTACTTAAGTTAGTTACATGGCTCGTTTATGATCTAAGAACCTTATTCACAAACTTTAATGCAAGTCATAGTCCAAGGATGCAGAGAACATTTTTTTTTTCCTTGTCATTTGTCAGGGTCAAAGAACAAGTTCCTCCAAAACTTGTAGTCTTCCACAACACTCAAAATGCCAAGTTCTTTGGCTTCCATACCACAGGAGTCAAGCCAGAAAATAGATGGAGCTGTCACTTTACTCCAAAATTGCATAAAAATAGAAACATTACAAAAGCTGTATGCATGTGCAACGATAACACTCTCTCTGATGACAGGGACAGCATGTACACTGCACTTTTTCTTGAAGAGACATATTGTAGTACCATGCCAGCCTCAGTTACAATGTGCTCTCTAAATCTGGCTTCAGAACAAATCAAGAATATAATCGTCATAGCACTTAATATATGTTGTGTGCCACATGAGTCTAAGGCCACTTTTAAAAGAGGCGCTTAGATGCACCTCCGGAGCCCCGCATTCAAGAAGGAAGCCACGCGGGGAGTGTTTAAACTGTTTATATGCTTCCCATGCTACCAGAAGCGATGTGCCGTCTTTTCCTTTCAGCAGTGGCAGCTGCAGATGCGGGGTTTTCAAAGAGGTGTGTTCTATAGACCAGAAAATTGAGGTCTATAGAATGCGCCTCTTTGAAAGCCCCGCATTTACAGCCGCTGCCGCTGAAGAGAATGGGTGGCACGTCACTTCCGGTAGTGCAGGGAGTGTGTAAACACTTCCCATACAGCTTTCTTCTTGATTGCAGGGCTAGCCTCTTATAAAAGTGGCCTAAGAATTCCCAAGAAAGATCTGGAACAAGTGAGCCTGGTGTGACCAACAACAACCCTATTTTTATAACTCTGTTAAGTTTCAAATTTTTGAGTTGATGATGTCTGTCCTCCACCAAATTTTATAATTAATAACTGTACCCTAATAGGAGGTAAGGAAAACCATTTTTACACTCAGGCCCTTTTCAGATGGGCCGCAGTGGAGGAGGGGATGGGTGTGTGCCGCGGTCGGTGTGCGGTGCGTGGGCGGCTATTACATGGACACACATCCATCTCCACTGATCTCCACACACAGAGCCGTCACTGTTTTGGGCGATGGCTCTGTGCATGGGCAGTGGTTGGAGATGGGTGGAGCACACGTGCACACCCACCCACCCTCCGCAGCGGTCACACGGACGCCCCCCACCCATGCCCACATGTGGGGGGATGACATCTTGTGTGAAATAAGCCTAATTCAGGCTCTACACCCCTTTGCTGATTCATTTTTTGCAGTAGTTTGGGATATGGTGAATCCTGCCCTAATGCAGAGAACTGAACTAAATAGTCCTTGCACCCCATTCCAGATCTATGATTCTAGGAATACTCAGAACAAATTTGTCTAGTTTTTGACAATCTAACAAAGGTTCTTTTCACATGAGCCGCAGTAGGTGTGTGTGTGTGTGTTCCCACGGGCCTCCACCCATCTCCACAACACACGGAGTATCAGTCATTGGATGATTTCAGACATTACGCTTTCAGCATTCACCACAGTCAACTGCAGTCAACCGCGGGGGGTGGTGAAAGAGCCGTGCACGTCTGTTGGCCCGCATCCAGATGTTCACCACAGTCAAACATGGTCCGGGGTGAACCTAACCACGCTTTGTGAGGTTGGGGCGGGAGGAGGTCCAGAAGTGTAGTGAATGGTCACCACGGCAGGGGTGAATTAAAAGTAACTTCTGAACGGAAACCCCCGGCCGCGGTGGAAGGTAATGACCATGGGCCGTAGTGACGGCACGTAGCGTCGATGGTAGGCAACCAATAACAAGCGGCACGTGGAGGGAGGTTTAAAGGGCAGGCAGCAGTAGGGAAATGTGTGCTTGCTACCACCCCTGACCATGCACCTGTGCTGCATATATGTACGCCTCCACCCCACCCCCCCAGGGCCATTGGGTGCGCACTGGTGGCCGCACAGCCTATGTTGGAAGGGCTAGCGGCCCGAGAGTTCAGCCTCCTGCATGGGGGGTCTGCCGGTGCTGGTGCCGAGGGGGTGGGGGTACACCGGGGTGCTGCTAAACTCCCCCGGTAGCGACTGTGGTGCCACATTGGGGGTACCCTGTCCTGCCTCCCCCCCCCGGGCCCGGGGCTTCGGCCCCCGGGCCGCTGTGCCTCCCTGTGCATGCTCTTGCTAATGTTCCTATCCATCTAGCAGGTGTGTATGCGTGGGGCTGTCCGGCCTTGAATGCCAGCAGCTGTGCGCTGCTCACTCCCTTCGCCTACCTCCACAGCAGCCCCATTATTCCCATCCTGCTGTTATCCGTTAGCCTTGGCAGCCCTGGTCTGCCTGTGCAGCCCCCCTGCCACACATACCATGCTGCCCCCGCGGCTGCTGCGGCTCAGAACCTCCAGGAGTTGTACCATGGCAGCTGCATCTCAGCCCGAGGTCCCGCTTGGCGACTGCTGCATGCACTGTGAGAAGCTTGGGCTCGCCCCCTTCCCTGAGGGGCATCTACTGTCAACTCTGGGGGGCCTTGCGGTGTAGAGTCCTGCTGAGACAGCCTCTGCCCTGTGTGTGTGTACCTTCCCGGGATATGTGACCTGCCTGACTGAGGGTGGCCCTGCCGTGTCCGTGTCCTACTTC
This sequence comes from Sphenodon punctatus, assembly GCA_003113815.1. Lineage (NCBI taxonomy): Eukaryota > Metazoa > Chordata > Lepidosauria > Sphenodontia > Sphenodontidae > Sphenodon > Sphenodon punctatus. Next base: position 1,922,098 of record QEPC01000119.1, on the reverse strand, counting down.
ATCAGCGTGCAGGGTGTGCGTGGGTATTCATGCTCCCGTGGGGCTGCCTACTACCGTCTGCTGGAACTGTCCCATCTGCCCTGGCCTCCTGCGGCTGATTATGGCATGCCCCCCCTCCCTGGACCTGAGCTGGCGGAGGTGTGCGGCTGCTCTGTTGTGCAACTCGGGATGAGCTGAGCAGATCCCTTTGAGGCCTCCTACTTGATCTGCTTCCACATGGCCGGGCGTGACTTCTGCCGGGGTCTGTGGCAATGGCCCCGATATGTGCACCTGCTGTCGTTACCGCCCCCTCCACCGATGGTAGCCCCAGCAGTTGGGTCTAGGGTGCGCCGGCCTCATCTGGCATCCAGGTGCCTCCTCTGCACCTTCCTTCTGCCTGTGACCTGGGTGCTATCGCCACCGCCTTCTGCCTCCTTGGGACTGGACCACCTGTGACCCGCCTCCTCCCGCCTATCGCCCTCTCGCCTGGGACATGTGGGCACTGGCCCAAAACCCTCTGGGTGGCCTCCTGCTGACATGTCACTGACAGCCCTCTGTCTCTGTGAGCTGCCTCCTCCACCCTTGCACCTCGCTCTCCTGCACCTGGCCTGGTGGCCCCTGTTCCTTGGGGCTGGGGCTGCTCCCTCGCCTTGGTGGCCCTTGACTGTGGACCGGCCTTCCACCGGCCCCCTGTTTTCCTTGGGGTGTGTGTCTGGGTGGCCCCCTTGCCCTTCCTCCCCCATGCGGTAGGGTGGGGGTAGGGGGCTAGGGGTGTCCATGCCCTTGTCCGGTGCTTCCCCTCACGCACTGGGTATGCTTCTCCTCCTGACTCATGTTCCGTGGCAGGACGTTGTGTTGGTTCCCCCCTCCCGGACTAGGCCCCGTGCCGCCCTTGCTGCTGCTCCTTCTCTCACGCCATTTATCCTTGCACTCCTGAGCTGTATGCCTCTCTGCCGGGCCATTGCTGCTTGTGCCCTCAATAAATGCCTGTTGTGCTTCACTGTGCTTTGTGTTGCTTCCTGTCTCATTGGGCTGCTGCGTCCCCCTTCCCCTTGTCCACTGGGCTCCTGCCCCCTCCCCCTCCTGCTGGGCTGGCCGTGCCGGCCCCTTGCCACCTCCCCCACCTCCTGTGCTTCTTACCGGCTGTGAGGTTGCCTGTCCCCCACCAATGTGTGCCTCCCTGTCCCCCATGCTCAGCTCCCCTGTGTTGTGTGGGTGTGCTGCTTCATTTGTGTGGGTGTGCTTCTTGTTTTGAAGTGTGCGCTGCCCACTCTGCAGCTCCCTCCACCCCCTCCCTTCGTGTTTCCCTTCCCTGAGTGGTGCCCTCCACTGTATGTGGCTTTGTTTGCCCTCCGGCCGCCATGTTTGGGTCCACGCAACCCCGGTGCCTTGTTGGGCTCCCACCGCGGTTCTCACCACCACGTCACGTTTGTAGGGTTCCCCCGGACTGTGTCCGCTCCGGTTGGCCCCGGGCGGTGGTGCCGCCCCTGTCACGTCTGTTGGGGCCGCATGGCTCACCGGGGCCCGCGGTGAAGCACTTGACACTGGGGTGGGATTCACTGGGGTGAATCTCACCGCGTCACGACTGAAATCACCCATTGACATCCGTTGCTTCATGCATGGTGATGGGTGGAAGTTCATGTAGCATGGAAGTGAGAACTCACTCAAGTAGGGATATGCACTATACAGACACCTAGTAATGCACAGTCCTTGATCCAATAGATCTTAGGTCATTTTTAAATGGACCATGGTGGTTGGGGGGATGGGTGTGTGGCTGCAGTGTGTGGCGGTGGGGGTGTGCCCATTCCTACGGACGCACACCCATCTCCACCCACGGAGCATCAGCCATTGAAACCCATTGCTCTGTGCATGGGTGATGGGTGGAGATGGGTGTAGCGTGGGAGCATGCACGCACTCCCACCTAACCCTCATGGCTTTCACATGGGCGCCTCCACCCATCTCCACGCAGTGAAACTGCATGGAGATGGGTGGAGGCGTCTCATGTGAAAAGGGCCTTAGAGTCTTGGGTTGTGTTCCTGCAAGCTATTCTGCATAAAAATACACCTGCACAGAAAGAGGAAAGATAGTTCTGTGGGAAGGATGCTTACTAACTTGGAAGTTGTAAGACTCTGGTTAATTTATCTACTCTTTCCCTAGGCCCCATGTCTCTTTACCTCAGCTCTCCATTTAACTAATATGGATAGTTCTACCAGAGCTGGTTTTAAGGCAATGTTGTGGGCCAGGCCCTGCAGTCTTTAAGATCCCACAGAAAGCTCCTAGGAGGGGACCCCAGCAGTGACAGCAGGAGCAGACAGGGCCTAACATAGGAGGAAGACCCCAATAGCTGCTGCTTCCATAGCTCCCGAGACCTCTGGAGGTGCTCTTGGGGCCTCTCTGGAGTAGTGGTGGCAACATAGGGCCCTGGACAGGCACTTCTGTTGGAGCCATAACCAGTAAAGGCCTGCTTTCCCTTTAGTGACTCTCCTCACCCCACCTGTCTTAGCCCCCCTCCCCCCCATCCTCACAGAGACCACGTCCTGCCAGGAGAGAGGACCCAACCCTGAACCTCAGAATGCACAAGTTCTAGGATTTACCCCGAGTGCCACTTCCCTACCTCGCAGGAATGTGTGAAGATAAATGCATACAAGATTGCGAAATGCTCAAATACTACAACAATGGAAGGGGGTGGGACTTAAGATGGGCAGAGCCCACTGAAACGCAAAAGGCTTGATGTGCAGTAATGGGCAGACCAGATTACAGGGTAAGAATTCAGGACAAATAATATTAGGTGAGGGAAATACATAGACAGGAAACCAGAGTAAGTAATAGAAGCATGTGTTTGCAATAGAGTGGAGTCTGATTTTTTTTTTAACGAAGAGAAAAAAGACAGATAATTTGCATCAGTCCCATCTCACATCCTAGTATGCAGAAGGGTGGAATCTAAAAGCATTCACACCAGGAGTCAGGCCACCTGTCTAGGTTCCTTTAGCATGTTTATCCCCATGGTAACTGAATGCACAGTTGAAGTAGCGTGATCTAGTTGTATTATTTTTACAAATATGATTTTTAATCACTCTCACTGGCAGTGATCCCATGCCCTGCGGACTGTGCGCATGAGCACACATGCAGAGCCATGCAGAAATTACCTGGAAACCGTGCGGATCCACATTGTGGGCACATTCTGCCCTGCGGAAACCGCCCAGGTGTGCGCACACACGGTCCGCAAGGTATGGGATCGCAGCCATTGTCTCTTGAATGTAGCCTTTGCTGCCATTTGTTTGGGGCCTGTCATCTATTTTTTTCTTTTTTTAATTTAACTTGCATTTAGTCAATCACTAGCTGTTCATTATATTGTTACAATCCTTTCCTTTTCATGTGATATTGCAAATTGGACATGGGAAGCAAAATTTTCAAAAGTAGAACCTCTTCTGTGCTCTTAAAAGTGCACATCTGAAATACCCATTGATTGTGAGTGAACCACTGAGCAACATTCTTCTTATGTATGAATTATAGAAGAAAATTTAGCTTTCGTTTGTTGTTTTTGTGGACAGTGATTAAATGAAATACGTGTTCTTGAAAATTTGGCTTCCCATGACTTCACTGTTACCCACAGAAGTGGGAAAACTAAGCATTTTGACTCAGGCCGAGACATTCCAGAGGGACCTGTACTGGCTGATTTTTGAATGGCTCACTAATGGTTTTGGGGAGGAAACCTGACTTGAGAACTTGTCTACTACAATATTTTTGCAAGAGACAATGCTTGATTTACCATCTACAACTTCCCTATTGGAGTGAGCATTAGAGCCCCTTTGTTGCTCATCTAGATTGTGTTATTTTTCTTTTTCTGTAATATCAATCTTTAACATTGCTCTTCAGTTCATTTCCTATTTAGCTATTGTAAACGCAAGAAAAAGCACTTTAATAAGAAACCACAACCCATGTCTCTAGTTTCCCTGTGAGAGTGCGGTGTACGAAATTCCTTCCCAAGAAACCAATATGGACTGACCACTGCTCTTCTTGCACTTGCCACTAATATAGAAAGAATGAAAGGGCTCAGATCCACAAGTATTGGGTCACTGAAGGCCTAGCACTGACCACCGAAAAGCCCTGCCCTCTAGCATCAGGGTAGGGTGTGGAGGAGTAGGGCCTGGCAGTTTGGTGTCAGTAGCAGTGATGGTTTGCCTTTCCATGCAAGGAGAGGGGCTCAGGATGGGACATTGCTCACGCCACTTCTTTTCCATGAAGGCCTGTTCTGCAGCTGCCTTGCCCATTTTTGCTGCTGCTCCAGTGGCAAAGCACCATAAACCAACAGTAGTGGTAGAACCTGTCTGGAGAAGCAGTGTAATTGTTGGCCCTAAGTGGATGCAGGATTAGGGCCTGGGTAAGCCTTGTAAGGATGCAGTCCTCCTGAGTAGCTAGGAGTGACTGTCTCTTTAAGGGAGTTGGCTGCTTCCATGGGCCATGTCTCTCCTGGGGATAGAAGAGCAGGAGGCTCTGCAATAAGGTCAGTTTGTATCTGTCTGGGAATAGAAAAGGTCAGCAGCATGGGAGCTGGCTAAGAAGAGTCTGAGAAGAGCTTGGTGGGAGAATGGGCTGGATGCCTAGACACTGGCTTGCTGCAGCTTCTTACTGAGAGGTTCATGGCCTTCATATTGGAATTGTCATATGTTTGCACTGTAAACAAACCAGCACTTGGTGGTCAAAAGTGTTTGGAGTGGTGTAGTGTACTGGGGCCCTGGCCCTGTACTAAACCTATGACCCAAGGCAATCCTACTTCTTCCATACGTATATGAAGGATTGTCTCTCTCCTTATGTCCCTTCGCAGCCCTTAAGATTTGCTGAGAGTGCCCTCTTGCAGGTTCCATCATTGGCCCAGTTTCATACGATTTGGTTCCGCAGAGAAGCATTCTCGGTAGCTGCACCAGAGCTTTGGAATTCTTTTCCTTTGGAGGTTCGTCAAAGCCCTAGTTTGAGTGTCTTCCGGAGGCAGTGCAAGGCCTTTTTATTTGGCCAGGTATTCAATAGGTAGGAATAGATTGGGGAATGAGGGGAGTGGTTTTAGTTTTGTGGGTTTTTAATGATGTATCTTATATTTGTATTATGTATTTATTGTAAGCCACCCTGAGCCTCAGGTGAGAGGGTGGGATATAAATTTCTAAAAATGAAATTAAAAAGAGAGAGAGAGCAAGCAAGCAAGCTAGGATTAAGGGACACCTGATGAATTTAGCATGCAGCAATTTTAATGCAAACAAAATAAAGTGCATTTCCATATGATACATGAGTGATGGGTTGAACTAATTGCTGGCGTACGTGAGCAATCTTTAACTGCATTGTGCACTTCCTCTGAAGTATCCACTGCTTGTTGCTGTCAGAGAAGAGGATACTGTGTAATATGGATCACTGATCTGATCAAGTATGGAAATTTCTATGTTGTTACATGATTGAACTGATGTATCATTTATCAAACAATATGTTGGTACGGCAATTCAAGTAGACCTTAATTAACCTGTAAAAAGCCTATCATGTATAATCAACCAGACACACATGTCCTCCATCAAACAAAACACTTAAACACAAGATTAATACTGTATTTGTAGATCTAATCTTGCAATTCGGTCCTAAACCAGCCAAAACACTCTAGCATCTGCTTAACAACATAGCAATGCCACTGAAAATTTAAGTCACTAGGACTACTGACATACTTAAAGTTAAGCATGCAGATAAGTGCTTTACTGGATCAGGACCTAAAGCAATTAAAAAATATCTCACTACATAACATTGCCTTTTTGTGCAGAAATGAGAGCTATTAAAAGACATCCATAGCATTCTGGTAACCTCCAATAAAGTTACAGTATGTCAAATTCACAATGTTATACTGATGAATCAGATTGGATGCCAATGTTCTTTGGCAGTAAGTATGATGTCCAGGATTTCTTTCCACGCATGTATTATGCAAGTACTGCTGATTGTATTCATAAAATTATAATGTCCTATGAAGACTCAGTAACTGTAACAAACTCTATAGAGCAACAGCTCAGTGACAAACTTTAACTAATAGAATCTATTCACCAGCGATGGAAGCAGAAATGTGTTGTACTGTGAAGCATATTTAGTAAGTCCCAGCAGAATTATAAAAGAATCAGACAGTGAAAAAAAACTGCTTATGAATTTCCGGGAGGCTTGATATCAAGTAACATATTTGCAGGATTTTATTGGGTGCTTTGTTAATTCCTTTAACAAGCTCCAGTCTGTAGGACTGCGAGGCCTGCCCCGCATGCCTGGAACTCCCTCCCTGCCGACATCCGCCTTGCCTCCTCCCTCCGCTTCTTCAAATCCCTCCTCAAGACCCACCTTTTCCATGCTGCCTTTCCCAATGCCCTCTAGTCTTTCCCCTTGCTCTTACTGTCAGCCCTCCTCTGCTGACTGCTGCTACCTACCTCCTTGTAACCAAGCCAAGTACACGCACCTGAGACTTCGCATCCGCCTGAATGTTTGTTTGTCTTCTCCCATGTCTCTCCCGCTGTCCCCTCTCCTTGTCTCCCCCTCCTTGTCTTTTAGATTGTAAGCCACAGGCAGGGACCGCATCTGATTGTATGTTCTGTACAGCGCCAGGTTACTACTGGCGCTTTATAAATGTTTATTAATAATAATAATAATAATAGGATGCCTGAGCAAATGCAGTAGAATGGAGCTTGTTGTTCTCATGTCTGTGGGTTCCCTAGAAACACTCTTGAAACATCAGTCCAGCAGTTTCCCTGGTTGTATTTGGTTTGCTCTTTAAGTAATCTTAATGGTGTGTTTTCCCCCCTAAAGTCTACATTTCCCCCTCAGCCAAAAAATGTTTAGCCTAATAGAATTTTGCACCCTAACAATTACTGACTCACCTACTGCATGACAGCTTGACAGATTTTACAAATCTTCAGAGAACAGTTTTTTGGGTTTTTTTTTAAATGCACACAAATACATTTAAAAATTAGTTAAGATGATCTAGAATGCAGCTTGAAAAATCACCACCTGGCCTGAGCAACAGGGAAAAGAAACAGGAGGAGGAAACCAGGGCTGAAGCAATCAAAGTTTAGTTTAGTTTAGTTTATTGTTGATAAAATGGCCACAGGCCTTAACATTCAAAACAGAAAATAAACAAACAAATAAAACTATTTAATTAGACAAATTGTATGAAGGAGGCAGGTCAGACACAAAGTATCAAAGATCAGTAGGTACTAAGGATGTGCGAACAGAACCGAGTTTGGAAATTCGGTTTGGTTTGAAAATCGAGTTCGGTTCGAAAGTTCAGTTCGGTCAACCGAACTATTTGAGTTCGGTTCAAACTTCCGAACCGTGTTCGCACATCCCTAGTAGGTACAGTAAAATAAGCTTTACGAGTTTTAGTAGCTGCAACCAAACGTTTTGCAACCTGAAAGGAGGGAGCGGGGTCAGATCCCATAAAAAGATATACCACCATGTCAGATTGACTGCAAGGAGATATGTTTGTAAACAATAGGGCAATAAGGCATACATGGGGATCTCTATAGAACTGCCATCAAAGAGAACATGCGACAGGAACTCAATTACATCCTGAGAACAGCCCTCACAAAATCTCTGAGAATAGGGGATATTCATATTACCCCTTCTGCCCTCTGTTATAGCTGATGGCAACAAACAGAATTGCCCCAAGGTGAATATTCGCCTGTATTTTAACACCTTAAGGAAATATAAATAGGGTGCACCTTGAGGGTACAAAAGAAATGACTGGTATGCAAGTGAGATTCTCTGTTCATTCACAGCCGCTACCAAAGATTGCTTTTCTTGATCAGAGATTCGTTGTCTAACCAATGACAAGTCAAAAAGTTTAGGACCCAAAGGTGCTCTCAATAAAAGCCCAGATGTTGAATTACAGGTTCCAGCCTCTGTTCCCAGAGGCTGTCTTTCTTCAGAGTAAGGATGAGAGAGTGTAATCTATTGGAAGGAGCGAAAATAGCTTGAAGCCAAAATTTAACAAGAAGGGTTTTAGTTAGTGCTGAAACAAGAATCAAACTGATTCTCGCAATAATTTCACGAAAATCAAGAATTGCTGCTGGGATTTCGCAGCTTTTTCTAACTCCAATCAAGATCTTGGACAAAACTCGATTGATCGGTTACCGCTATTTACTGTTTACCGTGTTTACCGGTTATTGTACGTTTTTGCCATTTATCAGTTTTGTGATTTACAATGTGCCATGTTTATCAGTTACTATGAATAGCAATTTACAATGTTTATTGGTTATCGTGTTTATTGGTTTATTGGTTTTCATTGGTTATTGTTTCTTGGTTAATGGTTTATTGATTTATTTCCATGTTTATTGGTTAGCGACTTATTGGTTACTTGTTTTTTTGGTTATTAGTTACTGGTTTTTGGTTTATTAGTTATTGGTGTTTATTGGTTATAGGTTTAAAGTTTATTGGTTTATTACCACGCTATTGGTTATTTGTTTATTGGTTACCGTGTTTTTTGGTTATTAGATTTGGCTCACAGGCAACTTGGTAAACAACAATCCAGTAAATGGTAACCAACAGCCCGGTAAATGGTAACTCTCTAACCAGCAATCCAACGGTAAACATCAATCCAGTAAATGGTAATTTGACAAAAGATTCTTGACCGAGAATTGATGAGAGAAGGCAATTTTCTCTGTTATCATTTCTCATTTAAATGAGACGAGAATCATGATTCTCTGCGATAACCGAGAAAGTAGAAATTGAGTTTCAGCCCTACTTTTAGTTAAAGAAGCTACCAAGGGAAATCCAGTTTCAGCCTGCATAAGGGTTACTGGGATACAGAGGGACATGCAGGATTGATCGTATAAAAGAATTCTGTACTTTATCTAAAGCATCAATATAAGCCAAATCTCAGACTTTCACTCTATAAAGTAAATGGGGGAGTACTTTTGTTTTAAAAATCTTCCCAACAGGAACAACCTTTTCCCCACCCCATGTCAGATAGAAGGATATAATACCCCTTGATGTAGCATGAGCAGTCTCCATAACAGAATCCAGATGTACCCGCCATGAAGTGGACTGCAAAAAAACCACCCCTAGCTATTTGAAGCAGTTTACCTGCTCAGTGCGGTGGTTCTTCATGAACTGTGTATGTACAACAGGGCACCTCCCCACCACAAGTACTTTTGTTTTGGAAAAATTTACCCCAAGGTACTCTTGATCACAGTATTCACTAAATCACTGTATTGAACGTCTCAGACCAATTTGCATCTGTGATAGCAATATGGTGTTATCTGTGTAGCCCCCAACTTTGGGGGACTACCAAGTGCTTAGCCTGCACTTGCAGGGAGACCGCCACTAGGGGGCATGAGAGAAGTCTAGGGGAGAAGCCTGGGGAAGAAGCTGAATTGAACCAATAGGAAAGGGGAGACTGAACCAATAGGAAAGAAGAGATTTTTCAGGAGAGCTGTGAGGAGAATTTTGAATGGGGAGGAGGAGCTCAAGAGCTGAGGGTAGAGAGGGAGATTGGGGGGTCCTGACCGGAGCTGCCGGTGAGGAGAGGGTGGAGGATCCAGCAAGTGGCCAGCTGACTGCAAGAACAGAGGAGAGGATACTCGGTCAGCAGCCTGGCTGAGGGGGGGACCAGAGGGAAGGACGGACGTCTGAGGATTAAAAACCCCAGGTATCAGAGGGACGGCGTGGGAGGGCGGCTGGCAGGGCAGCCAGCGGGGCATTCATCCAGGCAGCACTGCCCAGCTTCAACCAGGCCAGTGGAGGGAAAGCCCACAGGCCTGAGGGGTCATCTTACCCTAAAACCCTGTTACTGTTATCCTGGTAGGGAGCGCATAGAGGCCTCAGCCTGTGCGCTGACTGACCTGGCCCAGCAATATAGTCCTAGGCATTCCCGCCACGGGACCCCGGGCCATGCACGGGGGGAGTGGCCCGCCCCTTTTCTCATCAGGTTCACCATAGTCCTGTATGCACCCCTGGGTGGAGGCACTGCAATTTGGTGCCAAAGTCAGGAGAGAAAGCCCATGAACCCAGGCGCTCTATTCCTTGGACCCCTCCCCAGGAGACACAGAGACAAGGGGGTAACTGAAGGGCCGTTACATCAGCAGATATCATTACCAAAAGGGATCTTTGGCCAAATTTTACTGGATGACAAGAGGGTACTGTATGTCCATAAAGTTTGAAAGATCATTAATATATCGACTGAAAAGTAAAGGGGCTAAAAGGCAACCCTGGCGTACTCCTCGAGAGGTAGGCATGGGGAAAGAAAGGTGTCCAAGATGGTCCACCCTAACTTGAAGGGAACTTTCTTTATATAAGGAAATGATTAAATAAATCAAGTGACAATCCATAGTAGTCTTGGATAACTTCATCTAAAGACGCTCACGGCTGATGGAATCAAATGCGGCTTTCAAATCAATAAAACAAAGAAAAAGAGAAGCCCTCCTCCTTTGAGACCAATAAAAAGAGGCCAGTTGATTCAGGAGAAAATTATGATCAGTAGTAGACACCCCTCTTCTGAAATCAGCTTGTTCGAGTCCAATAATGTTGTTGTCATTTACCTAATGTTGTAATTTAATAAGGAGGTAGTTGGCATAAAGCTTATACCAAATGACACTTAAAATAATTGGGTGATAATTTGCTGGATCAGCAGGGTCACCCTTTTTATAGACTGGAACTACAATACTCCTGCCCAAGCCATTTGGTATCCTTCTGGTCTCATTTATAGTTGTAAAGAGAGCGGCCAGGATAGGACTCCACCAAGAAATATTAACCATAAGTAACCCGGGGGGAATATAATCATCCCCTGGAACTTTGTTGGATTTAAGGCAACTGATCAGAACATCGATCTCTTCTATGAGGCCAGTTTGGGAAAGTAGGTAGTACAGACAAGTCTAATTTATATGGGGTCACGGAAGGTGCAGGGCTGGCCCAAGGGTTTGAGGGGGCCATGTGCTAAGCCTTGCTGTGGGGCCCTAAAGGCCGGCAGAACCTTATGGCTGGCAGAGCTCTAGAGAGGGGCTTGTCCATTGTAGGCAGAGCTTCCAAAAATCCAGCAACAAAGAGTTTTCAGTTTTAAGATGTGATGGACAGAACATTAATTTACACTGGGACCTCCTTGCTGCTGAGTAAAAACCTGCCACTTGGAGACAGAGAGAACCCTCCTACTAGCATCAGTCTCTGGGTGGAGAGTTTAGTTGAAACATGTATACATTTTGGCAATTCATTGTAGGCAATGGGAGAAAGAGAAAATGAGACAACAACAACTGAAAAGTAGCACAGAGGAGAAACAGAGGTAACAGCAGACACCAGACAGCAAGGCCTAAGGGTTTCCAATGGGGTTTCCAGATGCTAGTTTCTTCCTATTACTGGGAACATTGTTATCCTGTGTCCCTGCAAAACAGGATTCCTGGGACTAATAATTGAACTCACCATCCAGGGATAATGGGGTGCCCTTCCCAGGGTATCCATGCTTAACACACATCTGAAAGGGACCTAAAATCAGTGCTGAGAAGGCGTTTCCATCTATCCCCCTCACTGTGAGGGGACTCTGCACTCAGATTCATCCTGGCAGCCTTTGGGGTGATCCTGGCCCCACACAGACACATGACCTGTGCCCAGCCACATCCAGACCCAATACAGAAAGCAGCAAGTCCATAAGCTGCTCTTAGAACTGTGACCCCAACTCCAGGCAGCTTTCAGAGCCAGATCTTAAACACCCAATCCCAAACAATCCAAGTGCCATGTTCCAACTGTGGCACCTTTGCCAATCCTCCCCTCCCCATGCAGCAGGGCTGAGAGGCCAGACTCACCCCCCAGCAGAGAAGAGACTCACCCAGGGCCAGCTTGGCTGCGCTCTCGAAAATCTCCCCAGAAATCGCTGCATTTCCAGAGCACGCATCCCTTCTGCCTTCCCTTCCCGGAGGGAGCCGCTTCGGTTTGCCCTCTCTCTCCCCCACTCTGCTTGAGAGATCCACACCACATCGCGGTTCCATGGGCACTCAGGCTCTGAAGGAATACTCACTGGGTGAACATTACTTCAGAGTCTGAGCGGCGACTCTCTTGACCTCCAGTCTGCCCCCGCCCACCCAGGGCAGCTGGTTACCTCAAGCTGACTGTGTCAGCTCCTCTCAGCTGCCTCAGACTTGTCCTATCCTGCTCCCTTCGACCTCCGCTCGTGCCACCGCCCGACCCGGTCCGCCTCGCATGCTGCTCAGCCTCACTCTCCCGAGTCCCTTCCGACACACTGTCTCTCTTGGCTCAGCTAGCGACTCAGTCTCCACCATGTGCTACACAGCTTCGCCTGCACACGGTGGTCACTGAGTCAAGACGTCACATGGTGCGCGTCTTGCGCGAAAGGTGGTCTGCAGGCGGGGCTGCAGGGGCAGCGGCAGAGCGGCAGACAGCAGTATAACAAACTGGCCAAGGATTTCTCATTGGAACACACACACACACACCCGAGTTGGAGTCAGAGATGGGAGGGGGAACGGCAGCGGTGACCATCTCCCATTGGCGGTGCAGGGCTGTTCCCCCTCCCATCTCTGACTCCAACTCGGGGGGGGGTGTTCCAATGAGAAATCCCTGGCCAGTTTCCCTCCCTATGCAGGGCCATGTGCCTGAGCGCCGGTGGCACATGCCTCAGGCCGGCCCTGGGAAGGTGTTACTAATGAGTTGAAAACTGAAGAAAAATGAACTTCCCATCTATGAGCAGGAATATTAACTTCCAGAGTGTTGTTCCTTAATGACGTGGACCGGGCTACCATCTTCCAGAAACCTACAGTATCTTTATCAAGAACCATCCTCTCTAAATCCCGCCAAGATTTGTCATAATACTCCTGTTTCTTCTTCCTCAGTAAAGCTTTATATTCCCTTCTACAATCAAGAAATTGGATAACATTCATATCAGCTGCCCTCTTATGAAATGAATGTGTCACAAATTTCAACTGTTTCTTAGCAGCCCTACAATCATGATCAAACCACAGAGAAGACCTCCTGGAGTCCCTATAAACTGGCCTAATGGGCACAACTAGAAAAGGATGTAAAGACTTCACAATAGCCTCAAAACTTTCGATGACAGATTCATTTGACAAAATCATGACAACAGTCATGAGCTGGAACAATCTAGGGGAAGCTAGATTTGAATTGACAAGATTTTCCAAATTAAGATCCCATTTGGCCCTATGAGAAGCTGGATCCGGCACCATATTTAACTTAGGGACTTGGGAAGTTTTAGATATCCCAGTTCCAGCAAACAAGGCAAGAGTCAATGGAAGTGGCTGATGGTTTGTATTAACTGCTGTCTCAATCTTGAAATCCCAAACGAATAAAAGTTAAGAATCCAAAACAAACATGTAATCTATAATGCTAGACCATTAGCTGAGAGAAAGGTGAAATTCTCACAGGCATCACTGCTGTTCAGGGGAATTAAGCCTAAGGTAAGAGCTAAATGCTGTATAGATTACCCTGATTTGTTAGAGAACCTATCTTCAGAGCTTCTTTTCCACCATCCCTTCCCCAAGAAGATTGGAACCTGCTACTCTAATGGGTAGGATGTGGCTGATTTACTTCCTTTCCTATACGTGCACTGAAGTCAAAAGCAACCAGAATTCTAGCTAGCAGGTGAACATAAATTATTGTCGAAATAAACTTTTGTAACATGTCCCAGATAGATGAATAGAAAAAAGATTGAAATGGTGGGATGTAGGCGTTAACATAAGAATATAAGCAGCGCCATACTGAGTCAGACGAATGCTCCATCAAGCCCAGCATCCTGTCCTCTGACAGTGGCCAATCTCGATCGCATGGGAGAAGAACCAACAGTCACAATGGGCAATCCATTCCCCGTTGTTCACTCCCAGCTCCTTACAGTAAGAAGTTCATCCTTTAAGCTTCTTGGTTAATAGCCATTAATGGACCTACTCTCTAAGAACTTTTCCAGTTCTTTTTAAAACTCAGCTATACTACTGGCCTTGACAGCATCCTCTGGCAACAAATTTCATAAGTTAATTATGTGTTGAGTGAAAAAGTACTTCCTTTTATTCATTTTAAATCTGCTGGCAGCTAGTTTCATGTAGTGTCCCCTAGTTCTAGTACTATTTGAGAGGGTAAGTAACTGTTCCCTATCTACTTGTTCCACACTACTCAAGATGTGTTAAACCTCTATCATGTCCCCTCTCAGTCTTCTCTTCTCTAAGCTGAAAAGACCAGCTTGTCAAGCCACCCTTTGTATGGAAGCCATCCCATACCCTTTATCATTCTCGTTGCCCTTCTCTGTTAGGGCTGATGCGGCAGCAGCTTTTACCGCGCCGCGATTCCGTTCCGCTATTTCGGAATTGCCCCTGCCACACCGCGACATTTCTGCGGATATTCTGCTAATTCCGCCGGAATTCTGCAAATCGCGGAATCGCGGAAAAATCGCGGAAAAATCGCGGAAATCGCGGAAAACCACTATTCCGCGTTTTTTTGGCGCTGGCGGAATTGCGGAAATAGCGAAAATGTCATGTTTCCACGATTCCACTAAGTTGCGGAATTAAATAAGCGGAACCGCGGAACCGCGGAATGAAACCGCGGAATTAAAGCCTCTGCCATGCCATTCCACTAATTGCGGAAACACTGTTTCCGTCGGAAATAGCTACCGCTGCGAAATTCCGCTACAGCCCTATTCTCTGTACCAAACAATCAAATGCACTGAATATTGGATCCACTCAATGGGTATCTTTAGACATAATGTTAACGGGTGTCTGAATGTGTGTTTTTGACCTTGATATGAACACTGGTTTGGCCCTGTGTTCACCACATGGTGCTGCTTAGATACTGATATTGTGGAAACTTTGTGCAATAAACATACCACTGGGATATGGATCTGTTTATGCATAATGAGGTTTTTTAAGGACTGGTATGAGATCACCAAAACAGGAAATCTCATCAAAATCCCCCTGGTTCCCAAGACAGTCTTGGTCAAACTTAGAACTTCTCGGTACTCAGTAACGTCTTAACCAACATTTTGTTTTTCAGTTGACTAACTTTCCACTTACCAGGATCCTATTTGCTGTCCATTTCAAATCCTAGGAGGTAATACCAAAACAACATCACATTTCTTGCAGCACTCCATTTTCCCTTGTACTTCCTTGTCACTCATTGGCTGGTATGCAGATTCCTTTACTAATACAATCCAGCTGTACATTGGTCAAAGCAAATGAAACCACAAAGAACAACAATTCTTATTGGAGGCAATGGATTGGAGGTTAAAAGGCAATAGGGGAAGGTTAAGGGGTGGGCTATGTGCACAGTGATTGGTTCAGAATGTGGAAATAATAAACCCAGAAGTAAATCAGTACCCTCAGAAATGCAGCAAGCAGTAAATGAACAGTACGTGGTACCAGGTAAATAGTAAGGAGAAAGTTGGTAAATCAGGACTGTATCTCATGGTATTGCAAGAATTGAGAAATGGCATCTGTATTGGGAAATGGTCAGGAAATTGAGCCTGGTTCCTGATAGAGCAATATATCTTGTGAGCAGCAACTTAACTACTTGTTTCAGCCCTACTTTTTTTTTTTTTTTTTCGTATTGGCTTTGCTAGTAAGTGGGTTCCAAAATGGGTCATAATGTTGTTTTTCTTGTTGTTATTCCATAAAACATATGGAACCTCTTATTTTCCAAATACTTGAGAAAGAGACATGGTCTGAGTATGGGTCTTGGAAACAAGAAAACTTAAGCCCTGACCCTGGCTCTCACAGAAACTCTTCCTGTGACCTTGCCTGGTGGCCTATCCTTTTGATTTCACTTTTCCAATATTTCAAATGGTAACAATAGTCGTTTTAGTGTTAAGGTTTTTTGTTTTGTTTTTAAAATATTTTTTGTGTTATGTTGGGAGAAGAATTTAGCAGTAGAATTGAACTGTCATCCATTTTTTTGTAAGAGTAATAACATAGCACTACCAGACCCAATTTATAGTTCAGATATTTCAGTGAAATTCCATGGCCAACGTCTGCAAAGATAAATATATATAATATGCACACATGCGCACACACACTGATAAAAGTTATAGATGATGTAGGCAGACTAAAATTATAATATCCTCCATTAAGAATAATTTTATATGGTTAGAGTAAGCATAAATACAAATTAAGTTTAAGTATTTAGCAGTAATGGCATTAGCTGTGCTGATGGGTGTGACAGATGGATAACCAAATTTTATGTTGTTTGGCACTGTCAATAAATTTAATGCAATGAAATAAAATTATTTTCATATAATCTCATGAAATCATATAAATGTTCAAATAAGTATGGTCATATATTGAGAACATTATCTGCAGACTTACCCATCCTATAATAACATACAGGAATTCCATTTTTTCCATACTAGGACCCTATTCTGGATCCTCTTCTCCTTGACCACAATTACAGTTAGAAAATAATGTTGTGACCCCTCTAGCAGTCATGATCTGTGGACTAGGAGCAAACTTTGTAGCACCAGGGGCAAAATGACAGATGCTATGGCCAGAGGATCAGAGCCCTCATGACCCCTGTTTAGATGAGAGAAGCAATTACCATGGAGTAGAGAGAGTGGGTGTTTTTATACACATTTCTCCTGCATGTTTGCTGTTCCATCCTGAACTTTCTGTGTGTCTAAATCACTCACCCAGGTCTTAAACATCTGGCTCTTTGTACTTTTATCTTCCACTCTAAGGCCCTTTTCACACAGGCATGGATGTGGGGGGGGTTTGGGGGGGGAGGTACATGGGGGTGCATTCCCACATACCCCCACCCACCTCCATGCATGGAGCAACCAGCATTGGCACCCGTTGCTCTGTCCGTGGGTGATAGGCGGAGGTAGGTGGAGCGCAGGAGCATGCACGCACGCCCACCCACCACCAACTGTGTTTCCACGGGCACCCCCATTCCCCCCGCTCCCACGATAGCATTCGCACAGGTGCCCCCCCCTGCACATGTGTGCGGGGAAAGGGGTCCCATGTGAAAACAGCCAAAGTTGCTATTAATGGATATCAAACCTAGCAAACCTCAAGTCATGGTGCATCTGTTTTAGACAAAGCTCCTCAGCTGTGCTAGATGTGGTCCTTTAAGTGGCTGTCTGACACTGCTTCAACTGATCTTGCTGCTGGGAGGACGGGAAGGAGTGATACTTGTTAAAGTGAACTTGCCTCTAGCTGACTTATGGCTGCAGACATAGGGTGATTTCAGACGTTACGTGATCATGGTCAACCACGGACAATTCCCCATGGTGGCGGATGGTCGCATAACGTCTGGTTGCTCACCGCCAGATGTTCACCATGGTGAACCACCGGCGGTGAGCAAAATAACCACGCTTTTGAGGATGGTCTGGGAGCCATCTCCAAAAGCATGGGTAATTGAACCATGGCCTGGAATCGGCGGCCGGTAACGTCTGTTATCACCACCGATTCTGAGCCGTGGCCCAGACTCCAGGATGGAATCAGGCACAGCAGCCAAATTGGCCACTGCGCCTGCCCATCTCCTGGAGGGCGGGTGGCCTGGGGAGCAGGGGGGGGCGGGGCTGTGCGGCCACACGTTGCCCTGTGCAGCCCCGCCCCCTCCCCCGACCCCCCACCGGAATCAGCCGGCTCGTCTGTTGATGGGCTGTTTTGATTCTGGCGGGGAATCAAAAGGTGATTCCGTGACGGGGCCAATAGGCACCCCGTCACGTCTGAAATTACCCATAGTCACAAATATATGAACCAAATGTAAATAGAGGAAACACTATCTAACCTTCAGGAAGGCTGAAACAATTGACATTTTTACACACACCTTAAATTGCTGGTCTTTCAGTCTTTTGGGTTTACAAGTAAGTTCCTGGATGCATTCTTCACACACACATTGCCCTGAGGCAGCCTAGAGTAGCTGCAGCTGTAGACATGAGGGACTGCCATCGAAACCAATTGACCACAGCTGCCTGGAGCAAAGCAGTTTACCAGGAGAACTTTTTACACACAAGTTCTGGGAGAAGTTCTATGCAGACAAGAACAAGGAAGCACCTTTTGGTTCACTGACCACCAAGGGGTCTTCAGCAATTTCCCTCTCTTTTATCCCTCCTTTGCTACTGGCCCTCATGACTGCTCACCACTGAAAGCTCTAGGAGTCAATTCATCCCCAGGTCATACTGACATCAGGGATAGAGCTGAAATAAATCGGCCAGTTCCCAAATTGATGGTAATTCCTGATGTATCGAACCTTACAAAACGTTCAGTTGTTTGTTTAGTGTGCCCTTCCAAGGGTGTTTTCAGACGTTACGGGGCTGGTTGGCCGCGTACTGAAAACAACAAAATCATCCCCCACCGGGATGACCCCATCACGCCGTATCAGACGTGCCGTGGGATCCCGGCGGGGAATCTGGGAGGGGGAAGGGCTGCGCGGCACAACGTGCGGCTGCATGGCCTCGCCCCCTCCACGCTCCCTACTGCCTGCCCTCTGGGGAGACAGACGGGCGGTGGGGCCAATGCAGCCGCAGCGTCTGGCTGAATTCACCACGGCCCAGGATTCCGCCGGTGATCCCGGGCCGTGGCGCCCCACCAGACGTGAGGGTTTTTTGGTCCCCGCCGGGGATCACTTTCACCACACTTCCTGGGAAATTCCCCCGGGGAGCCCGGGAAGCGTGGTTGAAAATGACCCTGTGTGGGTATTGACGGTGGCGAACATCTGGCGGCCGCCAAACAGACATTCGAGGCACAGTGACCACAGGTGGGTATTGACCGTGGTTCACTGTGATCTCGTAACGCAAGATAGTTTTTCTTGGCTTTCTGACAATACTATATACTAGTTAGCTACATCCAATATAAATCAAGAATAACTTCAATGAAATCAATAAAGTTATACCACTGTAAACCATCTGTGAGAAGGCTCCAAGCACTCTTTGGAGAAAAGAATACAAATCTTTAACAACCTTGGCAGTCTGATCCTACCTCTCTTAGGTGAGTATTTGTCCTTTGTGTCTGTCATTTAAGAGTGCATCTTTGTTTTCTGCTATTGAACCTCTTGAAGCATATTTGTCTCCATTTTGCCATCATTTAACCTTCTATCAATCTTGTGATGACATTTTTAAATCCTCTAAAATGTTTCCTTGAACTGATTTCATTCTTTCTAGACTTCACACCTGACCTTTTTTACCTCTTGTAAAACTCAATTTTCTGTCTGTTGGACTTTTTTTCTTCTCAAAGCACGTTACTCAGGTGAGCTATCAGCAAGCTCAGGCACATTTGTTTATATATATATATATATATATATATATATATATATATAACTTCGTGTTATAGAGGCTGCTTTCAGATTTCACATGTACACATAACATGCTGTGTAAATATAGAATTCTCTGCTTGAGGTAGTACAAGAACTAGATTTGAAGCTGCTAGTAGAAAAACACTTTCACCAAAATAGTATGTCAAGCCTTTACTATTGACTTTTCAATTAATCTAGCAAAAAATCTGAACAGGACAAAAGTATTGATGGTTAATACTGGTAAAAGCAGAGGATGGGTGGGAAAGAGACCTGCAGACAAGGTTGACATGGTCAACAGTTCCATTTCTCATACATGTGGCTTCACTGATTATGGTCACCTCATTCTAAAGTTCTGGGTGATTTTTAATTAAAATATTTTTTAAGAACAATTCTGAGCCAAAGCGAAGTAGTAACATGGGGTATTTTCAGATGTTACGGGGCCGCTTGGCCCCGTACTGAAAACAACCCTTTCATTCCCCGCCGGGGTCACCCCGTCATGCCATATCAGACGTGCCGGGGGGATCCCGGCGGGGAATGTGGGAGGGGGCGGGGCCGCGCGGCGCAACGTGCGGCCGCGCAGCGCAACGTGCGGCCGCATGGCCCCGCCCCCTCCACGCACCCCACCGCCCGCCCTCCGAGGAGACGGGCAGGCGGCGGGGCCAATGCGGCCGCCGCGTCTGGCTGAATGCGCCAGGGCCCGGGATCCCACCGGTGATCCCAGGCCGTGGAGAGCGGCCAGACGTGACTTTTTCTTGGTCCCTGCCCAGGGTCTGTTTGACCACGCTTCCCAGGACATTCCCCCGGCTAGCCCGGGAAGCGTGGTTCAAATTGACCCCATGTGGGGATTCACCATGGCGAACATCTGGTGGCCGCCAAACAGACGTTCGAGACACGGTGACCACAGGTGGGTATTCACCGTGGTTCACCGTGATCTCGTAACGTCTGAAAATACCCATGAATACATGATGGGATCTAGAATAGGCTTTATGTGCTGAGAGAGGCTTTATGTGCTCATGATAACTGAATGAGTCAGTGTGAGCACAGGGCTCTACAATCATAGTTCTCCTTCTACTATCATGGCCGACAGGAGAGGAGAATGAAGACCTAAAAAAAGAAAACCAAATCCCCCAAAAGAAGCACCCACTGCAAACTTTTTCTTTACTGTTTTCTTTCTTAATTGAGTGCTTACTTTAAAACCTTAGTTCCAACTTTCTTCCAACACTCATAACTTTACGATGTAATAGTCTGGTCAGTATTGTGAAAATTCAGTCCTTCAGCCATGTAACATTCGCTTGAAACCCAGATTTCTGCTTTGTGAAATATTCTATTATTATTTTTTTAATTCAAGATTTGGTTATAGAACCAGTCAGTTGTGCTACAGGAAAAAGACAAACATTTAAAAGTGGTATCCAAAACCAAGGTTAAACATGTATGTTTATCTATCAACAGACTCTACGCAGCTCTACATTATACAGCTAAATCAGGTAATTAGGTGGTAGATATTGAATTTACTAATGCTAATGTGTGATTTACTAAAAATAGATTGTACTTAAATGCTTTTAAAATTCAATACCCATGATCAATTGGTATACGCATATTGGTCTAATCGAAAAGTGTATTTTGTAATAACTAGAAAATGTGGGGAGAAGTAAGGCATAATTTAAATGTTTTGCAAGTAATGAGATGAAATTATATTTTCTTACAGATTGTAAACTGTCCAAAGCCCCTAAGTGATATAGGAAACTAAGCCCTATTTTCAAAAGGGTATTCAAATCCAGTGACCTACAAGGAAATTTGCATGTTAGGGTGTTTTCAGATGTTACGGGGCCGCTTGGCCCCGCACCGAAAACAACCCTTTCATTCCCCGCCGGGGTCACCCCATCACGCCATATCAGACGTGCCGGGGGGATCCCAGCGGGGAATCTGGGAGGGGGCGGGGCCGCGCGGCACAACGTGCGGCTGCACGGCCCCGCCCCCTCCACACACCCCGCCGCCCACCCTCCAGGGAGACGGGTGGACGGCGGGGCCACTGCGGCCGCCACGTCGGGCCGGATGTGCCGTGGCCCGGGATCCCACCGGGGATCCCGGGCCGTGGCAACCGGCCAGACGTTACTTTTTTTTGGTCCCCTCTGGGGATCTTTTTTACCACGCTTCCCGGGACATTCCCTTGGCTAGCCCGGGAAGCGTGGTTCAAATTGACCCCATGTGGGTATTGACCGTGGCAAACATCTGGCGGCCGCTAAACAGATGTTTGAGCCACAGTGACCACAGGTGGGTATTCACCGTGGTTCACTGTGATCTCGTAATGTCTGAAAATACCCTTAGATCCAAGGCAAAATCTTCAAAAATATCTACATTTATTACTTTGGACTTTGAGTCCCATTATAAATAAATGGTTTACCCCACAGGGATTAGATTTTCAAAGGGGAAAATACTACTGAAGAACCTAATGTCTATGGAAAGTTAATGCGAGTTTTATCTATGGCCATTGCCTCAGACATTATTCCTCAGCATCTTCCACACTAAGACCCCTTTCTCCAAACTGAAGACCACTATACAAGCTACTTGGGAGTTATCCTGGGCTCCTTGCTTTTCTGAGTCATCTTTCACTAAGCAATAAGCTGTTGCAATGGCCCTTTTCACACAGACACTCTAACTCTGATAAAAATGGGTGTTACATTTTATTATACATGTTGCAGGGCTGAAGATGTGCTCTATGGGTACCTGTAACATGTATAATAAAATGTAACACCCATTTTATCAGTGTTAGTGTGTCTGTGTGAATTTTTTATAAATTTATTTGCGGCCAAGGCCAATACCATAAAGGAAAACATAATACACAAAAAACAAAACTATATAAACTGTAGACAGACCAAACGTAAATCCGCTGCAAACTTATCCATCAAATATGGCACTCTGAGTTACTGAATATTACAAGCGAAGACACATAATAACAATTTTCTTAAAAAGTGGCACAAACTAACCCTCATTCACTGGGCTGCCTAAAATTTAAAAATAAACTGTGTAAATTAAGTGCTACCATCAAATAGTGGGCCACGACACTTGTAATTGAGTGATCCACATGAGCCAAGGCCAAAAGCTGAAGATTCTGCTCAGTTCTCCCCGGAAATCTCCGGAGAAAAGGTGAAAGGAGCTCCGAACGAATAGAGTCATATAAATGACAGTTAAATAGAATATGGTCTCCACACATTGCCCATCAAAGGGGCAAAAACGCTCGGCAAAAGGTATGGCCCTCAGGCGTCCCTCAAATAGGGCTGTAGGCAAGGCATTAAGCCTCGCACACAGGAACAAATACTTCCCCAAGGCGGAATGGCTGAGGATAGGTAAACCGCCATCCCGGGGGGAAATCTAATAAAGGGGAGGTAGGCAGCCACGTGTTCCGAGGCTCTAATTTGGGCTGTCTCCTCCTGCTGGTTCTGGTCCTGGAGCCTTCTTAGTATAGTACTCAATATAATTCCCAGTTCTTTACCCACCCAAAAATCGGGGGGAAAGTCTCATTTACGAAGAAACAGCTCCACTGCCTGTTGCCAAAAACTCCTATAAGAATCCTCCTTCCAAAACTTGATCAACCTCCTCTCCTGTGATGTATAAAGCTTGGCCCAGAACTTTAAAACAAGGGCCCAGGCTTCCACAGACCATCGGCGTTGGCCTAACTCGGCCCTAATCATCGCAAAAGGAGTACCCTTTGGGATCTTGAGGAGCCTCTGGAAAAAACACGCCTGGAGGCTGTTAAGTTTTCCCACCCAGGAAGGTACATTGGGCATCCAAACTTCGGCCCTGTATAACACCTGGGCATGAATCTTAGCGTTTAGCACCTTGGTCGCAGGAACAATTGCACGTTTCCCAGAGCGGGCAAAAAACCTGGCAAGAGAAAACGTAGTGCCCCTTGCCACCGCCAGCGCATTTTCCACATGCATTTTCCATGTCTCTGCTGCCTGAAAAAGGAGGCCCAAATAGCGATACGAGTTAACTTGATTAATGTCATAACTGTCCACCCTCCACTGGGAAACCCACGGAGAACTTGAAAAAACGAAGGTGTGTCTGTGTGAAAAGGGCCAATATCTACCTCCTCATTGTGTCTTATCTGATGGCTGTAACTCTTAGGCTATTTTTAAACAAGACGCTACCATGCAGGCCCACCTATCCCCCACATGTGCAAATGCCTGTGCAAAAGAGGCGGTGAGTGGGCATGCACTCCTGCAACCACCACCACCCCATCTCCCCACACAGAGTAACCAGAGAAAAAGCTGGGTTGCTCCATGTGGGGCATGGGTGGGGATGGGTGTTCACGCCTCACCGACCCATGTGGAGAGCTGCACACCCACCAATGGGACAGATCCACCACCATCATGGAGAAAAGGCCTCGTGAGGGATAAACAGACACTACGCCCGGCCGCCAACCGACTCCCCCGATATGTTCTCAGTCCAGCCAGAACCCTTAAAGGATGGGCATGCTGGCTCCCACAGCACCCTGCCCCCCAAAAAATAGAAAACAGCCAGCGCCATGGAAGCAAGCAGTCACAGCCAGGTAAGCGCACAGCACCCTGGACAGGGGCAGAAGATGTCTAAGGAGTAGCTATGGGGGACCAACATGACAGCTGACAGGTACCATGTCCCTTGACAGGTGAGCACCAGCACAGCTACCTATTTTATTTATTTTATTTTGCAAATTTCTACCCCGCCCCTCCTGCAACGCAGCTCGGGGCGGCTTCCAACATTAAAAACCATAAAATACAATAAAATCAGTACAAAACAATCAAAAAAATGCTTTAAATATTAAATATAAATATAACTTAACAGGGCTAGACCAAAAACCAAACACAAATGGGT